>JAPSGF010000006.1:391356-513782 GCA_035772895.1 Perdix hodgsoniae | reverse complement strand
CATTGTTGGCATATCTTGGTACTGTCTCCTTTACGTTACTTTACTGTTCTCTTTTACTGCTTGAAAGGTTTTCTTGCTTTCTTAGTCTGTCTGATAAAAGGCCATATATGTTGTTCAGACACAAAGTTGAATAGAGAACAGGGTAATGAATAAGAGTCCCTGAATTTCCTGGATGAGTTTTCTTTACATCTGATCAAAGAAACGGTATCATGGCATTTCTTTATTAAATCACATCTCACTTATTATCTGCTATAGATATTAATAGCTTTACCGAATAATTCATTGTTTGAGATTCATTTTCAGGAAAACTACCAATCTGAAAAGACATCTGTAAACGTTGTCTTCAAATGCCATTATTACTGTCAGTGCATGAGTGGAAAAAAAATGTTTTTTAATTTATTTTTCCTGTCTTTTAGCTAGGCTCCAAACTAGTTTCCAAACAAGAAGATCCTGATGCTTGTTGCCTTCTCCTTAAATAGCCCTAACAATCCTTGCAGTGTGTGTTAAGCCTTTGCTGAAGAGTGCTGTGACTTTATGTTGCTAACCACTAATTTTTAGTGCACAAAATTCCACCTCGACATACTGCTAAGTTGCATTAACTGTCCTGTAATTTCCTCCTGAGTCTTTCCCTAACTTAACTTGTGCTGTTTTTGTTTCCTTTTCAAAGTCTTGGAAAAGGGCCTAGTAATATTTCCTCACAATGTCCATGTGTCCTCCTGTGATTTTTCTCGGTGTTTTCAGACCCTCATTGTTCATCATAAAAGGCTTCCTTAATTTTACAGTCATTTCTGATTCTTTTTCCAGTTCCACACTTTGTGTCTAAATGCAGTGACTGTGACTGTCAGCTTCCGATTAATGGTTTCTAAAGATGGGGATTGTGCTGTCAGACAGGTTGAATTTATTTGTGAAAACTTCAGCTGCAGAGAGAAGACATAATCATAATTGGCTTTCTAGCTCCTCATCAATTGATGCATCTCTTAAGATTAATTTCTGCAGGAAATCGTATCGGCAAAACTGTCTGGCTCCCCTGGTTAGAGATTTCATGTGTTTAAATATTTCTTTGAGTCACGAGGTGTCATTTTCCTTACAGAATCAAAACGTCAGATTAAGGAATCTGTAAATGACTTATATTCCACCTACATAAGGAACTACCTTTCTCTTTTTACAGTCCTGTCACCCTACAATGAGTTGAGCAGGCCTAGGAGGACTCTCGTGTTACTGAATGAAGAGGCTGCACACTTATGAGCGATCTGTGCTGAAAAAGAATAGCAGAAGAGTAAAGGACTGCTTCTCTTGACAGTCCAAAAGGGAAAGAAAAAAAAAAAGGAAAAATGCAGTGTAGGAGCAAGGTTCAATTAAAGGAAGGAGCATTTCCAAGAATGTAAGGACAAATTGGCATCAGTTGAAGAGTGAGCAGCTACTCCTGAAAGATCAGGTTGACAAAGACTTTGGTTCAAACGTAGAGGAGAGATCTCCAAAGACAAAATACAATTATTCTCTGTCCACTGTGTTATCCCATGAGATCATGACCTCAGTGAAGCCAAAGTCAAGGACAGTACTGTTGTCTGTTCAGTTGGTCTGTGGGCCTGACCAAGCATGACTCCCTCATTCTTGTGCCAGTGTATTTTTTACTAATTTTCTGCATGAAATCCCAACCTGAGGCATGGCATCCAGTGTGTTTGTCCTTCTGCAGGCACCATTCCCACATGTCTTCCTCTTCTGTTCTATCTGTCCTTCTGGTGGACTCATTTTCCTCACAATTAAGTCTCCCCGTGTCCTGATGATGAAGTTATTCTCAGTTACTCTAGCTATGTCCTAGTCTTTATTAAATGCTGATCTTCCTTGCTGCATGACCCTGTTTTAATAATTCTTTTGCTTCTATAGAAACAGTGAAATTCATTAATGTCTTATCGGACTACTTTTTATACCAGCAGCGTCTGGTAATTTCTACACTTGCTGGGTAGCAGAGCAGAAAAGAGCACTTCAGAGCTATTAATAAACTATTCATTTTTCTCAGAAGAGATAAAACATGTTCCTGCAGCAACCTGGACAGAAGTTCTTTCCTTCACATGACAGCAGGAAGAAAATAAACATTTATAGTTGCTTCCTCTTTTAACGATCACTCCTTTATTGAGTTGTACCTGCAGTCCCCGCATTTCAGTCACAAGACAGTCATTTTACCAGAGGTGTCCAACAGCCAGAACGATTCAGTAGTTCAATTTTTTTTATTTTTTTATTTTATTTTCTTTTTTTTCTTTTTTTTCCTTTGCAGGCACCTAGAGCGCTAGCTGTAATTCTGTCTGGAGACATCACCAGCACAACATCTGTGTGCATGCAGTGATGTCTCTGTGGGCAGTAAGCTGTGGCACTAGGAGGGATTGCTCTTATCACCATGCAGTAGCTATCCCGTCATCATCCATTTTTTCCCTTCCTTTTGGAAGCAGCTGATCTGTCTGACCTGACCTGCCCAGAAGCAGAACCTGGCTGAAAAAAGACCAGAGATGTTCACCCAGTCTCATTGATTTGACCCATACGTACCTTGTGTGCAGACTAGCAAACAAGTTGTTTTTTCCAGCTAAGAGTTGCTATGAGGTGGAGGGCAGAGGTGCTACACCCATCGGATCTGTTGAGTTGTTTGGCATGGAGTCACACAGCGTAGGTTAAATTACACTATTCTCTGTGCAGATCTGGACCAGAACTTTGGGTTCTGACTCCTGCAACATGTGTTTCCCTTCCACTGCTTCTGCAGCTGACCATGACAGCCCTGCCTCTAGGGATGTGGCTGTGTGTAGACAGACACTGATGTCTCCAAGGGAGGTGTATTTCTATTATTATTTTTTTTTGTATGATATGGCTACTGAGCATGATCCACTGGTGTAAATATGTATTTTAACATTGCTTCCTATCTGCTCAAAATCAATCATGTTTACCATGACGACTTACTTAGCAACCTTATCAGATCTCAAGTCACTTACAGTTTTTGCTTTTAAGACATTCATTTTAAAGGCAAGAACTGGTTTTGGGTCTGTTTGTTTTGTTGCTGTTAGGTTCTTTTTTTTCAGAACATGTATTGTAATTTTTCCTGGCCTTTTGTTGTAATTCACATTAGAAGATTTGCACAAAAGCAGAATACAAAAAGGCACTTTTGGAAATACATAGCTATGTGTCTTTGATTCTTCAGACATAAGGAGTTCTAAATGCTTCATTGTTTAATTTGTTGTAATAATCCTTATTCAAAATAGCTTTAATAATGAATATGCTGAAAATGTGTCAGGTTTTCTGTCGGGAGGTTGCTGTTTTCCATGCCAGATACTCCCTTTAAGTCAGAATGATTTATGTTTCTTCCCCCAGACTGTGAATGTTATCTTTGAAAAAATCCCTGAAAATGAGAGTGGAGATGCCTGTCAAACGATTCAAGTTAACGTGCTGGACTGTGACACCATAGGCCAAACCAAGGAGAAGAGCCTTCAAGCTTTCCTTAATAAGAACGGCTTTCCCTATGGTCTTCAGCTGGATGAAATTGGTCTTGGTAAGAGCATGTCACTGTGTTATATTCTCATAAAGTTCACTGATCTGTCAGTGGAGTTTTCATTCTAGGAATTCCTACATTTGGCTTTGATATATATATATATATATATATATATATATATATATATATATATATTTTAACTTCTAGGAAGAATGTTATTTATTATAAGGTATTTCTAGGGAAACACTACATGATTTATAGTACCAGTTAGAACAGCAGAACTGCATCTGCTTCACTTCTGCAGGGACTTCAGTATGCATTAACAGTAAACATGTTACCCTTTGTGTCTTGTAGTCCTAACATAGCCATGACACCAGGGCACACTTGTGCAAAAGAATAGCAGGTGACAGCACCTCTAAGACTCTGTCTTGACCAACACAAAATAGCTTTGGTGAATGGAAGCCATCCTGACTGTCCCTCCATTAGAACAATCTGTAGTGTGGGATTACAAAACCACTCCCATGTGAACTTGCAGAGGGACAGAGAAAAGCAGAGCTTAGTTGGGAGCCATTTGTACAAAAATAATTAGGAGGTGTTTTTCTTTATAACCATCTGTACAGTGAGAATGCAGTTGGGATGTAATTGTTTTCTATTGCTGTCATACTGCAGAACTTGTTTCTGAGGAGCAGCAAAGAGAATTGTTAGATATTGATGGTTCCTCTGAGATGATGGAGGATGGGATAAGGAAGCTAAATACCATTGCTCATTACAAGGTAAGCAGGAAAACCAATGAATAATAAATAGCAATGAATTGAGAAGCAGTTTATCCCCCACTTCTAAATGCTGTCTGCACAGAAATATCTCGATTGATTGAAATCTTGGAGACACAGCTGAGCATCACCAACAGAAGGAAAGAAATGTGACCCACAGTGTTCTTGCCAATGAGTCACATTTTCTACTGCTTTTCAGAGTTTTGCTAGTTGCTGGGCTCCTTGCAGAGAAACAGTTACTTTTGTCAGACAATTCAGATAAAAGATCTGATTTCCAGCTATGATCACTGTCTTGAGCCTCTTCTATTATTTGCTGCTGAGTTTTTTGTCTTACCATAAGCAGCTGTGAACCTCTTCCCACCTCGTATTTTCATTATCTGAGCTGTTGTGAAAGCTCATTGAGAGTCAGAATAAAATGGTCTTGAGATGAGTTTGATTTTTATTTACAGACCGCATTCTTAACTCTTTCCCTTTTTCTCTGTTTTTGTTTCCATCTATATTACTACCACTTATAACCTAATTTTTCCCCTCTGATTCCAATTGCAACCAGTTTTCAAACAGTCCTTTTTAATGCTGCACTTCTCTCCATCATTGCAACAACAGAGACCCACATTTAGGGACAGAACCCTTTTGGGAGTAGCACATTGCAAAAGCATAGTAAGCAGCATTGCTTGTTAAGCAGATACTACTGATGCTAGACAAACTGGAGGGCAAGAGACTGAGTTAAGGTGTGCAGCAGATGACTGGCCTGAACTGATATGGTAGCTCACATTTTGATGCTTACCGATAGATGTTGGAAATGAAGTTTGTGTGCTGAGTACTTTTAGTGAGCTTTCTTTGTGCCTTGTTGTTGAAAGTCTGGCTAGAGCCATGATAGATTTAGGTAAGCTTTGCTAATGAGTGTACGTCTGTGTCATACAATGCGGCATGGTTCTCAGAAACCAGAGCCAACCCTGAACAAGTTGCTGTCGGCAAGTACAGTGCCATCCAGAGACAGGTACAAGGACTCCCAGAAGTACTGATTGTAGCCTGGGTGGAGCATAAGGTTGCTCAGGTCTGAAGCAAGCTCCTTTGGAGAGACTTCATAGTTTTCCGTAGGTGTTTGTTGCTCACCTTACATCCCAGGAAGACAGAGGTGAACCAGACATCAGGACATCAGCAGGACAAGGGGAAATGCTTTGAAGATGAGGGTGGGAAGATTTAGGCTGGATGTCAGGGGGAAGTTATTTACAGAGAGAGTGGTGAAGTGCTGGAACAGGCTGCCCAGAGAGGTTGTGGATGCCCTGTCCCTGGAAGTGTTCAAGGCCAGACTGGATGGGGCCCTGGGCAGCCTGGTCTAGTATTAGACACTGAGGTTGGTGGCCCTGTATGTGGCAGGGGGGGTTGGAGATTCATGATCCTTGAGGTCCCTTCCAACTCCAGCCATTCTGTGATTCAGACATCCTGAGTCCCAGTCCAGTGTCTTAGAGATCTTCCTGTGCTTCTCTTGAATCTTAACTATATGTCAGCCTCCCTCCACTCTAGCAGAGGCTTTGTACAAATAAGGACATTGCAGTGTTGCAGTCAGTATCTACGCAGTAAAGGTCGTTGTAGGTTTGCACCTGATGAAGTATCTAAACTTGTGCCCAGTGTGACTGTACCAGCCCTTTTTACTGCAGGCAGCTATTACAAGTGCTGCCTTGTTTTACATGGCAGCTTTTTACATTTCCTGAGCTTGGGGTGTGCTGTGGCTCATGGGTGGCAAATAAGTTTGCTCCAGTTGGTCAATGCCATCGCTGGGCATCTTTGTCCTAGACCCTGTTTTCATCTGTGGTTTCTGCAGGCAGATGCAAGTTAGATGGGAGGTTTGGTTCTTTTTTACAAAGCTGTAACTATACTAATTATAGCTTAGCAGCTGTCCTATGGAAAAATAGCACTGGGCATATCTGTTAGATATTTTAGTCCATTTCTTTCTGACTTTGAGAAGACGTTTGAGGCAGAGCTTACTGGCATTTCAGGCAGCGGTTTAGTAGCAGGTATCAGGAATTAGCTTATCCAGTTTATTTTCTTGTGCGTATACTGATGCAAAAAGGAAGATAAAGGCAAGCAAAGCAAGAAGAGGAAACTTTGCGTGCACTGTGTGAGGGTAGTAATGTTGCCTGAGCTTGCCCCTCAGCAGTACCTAGAGTTTTGTGGCAAGCCAGAACTTTTCTTTTTGTTTACCATCCTTAAACACTACAAACTAATCAAATATCTGGAACTGGGAAGTACCTCCGAGTCTTTTTTAGGATACTCACGCATGAAGGTTGCACTGTAAAGGTCCTACACTCACCAACCTCTCTCAAAAAAACAGGCAGTTTCTACTCTTGCATTTAAAAATGCAGAAGTAGGGGGTGTTCGTGTTTTGGTGTAGTGTTTCTGAAGAGAGAGATAACTTCATGTGTTTCTTCCTCGTGTGTTCCTTTTTTTGTAAGCTTGTGTTCTTGATATGGACGTTGATATGATTATTTATGAGGTCTGCAGCACTGCTTGCGTGTGAATAGCATGGCCTTGGCAAGAAAGCTGCTGATTATCATGAAGTCTCAATTTCCACACAAGAAGACAGCTAGAGAGCCACAGATCTGCTGTCCAGTCATAGATCTCAGTTTATCAGGCGGTAGTGGCATCACGCTCTCTAGGAACCAACGCAGACCTTGAAAACAATTATTACAGGGAGGAGAGGAGGCCTGGAGAGCAAGGCAGAGGCACAGAGCCACGCTGTGTCTTCTGTTTTGCAGAGCTGCTTTGCACCACGTTGTATGGATCTGTGCAGACTGCCCTTCTTTGTTCCCTCAGTGACACACCCAGCTCAGGAACAATGTTCAGAGCAACCCACCACAAAAAGGCAGGCAGTTGAACCCCAAAATAAGAGTTTATATTGTGAGGTTTTTGTTTTTTTTAGACACCAGACTAAAAGAAATTCTAAGTATGACCGCTGCAGCAATAATAAAGAAGGGGAAGCATGTTCCATTCAGTGCTAAAAGCAGCTCTTGCCCCAGAAGTAAAAGCCAAAGCGGGGGCTCGGATACTGGTCATGCAGCAGCAGCACCTCCACTCCTGGGGGAAGCAGAATTCTTTCCCGAGCCCCACTTCTCCCCCAGGGCAGGAGCTGCCATCCCAGCATTGGGCTGCTCTTCTGCTCCTCAGGGATGGACTGCCAGCAGCACATGGCCCACGCTGCTCAGGGACTGTTTGCCTGTCTTCAGGGACAAGAAGGAGGATTCTTGTTCTCTCTGGGTGTTTGTCATGTCAAGAGATAGCCTTAGAGTGAGTTCCCACTTCTGCCAGGTTTTCAAGTGCTCTGCGTTATCTGAAGAGTTCTGAAACACTGTATGATAAGTGGAAATGCTGCAAAAAATAAAGCTTATAAAATAGATTATATTTACTTTCTGGGAACAAGTGCATAATTCGTTTGTGCAAGACACAGCTTTTGATAGAGTATCTTAATGTTTAAACTGGTTTCTTACACTGGGCTGTCTGCCAAGATTTAAAAAACACTTGAAATATTTTGGCAGGGATCCCTTCTTAGAACTGGCCAGTTGTTTTTGTAATTATAGAGAGAAGTAAACCAGCACTTGGCAAAACCCAGTGTTTGACAGCAGAGCAGTGGTGTAGTTCTTAGTGTGAGCCATTCTGGACTTGTTCTTTGACAATAAAAGCATGAGTTGCACTTTCATTCAAAAAGGTAACACAAGGAAGGCTGTGGATGGTTTCCCAAGGAGGCTGTGGATGCCCCATCCCTGGAGGCATTCAAGGCCAGGCTGGATGTGGCTCTGGGCAGCCTGGTCTGGTGGTTGGAGACCCTGCAGATAACAAGGGGTTGAAACTGGATGATCACTGTGGTCCTTTTCAACCCAGGCCACTCTATGATAACACTCACTGTCCTGGCAGCACTATAAATTCAGACAAGGAGAAGGAAGATCTTTCCTAGAAATCACAAAGTAGTTAGATATGCATTTTGACCTTACGTTCTATGGGGCATAAATAAGTTGGTGGCTTTAGGAATTAAATTTGAAAATAGCTCTGGGCTAGACCCTCAATGTGACCTATTTCAGCAAGATGTGTTTGTATTTGCTTTCAGATTGCAAATGGAGCAACCATAAAAGTCTTGAAAAAGAAGACAAATACCCAATCAGGTGAGAAATGAACTGCAATCTGTTTGATCTTTTGTAGAGAATGGGCTGGGGATGCAGAGAGCTGAGCTGTGACAGGTTGTGTCTGGTCAATAGCAGCTCAGAAAAATTGTCACTTCAGCAGAACTGTGCCAGATGAAGAGCCACGCTACCTTGGCTGTGGGCCTCTGGCACATACAGTGGGCTCAGGAGGAAGAAAGAAAGCAAAGTAAGGAGAGGCAGGTCCTATAGTCCTTGGCTGCTAAGTGATTCAAGGTACAAACTCATAGGCAGGAAAGCGGGGAACCCCAGATAATAGCACAAACTGATGAGACCAGCACAGGAAATGTGCCGTGCTCCAGTGTGTCAGCCCCTGGGGAGAAACATACACCTGGCATGTGACTGTGACTCACCGTGCCATCAAAGCAGGCATCTGAAGCTAGAAGACATGCCCCTGGGCAATGAGTCGTGGGTGGCATTGCCTTTTCCCTCAGCAAAAACAGAGTTGCCCATTCCCAGCCATTGCTTTCAAACCTGACCTCAGCCTGGCTGCACCAAGGGCTCTTACCAGAGATGAAACTGTGCAGTCACCTCCTCTGCTGCTGATCACCCTCCTCTCAGAGAGGCTGATATTTGCAACCAGCTCACTCCAGCAGCAGCTTAGAACTGTCTTAGTGGGACAAGTTGGAATTAGGACATGACCCAAAACTGGGTCCCAATTCTGGAGTTTCCCCCACCCTGCAGGCAAGAAAGTGTGACACTGGTCTGCTTGCTCAGCACCCTCACACATCACAGCACAGAATTCACAGCTGGTAGCTGTGTGTTTCATTAATGGCTGTTTGCTCTTTGCTTTCTGTTGTTTAGATGTGGACTACTCTGATGAGCACTGTCATTTGGTGAGTTCAGTCATTGCACTGTTACACAGTAGGTGTACTACTGAACTGTATTTGTGTCTGTGTAATCTCTCTAACCTTATTGTGACAGATTTTACCAGACTCTGAAGCAAATAAAGACATGAAAGGATCGGGTCACAAAGGAAAGCAAAAATTCAAAGTGAAAGAAATGTATCTGACAAAGCTACTGTCAACCAAGGTAAGCTGGGAAGGTCTTGTTTGCGGGCTGGTGTTAGGCTTGGCAAGTTTTGCACGAAGGAAATAGAAATTTAAGCTGAAATTATGCAAGCTTCCAGTTCATTATCAAATACTAAATAAAAAGCCTGTAAAAACCACTCTGCAAACTACTGACTTTGACCATTTGTAAAGATAGCCACACTTCAGGTTTGCTAATGCTAGAGTTTTAAAATACCCTTACTGACACTTTCACACACTCCATCTCCCCAAGAAGCGCGCCTTTTTTTTTTTTTTTTTAATTGGGATTATAGAAACTGAGTTTTGCTACTGAGCTCCGCAGAGCAAAAGCAGTCCGTTTCAGTCAGCAATTTGTTTGCTCTCTGGTGGAGTTTGCCCAGCTCAGAGGCAACTTCTTATGTTCCAGTGCCTGAGTTTCAGCAAATGCTGCCCGTGAAATGAAATAATCTTTTTAGGGTCTCAAATGAAGCATCCAAAATAAATAGATGAATTTTTAAAAACAGGGTCCTTGGAATTGGTAATATAATTACTTAATATGTACAGTCGGCATCCTTTGGGAGTAAGCCACATTTATTCCCTCCAGTAATGTCATCTTGTTTCTGACGTGCTCAGATGGGATATAGAATTCGTTGAGCAGCATATTACTTAAAATATTAATCAGTGCACCGTGCTGAGAGCTGTGAGACACAAGAGGCCTGAAGGGATGATGATGACAATCGCCTTCTTGCATTTAAAAAACTATCAATCATCATTTAATTAGACTGTTGATGGCATCTGAGGCAATTTGGGACACTACTTGAAGAGGGAGTGAAGTCTGGTCACTTCTCATTAGGCATGGAAACTAGCATCAGCCCTTAGGAATTGCTGGGGTAAGCCATTGGTGAAGATGTCAGCGGGTCTGTCAGCAGCTCAGGCCTTGCTTTTGTCAGCCAAACAGCTTCGCTTCTGGATCAGAAATACCCAGCATTTAGTTTTTCATCGTTTAGTTTTTGGCCAGCCAAAGCCACTATCCTAGAATTAGATCAGCAGCCACAGCGCCTTGGCTGAGAGGTGCTACTGGTGAGAGCAGCTCACATCCTATCTGTAATGGCAGCTTGAAGGCTCATGCCCTCTGGAGCTGGTTGAACTTCAGTTCCTCACCTCCCTCTTGTTGTAACCACGTGTTGCAAATGCCTTCAGCAGAGGTGTGAACAGTGTCAGAAGAGCTGATGTCCTTTGTTCAGGAAATGCCACAAGCGATTCCTTTCACGTACGTACTGTTTGTCACTTGTTTCCCGTCGGCAGAGCGGTAGTGATGTGTGAAAGCGGTTCATTACGGTGTGGTTGTAGTTTCGGTTTTGTTACTGACTGTTGGTTGCTGGTAGCCCGTGGCCCAGGTGTTTGCCACAAACACATCGTAATTTCTGTGCGTGGTTCTCCTGGGCACATTTGGCTCTCAGCGATGACAAATCGTGTTTTTCTCTTGTGTAACCATAGCACTCCTCACTTCCTTACTTCTCAGGTTGCAATTCATTCCGTTGTCGAAAATCTCTTCCGGAGTATTTGGAGTTTACCTAACAATAAAGCACCTGTTGCCATCAAGTACTTTTTTGACTTTCTGGATGCCCAGGCTGAAAGCAAAAGAATCACTGACCCTGATGTGGTTCACATATGGAAAACCAACAGGTACATCTGTGTGACAGGCACAGGAGTGCATGTGATCTTCGAAAGTGTAGTTGCAAAGATGGATGGTCATCCATAATCCAAAGAATAAGGTTTTGGTGGGTCAGGTTGAAGACTTGTCCCCATAATGCAAGGACATGGATTAGGTACTGATAAAACCCCCATAGCTCCCAGGGTTTTGGAGTATTTACACTGACTTCAGAGCCAGAGATTGAGAGTGGTATTTGTAGGTGGAGGGGGGACCGATGGATGGGTTTGCTGTGTAGCCTCTGTTCCCCAATCCCTCTTGTAACAGCAAGCAACACAAAAACATGCTTCCTTCCATGAGTAGAGTGTGATTAAAGTACCGTTATAAAGTAGTTGAGTGGCCTGAGCTGAATCTTCAGGGTGCTTGTTCTTTCTCTGTCTAGTCTTCCTCTGCGCTTCTGGGTGAACATACTGAAGAATCCCCAGTTTGTCTTTGATGTTAAGAAAACGTCACATATAGATGGCTGTTTGTCTGTCATCGCACAAGCCTTCATGGATGCCTTTTCTCTAGCAGAACAGACAATGGGGAAGGTAATGCTGCCCTGCATGGCTATCGCTAACTTCTCAACCCGTGATTTATTTTTTTTTCTAACTATTTAATTATTTGGGGGATGATGGAAGTCTTGAATCTACCGAAGCTGAGGGCAAAATTGGCTGTGGCCAGGCTTCCATTTCTTGTTGCTTGGAAGAATTGATTGGAATAATTCATTGGAGTAGACAGATACAGCAGGTAAAATGTTATTTTTATGGGTAACTGCTGCTTATCTTCATAGCATCGTCATCAAGCTCCAGCACCCCTGCCGCATGCAGGGCTGCCAACCTCCATATCTAATACTAGACCAGGCTGCCCAGGGCCCCATCCAGTCTGGCCTTGAACACCTCCAGGAATGGGGCAACCACAACCTCTCTGGGCAGCCTGTTTCAGCACCTCACCTCTCTCTGTAAATAGCTTCCCCCGATGTCCAACCTAAATCTTCCCTCCTTCAACTTAAAACTATTTCCCCTTGTCCTGCTGTTATCTACCCTTGTAAAAGACTGCATTGGATAGAAAATATGGAAGAAAGTGAAAATGGTATAAATTTTAATGAACTTTTTAAGCAGAGGTCATAAAAGCATTAATGTTATTTAAGAAGTATTTTGAACTTTGCAGCTTGCTGATGTGCAGAAAACAGTCATAGTAATCTACAGGGATCGGTGAGAATACCTGAAAGAGGGCAAAAATTCAACACAGTTCCTTTCATTGGTATTAGCCACTCTCTTTTTATATCCAGAATTATTTACTGAAGGAACAAATCCAGAAATCCTGCCTTCAGGAGTTCTCTAGTACAATGTCAGAAGTCTGGGGACCAGAAAGAATTCCTTTTTCCTGAGGATATATTCCTTTTCTTTGGAGGAAAGCTGGCAGTACTTACTCAGGCTCATGCTACCAAGGAAAGAAAGCCAGAGATTTTTCAGAGTAAAATTTTGTAGAGAAAAATTCAGTAATTTCCTGTGTGAGCTGAGCTGCACCAACTGCTCATTTGTTAAATAATGAATAGTGTGCTCGTTTCTCATGCTTTAGGAGCAGAGTGTTATGAACTAAAGCTAATCACCTCACTTGCTTGATGGGGAAAAATGGAGATGAGCACAGTCAGTTAAGTTTCTGCACCTACCATCCACTGTGAAGTCCTGTTGCTACACCAGCTCCCATTAGTCATGTGAAAAGAAGGTGTCCTGAAACATGCTGGTTTGTGATGCCACTAACATATCATTATATATTAGTAAAATAAATTTACTGTCATGATTTTTAGCCTCTCATCTTCAAACATTCTTTATAGACACTTAGAAAACAAATGTGCTGAAAACACTTCGTTACACAGTGGAAACAGGGGGAGGCAAGGTGTCACATGGCTGTGTCATTTAGTCCCCAGAATTTAAATTTGAGCAGTTTCAGGAAACTACCAGCCCCCACTTTTGCATGTTGAAGTCATCGTTTCCAGATGGGGCTTTGGCTCCTACCAAACACCAGCACTTATTTCCTCAGCTGAGCCAAAAGCTGACTGGTCAGCAGCGCTCACCTGGGCTGCTGAAATCCTGGAGAAAGAAAGAAGTCCCTTTGGCTGTGCTTGCCTGGCAGTCAGCTCTGCACACTCTTAAAGCCCCAAAAGGAAGGCATGGCATGGAACAGTGTTCTAGGGAATGTCTACCAGCACAGGGTTTAGAGGGTTCTCTGGCATTTTGCCCAAGGGGAACTTGGGTGTCAGGTTCCCTAGACCTGGGGGATGGGATGGCATCCAGAGAGACTTAGACAAGCTCGTGCAGTGGGCCCAGGAGCACCTCATGAGGTTTGACAAAACCAAGCGCAAGGTCTGGCACCTGGGTGGTGGCAGTCCTTGCTATCAGTACAAGCTGAGGGATGAAAGGGTCAAGCACAGCCCTCCAGAAAGGGTTTGGAGTTACTGGTGGATGACAAGCTGGGCACAAGGCAGCAATGTGCCCTTGCAGCCCAGAAAGGCAACTGTACTCCAGGCTGCATAAAAAGCAGTGTGGCCAGCAGGGTGAGGGAGGTGATCCTGCCCCTCTGCTCTGTGCTGGCGAGACCTCACCTGGAGTAATGCATCCAGGTGTGGAGTCCTCAGTACAGGAGAAACATGGACCTGTTGGAGTGTGTCCGGAGGAGGGCCATAGTAATGATGCGAGGAACGGAACACCTCCCTGTGAGGACAGGCTGAGAGAGCTGGGGCTGTTCAGCCTGGAGAAGGGAATGGTCTGGGGAGACCTGAGAGCAGCCTTTTAGTATCTAAAGTGGTTACAAGAAAGAACAGGACAAGGGGAGATGATTTCAGACTAAAAGAGAGGAGGTTTAGATTGGATATAAGGAAAAAGTCTTTTACAGTGAGCATGATGAAGCACTGGCACACGTTGCCCAGAGAGGTGGTAGATGCCCCATCCCTGGAGACATCCAAGGTCAGGTTGGAGAGACTCTGAGCACCCTGATCAGCTGTAGGTGTCCCTGCTATTGCAGGGGAGTTGGACTTGGTGACCATCAAAGGTCCCTTCCAACTCAGAAGATTCTGTGAACTTTCTACAGCTCTGCTGCATCTGCTCTCCCTTAAGCCCTGTACTTAGCTCTGACAATTTCTCAGGTCCAGAGAGGGGCAGAGGAAAGATTAGAAAGAAAAACGTCTGTGACACAAATAATCAGCACTCCTGATGCCATTGCAAATAATTACATGGCAGCTGTCACAAAGTACAGTGAGCTGTTACCAATGTCTGGTCTTCATCTTTCTTCTGTAACCTTGATTGCTTGCATGGAACCACTGCAAAGAGAAGTGAGTCACACAGAGACACAATTAGATGCAATTAACTGTGTGCAGGTGGAACCCCTGGAAATGTGTGCTGTGGAAACTGACAGTGCTTCCAACATTTTCTCTTAAGGAAGCACCAACAAACAAGCTTCTCTACGCTAAGGACATTCCACTGTACAAGAAGGAGGTGAAGGCGTACTACAAAGCCATCAGGGATCTGCCTCCCCTGACCACTTCAGAGGTTGAAGAATTTCTAACTCAGGAATCTAAGGTGCGGCTGAGAAGTGGGAGCTTCGTTTGCATTTTTTAGAAAACGAGAACTATCTGACCAGAGCTGTTTTTCTGTTCTAGAAACATGAAAATGAATTTAATGAGGAAGTGGCCTTGATGGAAATCTACAGATACATTGTGAAGTATTACGATGAGGTAAGCACTCATTGGGTCCAGCACACTGACCAGGCCAGGCCTCTCCCTGCTGGATGCCACTGAGGTGGTGGTGCTGCAGTCCCATCTGCATGTGGGTTTGCCAGCCCAGGGCGTGATGCACCCTGATGTCAGCACTGCTTCACTGCACCACAGAAGTCTCCCTGCAGAGAAAGTAGCCAGTGCTTTGTGTTGCAGTGTTTGCACAGTGTCCCCTATTGCCTGCCATAGCTCCTGTGCTTGTGCTCCTTTTCTCCAGGGAGTGAGAAAACAGATCAGAATGCAACACCAGGGATCTTAACAGCTCAGCAGAGCACTCAGCCCTGCAGCAAGACATGTCTGCTCTTTTCCCATCACAGTCCTCTGCTCTAACAGCCTTTCTCTTAAGGAAAAGAAGCTATGGTGCTATTACTAACAAAGAACCTTTTCTCCCCTGGATTCACTTAGCCACTGGCTGCCTCCAGGCTGCCCTGTGAGGAGCTCCCTGCCCTCGCTTTGCCCCAGGGGGATTCTTGTTTCAGTTTGCTCAGCTCTTCATGAGAGGCTGCAGTACCTGCAGCTGCAGAGGCATCTGAGGTGCAGTCCCAGAGTCTCTCAGCAGCACAGTGGCTGCCTGGCTGCAGTGCCCAGCTGCCGGGCAACTGGTGGCTCCTGTTTCTGGTCTCCAGCATCTTAAGTTATCTGGCTTTGGCATCAAACTTCTCATAAAAAAAGCTTGACGTGATAATTGGCAAAGCAGGACAGTTTTAACTATTAAGCATATTAGCATTGCTGACACAGAAGAGTTCAAGATACATTCCAATCTTAATGCCAATTTTTGCTCTTCTGAAGGCATAAAACCTCACTACACTTACCCCATCTTAGGACACTCTCCCTGTGCTCCCCCCAGGCACTCAGGGGAGGGGAAACAGTTACACCTCTGCCATTGCTCTTGGCCCTTTTGTAGAGGTGCCAGCAGCATTCTCTGACACAGCAGTGCTTCCCATTGCCTGCTGGGTGCAAAGGGATGGCAGCTCCTTGCCCTCAGCTCATGGGAAGAGGAGAAATACAGTCTGAGTGCAGATCTGCACTGGAGTAAAAGTGCCCCACGCACTCCAACAGCTGAACGTGGAGGGGATTCATCTGCTTCTTAGAATATCTGCTTGTGTAGAAGTGTTGCAATTGCTGTAATTATAATGACTTGAAAGGAAAGCTACCAAAATGAAGTGCTGAAGTCAGAAAGGAATGTTTACATACAGACGGGCATTCAGATGAGTTCTTCTGCCAGTGGCTGCTGGAATGCAGACAAGTAGTCTTTAAAGAGCAGCGAATCAAAGAAACACTAACAAAATGATTCTCTTTTTTGCTAATTGTTAACAGATTGTCAGCAAACTCGAGCGAGAACGGGGGTTTGAAGAAGTCCAGAAACAGCTCCAGCAAGTAAAAGCCTTATTTGATGAAAAGAAGAAATGCAAATGGGTTTGAGCAAAGCACTGCCTCACAGCATCACTGCGGGGAACTTGAAATAAGCGCTGCTGCTCCCCAGGCAGTTCTGAATGACTCTGTACAGGGCTCGAGCCACTTGAACACTGCTTCACTCTGACCATTCCATACCTGAGTTTGGGAACGAAGGGTGCACAGGGCCAGATATTGGACATGCCAATGTGACAGTACAGCTGAGGCTGGCACTGGCAGCCCAGAGGTTTTAGGTACTTGAACCCAGGTACCTTTTTGGTTCGAAGCTACTGCCTCTGTAAGCTTCCCACAGACTGAAAAGCAGCTTGTAGGATCTACATGCTGCAAGCTCAGAGTTGCCCATGTGAACCTTTGCTTTGCTTTGCTCTGTTTTGAAAAGAGAAAGCTGATGGTTTGCCACACCCTTTCCACAGCCGCAGACAGGCTGTGGGGTCAGCACACCGGCCAGCTGCAGGCTCCTTCCTTCCAGACAAATGTAGGCTGGCTCCTGTTGCAATGAAAACCAGCACCCAGTGACACTTGGGAGAAGCTTGCTTTGCAAAGGGGTGGGGCTGAGCTTTGAAGTGCAAATACCACATGGCAGGAGTTTAGAAATGGCTTTGCAGGGGGAGCCAACCACAGATCAGGGCTTTGGAGAAAGGACCTGCGCTAGCATCAGTCTGTGTTTACATTTCTGCCTCTCTGTCCTTACACAAGCTGTGAAATCCCTGTGAGCAGCTTTGCAAGTGTAACCTCTGCAGCCACACTGCCTCAGAGCAGGCAGCTGTGATGGCTGCACTCAGAGCACAGCCCCTCTCTGCCAGCTCCGTCAGCCTCACCGCCTGTGTGCAGGTGGCTCACAAACCCAATGCCAGCATCTCATTGTATTTTTCCAGGTTGTCCAAACAAAGGTTTTGTCAAAAGGTTAGCTGGGGCTTGGGCACCTGCCCTCATCCTGCTGGGGTGTTTTTTGAGGCGCGGATGTTTTCAAAGAAAGACCTGGGAGGAAGAAGCATTGCATTTGTGGCTGACACCCAATGGAAGAGCTGTGGTGCTGTTCTGCTGCCACACAGCTGCACTCCCATGTGAACTGCAAGATTTGGTCACCGTGGGCTCTGCATTGATTGCTATACTGGCACATACTAAGGCTTCAGCCAGCACCCAGTTTTCAGGCAGGGCTTTGATCAGTGGCATCTCCTCTACACTGTGGGAGAAGGCCCAAAAAGCATTGCCTCGAGGCTCCTGAGGGCCCCAACGCTGGGCAGCCATGCACCATCCTCTGCCTTGGTACGAACAGTTCACACTCAGAGTAGGCAGCATCTTCTGGGTCCTGGGATGAGGCAGAGATGTGGCACATGGCTCCCAGGCAGCTGAGCACTCCAAACAGGTGTTCCCATGCAGCACACTGCCTTGGTGAGGCCCAGAGGCCACAGCACACCAGCAGATTGGAGCTGGCCAGGCTGGCTGTATATGGCTGGCCAGCAGAAGGGGGGGCAAACAGCCACACCTGGGCAGAAGGAAGGGCGCCTGCTACTATGGGAAAAACAAAACACAACACGTTGCCTACTGGTCTGCCCCCTCCCTGCCGTATGATTGCACAAATTGTTCCTCTTGCAGATCAGAGAGGGGAGCCGCCAGTCTGAACTGTGATGGCTTTGTTTTAATTCAAGTCTTATACTTGCTATTAAGTTTACACTTTATACTTGATGGAATGTATGGCTTTGTTCAGGAAGCTGCACTACAATGTTGCAGTGCTTTCAGCAGTCCTCTCCTCTGCCAGGCGTGAGAAGTTTCAGTTTAATGGAAAAGAGCTGAACCAATTCTAACCTATCTTGCCCTCTGTCCTAAAGGAGTGGACTGTGGCTTGAGTAGCACATAAATGCAGATCAGCTGTACTTAAGGGCTGTGATTTTTAATATTCTTAACCTGACTTTTTAAAGCAGCGTCAAACTAATCAGTAATAAAGCACAGTAACTACCACTGAAGGACAGGCATCAGCAGTTTGCTCGCTGCACTCAGACATCTCACGAGTTGAGCTCCATTTCAGTTGGCTGGAAGTGCATTAGAAGGAAACGCGCTCGTTTTGTTCAACAGTGACCTTCTGTACAGGCAGAAGCACAACTCACAACTTCTGCTTGGAAAGCTGTAAAATAGAATCTGTTTGCGTGGGTCTGATCCTGTGAACCTCACTCTGTGTGTTTATATGATGAGAAAACTGAAACCAGTCCTATTCTGTATTTGTACTACTGCTTGTTTGCTGCAATAGCGTTAATGATTTCTAGAGATTAAGTATGTGTTGAAGCAGGCCCTGTAGCTTTACCTACGGCCTGGAATAGGATTCTCGCCTTGTATTGGAGCCTCCTAACCAGCTTCACTCTGTTGTAGCCCATTTAAAGTCATGCTGGGACTTTGTAAACCATGAAGTGGATCTCACAAAGTGATGTGAAGTATAATTAAGTGATTGTAGCTCTTGTGGTAGGTTTGGGACCTCACAAAACATTGGCACAACTCCCACCCTCACAGTCTGCTGTTACTTGGACAAAACAAGGTATGACTAAAGCTGCCTTCTGGCAACCCAACAATTGTAGTCACATTCTCTGAAATGAAAGCAAACCTCTCTTGAACTGATTTCTACATGTTTACAGGCAAACAGCTATTGCAAACAGCTTATTTTCTAACACTAGCTTACAGAGCATTATTTTGCAGTCATTTAAAGTCAAATGCTACTACTGTGTAAAGTAATTCCTGTTGTACAGAAGTTAACCTGTTGTTTAAAATGAATGGTTTGAAAAAAGTGCAAACGACAAATACATGTTGGTGTTTGTATGGATTTATCTCAAATAAAATGCATTTGAAGGCTGGTTAGATTATTTGTGTATTTTAAAATGGTTAAGAGAGCAAACAGCTTTGCAGCGGTGCCCGGGCCAGGAGTGGAGTGCAAGATGCAGTATAATCAGCTTCCATTGCTTCCAGCAGTTACAGGTGCCATGCACTGCTTTCCTTGGAAAGCACTTAGGACACTGTAATACAGCGCTTATGTTTACCTATGGCACAGAAAGTAAAATACGCTGGAGAGCAGAGCTGAATCCATGACAGTGTCAGCCACCATCTGCAGCTCATTCCTCAGCTGACTGTTCGTACAGTTCAAACAATATGCAGTCAACTATTAAATACTTTCCACTAATGAAATTACACTGCAGTATCCTGAAGAAAAAAAAAAAAAGAAAACAGCAAGGAAAAAAGCCATACCACACCTCCAATTTTTCACTATCAAGTCATCAAATTAATTGAACCTCCACAGGTGTTAAGCTGATAACCAAGGAAACCAACTTAAACAAACCTTAAATAAATAATTTTATTGTAGCTGACAAAACAAGCTACAGTGGCAACAAATACAAACCAATGTTTTCATCATGTGAAGGCAACTCGTTATACTTCATCTCTACAACATTATTTTTTAAAAAACTGATCACTGCTTCTTCCCGTTACAAAACCAAGAGGCACATGGACAACAGCAAAGTCAGGAGCACCCATTTCACCCCATCTGTCCGCATGGGAACTTTGAAGTACCACTCCAGGCATGGATTCCAGCAGCTGATTTACAATCCAAACCTCAAATCCGCAGTGCTCCACGCTGGCAAGGCCCTACAGTGAGCAAGTAAGGGAGTACTATCAAAAAGGTAGTTTGACTACCAAATATTTGTATTGACTTCCAAATATTTGTACAGCATTTCTATAAAGACATTTTCAAAATGCAATTATAACGTTTTCATTTAGATACCGTGCCATTTGCTAACGGATGGCAGTCTATCAAAATACAAAACTACACAGAATATATTTCCCACACCTCAGCACACACAGTTGTGCTTTGGAGGATATTAAGAGCACGTAGCCAGGAGAAGCTACTGAAAGCAGCACCTACAGTTTGCACGCCTTATGTGGAGTCCTCACTCTGCACAGCAGCTCCCTCTGCTCCCCTGCTGGACGCCAGTTCCCAGCGTGCTGCTGCTGTGAGCCGCTCCCCAGCCGGCCCAAGCTCCTGCAGCTGCTTTCTCTGCGTGGTTTCGAGATCTTCCAGCCGCTTACGAAGCAGGGAGAGCTCTCTCTGATGCTGTTCTTCCTTGAAATTAATAAAAGTGGCTCTATTACATTTTGCATACCTCCAAGGGACCAAAACGAGCAGTCGTTTCATTTTTTAAAGTAATGATTTTGAAACAAAAACCCATGACATTTGAAATGTTGTTATTCATTACATTCCAGCCCCCAACACCCTCAAGTTCTAGGAGGTCTCGCTCTGACATTCATGGCAAACAACAGCAGCAAGAAATGGGAGCGCAGCCCTGCTGCTCTAAGATGAAGATGCACAGCAGCTGCGGCCTCGCCTCAGGGACAGCAATCAGCAGTGCTGGCTGGGCCACCTCAGAGAGATTACCGCCCTCAGAAGCACTCTGGGGTACATAGAATGCTTTTAAGCCCACAAGAAATGGAGAGTGGCAATCCTGTTTTGTAATTATGGAGTCATGATGTGAGGAAAAACACTATGGCTTTTCTTGTCCAGATGAAGCCATTTAAAGCCTCAGAATAAGCACAGAGGGCAGAGAACAGGGTTAGAACTGCATTTGTTATATTCTGTAACGTGCCCTTTGTCTTTCAAGAACTCCTTCCCATTATCATAGAATCACAGAATGACCTGGGTTGAAAAGAACCACAATGATCATCTAGTTCTTCCCCCCCCCCCGTTATGTGCAGGGTTGCCAACCACCAGACCAGGCTGCCCAGAGCCTGGCTTTGAATGCCTCCATGGATGAGGCATCCACAACCTCTCCAGGCAACCTGTTCCAGTGCCTCACCACCCTGTGTGTGAAAAACTTCCTCCTAATAACCTAAACCTCCCTTGTCTCCATTTAAAACCATTCCCCCTTGTACTATCACTATCCACCCTCATAAACAGCCGTTCCCCTTCCTGTTAATATCCCATTAGGAGGAAAGGAGCATAACTAAAGGGATTCCTCCTCCCTTTTTTTTTTTTTTAAAAAAAAAAAAAGATCTCCTGCTCCTCCCTTCCTTACCACTAAAATCCCCAGCCCTTCTGTTGCGTTACTGCCATGTGCTGTGACACAGTACCTGAAGGAGGAGGAAGGACATGTCCGGCCCAGGAGGCGGGACAGGCACTGATGTTACACTGACTGGGTTCAGGGATGGGATGCCAGGATTCAAAATCAAACTCCGGAATTCGTTGTGTCTGCGCTGCAAGTCCTTCAGTCTCCTCTGGAGGCGTGTATATTCTTCATAGGAAACATTCTGCCTATGAAATAACATTTCTTAGCGCTCTAAATACTTACGATCCTGACATGGCAGCACACCTCTCCGTGAGTACTTTGCTGCTTACTGTCCTTGTGCAAGAAAACTACCATAAACTACCATGAAGGCGTCAGTGTGGACAACCCATGCGTGTTTCCCTGACTAAAAGGCTAGGAGTGCCACTACGCAGTAACTTACAGCAGGATTAGATTTTACACAGAATAAACTAAGCTGCTAATAGCATTCACAGTGGTGAGCCACAGGTGCACCATGAAATTCATTATTTGAACCAAGCCATCCATACAGCACAATGAAAAGAAAAAGAAGCTGGTCCTTCGAAGAGGGCATTATGTCTGTTTCCTTCGCCATTCTGAAGTCAGTTTTCTTTCCTCTCTTCCATCTCCACATACTGTGCTTTCAACTCCAGCACTGCTTCACTCACATCTGTTTTGGTTTTTTTTGTAAAAAGAATTTGTTCTTTTGAAGGGATTCCTGCAACCACATCTATACAGTTTTCAGATGGCTTTCCTCCTATCTCTCCACCACCAACACAGCCATCAGAAATGGACTCTACTCACAGAATTCCCATGTGGACAACACCATTAGACTGCACTCCACTTACCACACTAATTAGCATGCAACTTCATACTTCTCAGTCAGATTTGGGGCATATATCATTTTTTTCAAGCTAAGAAAAAGCAATTATTTATTACCTATTTAACACCTGGTTTTCTTTTTCTAGTTCTTCTATCTTGGCTTCCAAAAGTTGTAGTTTCTCTTGCATCCTCCTTTGTTTATTATCATTGAGAGTCTTTCTCTGCCAAAGAGACATTTCAAATAAAGCAAAGTAATGCTTTGATAGATCAGTTCCTGTGAAATCAAATTGATCCTGCACGTGGCTTAATGCTCTGACACATCTCTTCTCACCGGTGACAGGATGAGGAGAGATGGCCTCAAGTTGCACCAGGGGAAGTTTAGGTTGGATATCAGGAAAGACTTCTTTACAGAAAGTGTGGTTAAGCACTGTAATGGGCTCCCAGGGAGGTGGATGAATCACCATTCCTGGATGTGCTTAAAAACCATTTGGATGTGGTGCTCAGGGACATGATTTAGCAGAGGGTTGTTAGTTAGGCTAGTATGGTTAGGTTGGGTTGGACTCGATGATCTTTAAGGTCTTTTCCAACCCGAGTGATTCTAATAACCAAGCAGTCCACCTCTTAAAAGCACAGAAATACAAACAGAAAGAAACCCTCACCAAGTTGTTGATGGCATTAAAACAAAGTTGTCAGTTGTAACATTCTTGTGCACATCACTTCAACACATTTCTCTGCTAAGAACTGGATGTACTTTGTAATTATATACAGCAGATTGCAAATCAGCTCTTAATATTAAAACAATTCTAGTCTGGAAAGCTGAACTTTTCATAAATAGGATCATTTACAAAGGAAGAGCCAACGTGCCTTTTTTTGAGCAACTGCAGCTCGACACAGCCTGTTCTTCACCTCGTTGTATTTCTCTTCCTTCTCTGTGATGCGCTGATTAAGCAGATGCTTCTCTTCCAGCCATTCCATGCGCTTGTATTCTAAAGTCCTTCAAAAAGACAGGTTAAAAGGGTAAGGAGTTACACAGATGAAGCAGTGTTTTGGCTTAATGCCTGAAGGCTCTTCAAGTAAACACTTCTTTTCACAGCTTCCATCTTTATAGACTTGAAACTTCCGACTTAAATGTGACTGTGCTCAAGACTCACAATATTTGAACCAGTGCATTAACGTAACCTTAGAGGTTTTACATGTTCGAAAGAAACATTGAAGACTAAATCCAGTAACTGTGCAGAGAACATCTCTACATTCCAATCAAATCATCACACTGGAATGCAACATGAAACAACTGTGCCAAGCATCAGCTGTCAGAAGGGCTGATGATTGCTCTCTGTGCTCAAGAGGTGAGGCACAGCAGTGGGTTGCTGCCATTTGTGCTACACAATTCCTTTGTAATAGAGAAGTTTAGACTTGACTATTCTGTGCTCCCAAGCAGAACAAACAGCAGCATGACAAGAAGTTCCCACAGATACACTTCCTAGACAGCATCCCAGCTGAATGCACGCCACCGCCAACATCTATTCTTTGTTCAGAACTTTGCATGGTTGTAACATATTAAAATTAGGCTGTGATTTCTAGCAGAGGACTGGGGATGGAGGAAGTTTCTCTGCTGGGTTGTTTTTGCAGCTATCTCAAAGCAGAGAAGAACTGCCTGCCTATTTAACTGCTTTGTGCCAAAAATGTCAAACAGTGAGATTCTGTCCAGCAGTTTTTAAGAAACACAGATCGGTGTCAATGCATTTAGACTTGGGCTGATGCAGTTTCCCTGATGGGAGTCTTGATGATTCTCCATAAAGCTCTCAAACACCCTTTCCCTTCCCCACAGTGTTAACATCACTCAAATCAGAACCAGGATCCTGGCCTATCTGAAATCCTTGATTGCTCTTTTAGTTGATCACAAAAAAAATTATTACTACCCCAGGAACCAAAGAGAAATGCATGCTTAACAGCAGAACTTCAGCTGAGACACTGGTTAAAAATCTCACAACGTTTTTGTTTTTTTTTAAGGAAATTCCACTAACATTGTTCCTGAAATGTTTAACAAGTGCCTCCTTCAGCTCATCTCTCATCTTTATCAGTTTATCAGGCTCATGGTTTGCCTTTGGCTCTTTTTCTCATTTCATTTTTTCATTTCCAAGCTTAAGCCAGACACAGCTAAATTCTTTGCCTACTCTTGCTGTTTGCCCAAATAGCATTAGTTTAACTTATCTGAAACTGGTTATCTCAGGCTCTCTTATCTTTTTGTCCTTTTTTTCACTTCACTTTAAGCTATATTGCGTTGGAGCTCCTTAACTTTTGGAGTTCCAGCTCAAAAGAATTATTGAACTGAGGAAAGAAGTCACATCAGTCACACAAGAAAAATAAAAAGGGGGAAACATCTCAAGATTTCTGTGGTAAGAGAAGGAAGACCAGGAGGACTGCAGTAGCAGTCTTGTTGCATCTCCTATTATGTATAGACTTATAAAATTATCTTGGCCTCATATCAGCTAAAAGGATGTGGTGGAAGAAGTAAAAAGCACACACATACCATCACTTGTTTCATTTTTCATGCTTCAACACTCTTTAACACTCAAACACTGTGTGAAACTCTGGATCTACTCTACATGCAAGTTTTATGTTCACTTTTCAAATTTATGTTCAATTTTAAAATTGGTGCATTTCATTAGTCAATAATTAATTGTAACAGGTATGAACGGAATCAAACCCCCTACTTCTGAAGTTAACAGGAGCAAAGTTTTTATATACACAGCATAACACAAGGTATGGCGCTTTTTTTTTTGTCAGCACAATTGTCCAGTCTTTCCTGCTGACATTTAATCATAGAATCATTTGAGTCAGAATGGACCTTTAAAGGTCATCTGTTCCAACTCCCCTGCAGTGCGCAGGGACACCACAGCTACATCAGGTTAATTTCAGACATTTTCAGAATCTACATTCCATACTGAACAATCCATGTGAAAGCAATACAAGCAGTGTGAAAACAAAAAGTAAAACCAAAACCGAACAAAACTTACTTCTCTGTTTCCAGTTGGGCTTTTTCTGCCTGAGTTCTTGCATTTTGACATTCTTGTCTCAATCTTTCTACTGTTTCCTTCAACTTCTGATTATATTCCAACAAATCACTTTCTGACCGAGAAAGTGAAGCTACCTGGAGTTGCATGTCTTGAATTTGCTATAAAACAGAAAAAAGAAATATTTCCATTTGAGAAGATATGCAAACATCTACATTAATTTTGAGATACTGCACGTCAACTGGCTGCATTCATTTATCACAAACCTTTCTTATTTGTTCCCTTTCTCCTTACTCAAGAGCTTATCTAGCAGTTTTACAGTAAACTACAACTAGAGAAGAAATAACTTTTCTATTGTTGTTGAAATAAGAAAGGGAAGGAGAGGAAGGAGTACAGCCTAAGTCCCCTGTAACTCCGGGAATCTAACATTAGGCCTTAGAGCTGAACAGAACCCAAGCATCACAGCACACCAACGAGATGAGCTTTGGAGCTACTCAGACTCTTCTCTCTCCATTACAGCCCTCAGTGGCCACACCAACCAGTTCACAAAAGCAAGTAGAGTCTGAAAAGTCCAATCCCTGCAGTCAGCACAGGAAAAGGATCCTTATTCCCCTTTTCCTCTACCTAATTACACGCTCAGATATCTTAATTTCTACAGGAAAAAAAAATTAACTTCAGGTGCACACAGTTTCCTGACTTTTTTAATGCACAGCCATATTTATATCTACCAAGGAATAGTATGGCTGAGCAGGAGTTAAAAGAATTAGGTTTTATTTGCATTACTACCATTAATTCATCTTGCAATAGAAATATATCTTTTTACACCAGTTTATTCATTTATGAATTACCTGTTAAGCACTTGAAGAACCCCAGATGAAAAATGCAGTGTAAATGCAGAGCATTACCTAGAAACAAGTTTATAGTTTCCATGGAAACTGAATCTCCAGTTAAATAGTGCGAAACCATATTCAATATAGCAGCCTATAAACATTCCATTTTGAAATCACTGATACCTACAAAATGCACGAGGCAGAAAGCTGTAATCCATTTATGAAGGTCCAGGAAAGCAGGGCTAATTCCTGAACACTTCATTTACAGAGCCGTTAAATGCATTTTGTCCCTCAGAAAAAAAAAAAAAACCTTAAAAATCCAATCTGATCTTCAGACACTGGACATGGTAACTGCAGGAAAGGCTGTGTTTCTCTATGAAACGTTACCAAAACCCTTACCTGTTTTAGATCATCTCTTTCACGTTTGTTTTCTTCGAGCTCTTCTGTCTGAATAGCTTGCTGTTGAATTTTTAATCTAAAATTGTTTAAGATACTCTTGTTTTTATCTCATTAAAATATAGATGTTAGATGCTAGTACAAATTAGTCTGACAATAGAACACCTTGCGTACACATTTAGCAGTCTTACCAATTAACTACAAAATGTCTTACAATCTATTTTTATTGATGACTATATACATTGGTTTGATTGCTTTTGGAGTACGAATTTTGCTGGTTTTCTCATACTGACCTTCATACAAATACTACAGCAAACCAAATTTGCTGAGAGTTATAATAAAGAACTCACAGATATCATATTATTGTCCCAGCTTGCCAGTTGCTGACACCGTGCCATTGTGCAAAGAAAAATGGTATCTTATAACACTGCCATTTGCAAGTGGCCAACATGGATCAAATTCCAACACAGATAATGAAATGTACTTCTTCAAAATGTTCATTAAAGTTGCAATGTTTTTAAGGTTCAGATAAAAACGTTCACTTTTGATAAACAGCACATTTTTTTCTCCTCCCATCTTTTTACACACTGCACAAGATATTTGGTTTCGTTTCAACATTTACATGCCCATAAATAGTAAACCTGTCTAATGACTTGTGAGAAGAAATTAGGGAAAAAAAATGAGACACTTGTTTCAAGGTTAGGAAAGGCCCTACCGCAGACACTGAAGTTCCCTTTTGCTAGATTCTTCTGCCAGCTGTACCACACGTAGCTTCTCTTCGTACTGATCCTTTTCAGTTTGTCTCCAAGCATCCTGTTCCAACTTCACCTTCTCCACATGAGCTAATCTGCTCTCGAGTTCTAACCTGAAACATTATTCAGTATTTACAGAAGAACCGTGACAAAGCGCTAAGAGATTATTACTAAAAATGACATTTAAGAAGTTACTCCAAACACTCTTCCCAGGACTTTTAGAATCTGAGCAGTAAATCAACACATACTTTTCATCCTGTAAGGCTGCAATTTTTCCAAAAACTTCCTCTTTGGCAGCTTGCACTTTACGAACCAGCTCTTGGTCCTTTTCTACTAAAAGCACTTTATGACGCTCAACAGCTCCCTTAAGAACTTCTTTATCTGACAGCAATCCTGCATTAGACATTAAAAAAAAGTTAAAGTGTCATTATTGATGTCATCCTGATGAAATTCATTAGAAGAATCACTTTATCAATAGCAAAAAGGGAGCTAAAAATCTGAGTTCATGGGATGGAATGTGAATGAATGAAAAAATAAAGCAAGAAAGATAAAAGAGATCATCATAGAATGGCCAGGGTTGGAAAGGACCTCAAGGATCATCAAGCTCCAACCCCCCTGCCACATACAGGGCCACCAACCTCAGTGTCTAATACTAGACCAGGCTGCCCAGGGCCTCATCCAGCTTAGCCTCGAACACCTCCAGGGACGGGGCATCCACCACCGCTCTGGGCAGCCTGTTCCAGCACCTCACCACTCTCACAGTAAAAAAGCTTCCTCCTGATATTCAACCTAAAACTTCCCTCCCTCAGCTTAAAACTATTTCCCCTTCTCCTGCAGTTATCTACCCTTGTAAAGAGTTGACTCTCCTCCTGTTTGTAAGCTCCCTTTAGGCTGCAATGAGGCCACCCCACAGCCTCCTCTTCTCCAGGCTGAACAAGCCCAGCTCCCTCAGCCTGTATTCATAGGAGATGTGATCCAGCCTTGAGATCATCTTTGTGGCTCTCCTCTGGACCCTCTCTAACAGCTCCCTGTCTTTCTTGTCCTGGGGGCTCCAGACCTGGACACAGTACTCCAGATGGGGCCTCTGAAGGCACAGTAAAGAGGAAAAATCACCTCCCTGTCCCTGCTGGCCACCCAAGACTGTTACAATCAAGACAAACAACCATTCTAGGCAGATGAAGGTTATGGCAAATCCGTGAAGAGAGTCCAGCAAAAGCTGGGTGGTGATTTACATCATCAGCAACTAGCCCTAGAAAACTTTGGCCTCACAATATAGGAGGCTACTTCACATTGCCAACAGGCTCAGCTGTTACCTGGTTGCTTAGACCACTGCCTGTTTCATTCACAGAACAAGCTAGAAATCATGTTTTGTTCCACAAGTGTTGAACCCTTTTTTTTTTTTTCCCCTCAATTCCATGGGTACAGAATTGGTTTCAAACAAATTGCAAATAGCTGTACAATTTGGCAGTAAATAAAAAGGCAAAACCCTAGAAAGCACATGATTTGAGACAGATTATGCTCAACTTGTATCACAACCCAATTAATTTACACAAATGCAGGCCCTGTAACAGTCCTTCATGACCTAGGAGATCAAGTGGTAGGATACAGTTATTTCAGACAACGAAATGAGTTTTCTGATCTATCACTTAGACTTGAAGCAGAAGGTGAAGATTGCTGAGAAACATTTGGAGGAAAAAATAATTGAAGTGCTCTAAGTGAAACTTATCAAAGAAACCACTAGAAATTAATTTCACTAGAAATTTATCGTGTATTTTACCATCCATTTCACTTTGAATCTTGTTTCTCTCTCTTTCTACTTCATTCTTAGTTCTTGCTGCCTCCAGTTTGACATTTGTCACTTCTAATTTGTGCGACTGCTTAAGTTCTTCTACCTATGAATTAGAAAAATAATAACAAATCCACTGAAAATACATACATATGGATTCACAGCTTTACTGTTTTTCAGGCAATACTTTGCTAACAAGAAAATCAAATAATGATAATTAGGTTTATTTTAAATATATCTTCATAAATATGCCTTCATAAATATATATATATATTTTTTTTTTTTTAAATCCACAGCTTTCCTGAAAGTCATACCACAATGTCCAGATTTGTAGATAATAGTTAGTGGTGATTATATAGGTATTATAACACTCAATCTATTGATATATTTTATTACTTTGAGTTAGACATTGAAAATTCATGAATGTATTGTCATTCATCTTGAAACACGAGGTTCCTATGTTCCCTAATGAAGACAAAGTACCCGAATACCCCATAGGATCCAAGAACCAAGCTGTCTGACAGTGGACATGGATTTCAACTTTAACCAGACAGTTACTACAAGCTATAGTGTAGGAAATACTCTAAGATTTAGCAAAAACGTGCAGGATTACCTGTAAAAACACAGAAAATATGCATTTTGCAAGCAAGCTTCCAAACACTGGAGTAGTTCTGAAAAGATTGTTTATTTGAACTGTCTTGCTGGGACACTGATCCAATATTGCGTATGACCCAGGTGCCTCACTAAGCATTAAGCATGTCAGCTTGCACATACCTCACTTCTAAGTGAAAATCCCTCAGAGTTGAGCTAAGATTAAGTTCAATGTAATCTCCCTACAGTAAAACAAAACAGTGATATGCAAAACCAGGGTATCCATTGCTTCCCCGAAGTCATTTCAATGCGAAGATCACTTATCCCTTTCATCACCCTTGACCTCCTGGTGTTCTACACTACTTTCAAAATCCAGGCCTTAATAGATGTCAAATGCATTTTAAATCAAATACTTCTCTGCAGCTGTGACGTGCACAAACAGCCTCTTAAAAGCAGGAGTCTTAAGAATATCAAATCAAAGACAATTACTGCTTGCACAGAAACTTTTTTTTTTTTTTATAGTTTAGGCATTTGTACACAGTAATTACATGGTCAATGAGAAATAAATACCTAGAGGAAAGCGCTCATATCAAAAATCCATTCACAGTGACAAATGTAATTACAACCTGCTAGCACAAGCAAGTGGCAAAAGGTTAAGAATGACACAGTTGCTTATTAAGTAACTACGTTAGTGGATCTGGTTGCTTAAATACGAAGCCGAGAACATTTTAGGGTAATTTGCAAAGATGTAAGGTGGCTTTTATAAGGCACAAGATTCAGAAGTCCATCTTTGTTCAGGAATAAGTGTGAGTGGGTGTAGAAGTTTTTGGGGGGTGTCAGTGTATGACGTGACTTTCTGCTTTCATCCCTTCAGCTGAACACCTTCATTTTCTCCAACTTCTGGAGGCTACTGATTAAAAAATGTTTCATAAAAGTTTCTTCCTCCAATTCATCATTCCTGTTCGACAAGTATGACACATTGTATAAAGAGGTTTAAAACTGTGATACATCCTATTCATATGGTAAGTAAGAGCTTTTTTCGGATTAAGGACCAAAACTCAACACTTCACAGTCATAAATGTGTACTGTAAAGTTTGTCTTGGATGAAACCTGAGATTGCTAAAGAGCAATTATGGAAGAAGTTGAAGGTTTTTTTCCTGTGTTGGGTCCCATTTTGAGGCATATGCCCATATTAACTGTCATGCCCATACAAAGAACGTGTCAGTGTTACTTTGGAGAGTATAGTTAGACCTAAAGCTATCCAGCATTTCAACACAGTGCTTAAGATCATTCAACTAGAGGTACAAGACCAAAATTACCAGCTTTTCAGAGATAACTGAATCCTCCTCAAAAGAGCAAGAAAACAGGATGAAGATCGTTACCAATAACTGACAAATGTGCTAAAAACTATCAGCCAGTATTTTTTCCAGCAAGGGAAGAATAAGGAACAACAATATTTTTTTCAACTAAGTATCTGTTTCCTTAGGACAAGTACAATGGCTCAGACTTACAAGTAACAATTCCACAATATTTCAGGTTAAAAAAAATTCCTAGTGCTTCAGTTTTGCTTCCTTATTCAAATACCAACATAGAGAATTGCATAAAGTACTGTCTGTAAGTTAAGTGCTTGAGGAGGAGCCGCAGCCAGATGAACCTGGTGCCCATGCTGATCTAATTATTGGGAAACAGTGAATAGGGGCACCGAGTTTCTCAATAAGCACTTGCAGATTTTCCCTATCCTGGAAGCCTTTTTATTTTTATTTTTTTTTCCCACCTAAGGATTTTTCTAAAAAATTCTCCAAATCCCTAAGATACGGTGCCAACCCGACATGTAAGACACTCAAACACATTGTTAGACAATGAACTACTGAAAAAGATGGAATGCAATGCTGTACAGAAACATTTCTGTACAAGCTACGCTGGCGTGAGTCCAAGAGTGATGCTATAGTAACACTGTCTTGTTTCACACACAGCCTAAATCTCAGCAGGTGATTCCAATGCAGAGAACTCAAGAAAGAAAAAAAAAATAAATAAATAAAATGCTGTGATGTTCCATGACACTTCACACAGTTTACAAGAAAAGAATGCATTCTGCCATTAGGCTAAGCTGGCTATCCTCAGGAGTATTAAAAACGCAAAGATGCCTCTTCGTTCGTGGTTAGATTTAGACAAAAATATTTCTAAAATGAAAAAAAAGTGCATAACATCAATTTTGGAGATATTGAGATACTCAGGGATGAAGTTTTTCCTGTCAAGTCACACTACATCTTCTATCTGATATTGGGAAGAAAACCCAAACCTACTCTAAGTCACAGAAGAAATTGAGACCTTATTCTTAATGTAAAATATAAACAGAAAAATTTATACATTATATGAACTACTGTTTCAGACTTCATAAAAGCACTTACTTTAGCAGCCAAGGAATTGACTTCTTGTTCAGATTTGTGAAGTTTGCTAGTTAAAAGAAAGTTTTGTTCACGACACATCCGCAGTTCTTCCTCAATCCGTCCAATGTGTTGTTCAGCTGACTTCTTTTCTGCCTTGAACAAAAGAGAGATCTGTGAAATTTTTGGAGCAGGGCTGTCTCTTGCTATTCACTTGTATGAAAGGTCAGTAATATTTGGAGATCACTTGAACCATACAACAACTATACACAAAAACACATCTACTTTGGTTAACAACACGTTCCCATACAGTAAGGGTCTCATGTTTTACTCAGAAACAACAAGTATTTTGATGAACACCGCCTGCACAGAATCACACACATCCGCAATCCCACTTCAAAAGGCAGAGATTATCTGACTCAGTTAGAAGGCAGCACCTATTGCTACTAATAAATTACTCAGCTCTAAATACAGGAATCACCAGTACGAGTATTATAGCCTCAAGACTTGAGATTTATTGAAGTATCAAAAAAGCAATTAAATACAGGTTTCCACCTTATTTTTTCTAATTGCATATTTCCAGCAGGATTTTTCTTTTTTTAATAAGTTTTCTAAATTAAGAATATTATGATCCTCTTTAAAATGGGATCAGAGCACTTGGCAGAGATCCACAGCACTTTGTTACAAAGTTATATAACAGTTATAAAGTGAAAAGGAAAGTAAACCATATATCCATATCTTGCAGCTACGTGAGAAGTCTACATGCAAAGACTCACTAGCTAGGCAGATAGCAAGAACTGAAGACAAGGAATGAAGAGGAACACTAAAACAGATCAGAAATAAAAGTAGTTCTTAAAAGAGTGAACAAAAGCCAATAACTATATAGTCATGGTAATACACTGAAAAGCGAAGATACAAAGACAGAAAGGTCAAAAAAAAGTTTTACAAAAGAATGACAATTTAGCAGATTGACATATGGATGTCAGTTTCTAAGGTAACTCAGTGACAACTGCTGACATGAGCATCTTATTCACTGTGAATGTAGCATCACTCACAAGGACACAAGACAACAAATAAAAGAAGTCTTACCTCTAGAGACCTTGCCAGACTCTGCAGCTCACCTAACTGCCGTACTTGCACCCTTTGGACATTTTCTGCTTGTACACCACAATTGTCTCTTTCCGCTCTTAGTTCTGCTACTTCTGCTTCTAAGCCTTTTAATTTCTGATACAGTTGTGCTTTTTCTCTGGAGAGGACCTCTACACGTTTACTGTCCCTCGTGGGATCAACACTAACCAGCTGATTATGCAGCTCTTCTTTATCTTTCTCCAGCCTCGCAATCTGATGGTTGTTAATTGGAAAAATATAAGTGTTTACACTGATTAGGTGTCACACAGCAGTAAGTACAGAGGTTGACAATTCAGGAAAGTCCAACAGTGTGCATTTAAATTATCATGAAATTACATTAACATTTATATTAGAACAATTAACAGACACAAATCAACAGACACAACAGTCAGTGCCTTTTTTTTTTAATTATTATTCTGTTTTCACCAGTAAGGCTCATCCTCAGATGTTCCTAAACTGCCTAGCAATTGGTGGAAGTAAATCAGCAGCTACAGGAGAGAAAGAAGTTGGGGATCACATAAAGCACTGGATACACGAGTCCTTAGAATGAATCTTTGAGAAATCGTGGCAATCAGAAAAGGTTCCCAAAGACTGGAAAGAGGCAGATGGCAAACCCATGATTGAGAGGAGCAAACCAGTCAAGGAGGAAGATCCAGGAAACCACAAGATGGTCAACCTCATATCCATCTCTGGGAAGGTTACAGAGGAAACCCTCTCAGAAGTTTTTCCATGTGTCTGGAAATGACAAGATGATGGAATGTAGAGCTTATTGGGGCAAAACATGCTTGACTTCCTTCTAGGAAGAGGTGCCTGGCACTGCAGACTAAGAAAGCACACTAGATCTCACCAAATTGATGAGATACAGGCTGAACAAGTATATGAAAAAGTAGTTGGAAGTGCTACTGCTGCACAGAAAAGAACTTGTGTATTCTGGCCAACAACTATAGTATTAGTCAGCAGACAATTGCAGTATTTAGTCAGAGTGGCCTTGCAGCAAAGATAACCTACTATAACTGGTGATCTGGCAAAAAGACAGCCAGCAGATGCAGGAAAATGATCCTCTTCCTTCTTCCAGCTCTTGTAGGACCACGGCTGGCATACTGTGCCCAGTACTTGAATATTGACACATTGAATAAGACCAGTAGTAGGACACAGAATGCTGGGGAGCATGACATGAAGACAGGCTGTGAGAACCAGGCCTGTTCAGCCTGGATAAGAAAGGGTCTGGAATAACTAATGTTTGCTACAGTGATCCTCCAAGAACAGATAGAGAAGATGGATCTAGAACCTTCTCAGAGGTGTGTGGTGATAAGAAGAGAGGCAACAGATACAAGATGGAATATGAAAATTTTCAAATAGATAATAGAAATAAATGTTTATCATGAAGGTGGTTGAATATTGGAATACTTTGCCCAGAAAGGTTGTGGAATCTCCATCCTCACAGATGTTCAAGACTCGGCTGAGCAATCCAATCTCATTACATCTTATTCCTTAAGCAGGGGTTAGGCTAAACTGGTTCAACTAGAAGGAGGTCTCTTCTAACCTAACATATGATTCTATAATTCTGTAACCACAGTATAACTCAAGCATACTGGGAACTGAGGACAGTCAAGGTGACTCAGTCTGTCAGAAAACAAAGCAAGTTTCCAAGACAGTACAAATAAATACAAACTCATCTTGAGACTGTAACAAACATGTACACATAGATTCCAGTATTCCAAAATAAGTTACATGGACTAAATGTATTGTGAAGATCGGGGACAAAGAGTCAGAAAGTAAGGTCTGAAAGAGCTTTCTCCATATTTGAAAACAATATTCCAAACCCTGCTCAGCAGCAGCACTTTTAGAAGTTCCATCAGTGATTTCTACAGAGCAAAGCCAAAATCTGCAGCAGTTGCCCTCTAAATCCCTTTCATGAGAAGATTCAAGTCTTACTGCATGATATGCCCGAGGCAGCATTAAGGAACTAGGATGTTTTTGTAGCCTCCTTGCAATAAATAATGTGGGAGGTTAAAAAGGTTCTAAACATGAGAAAGAAACTAGACTATATTTTGCCCTGGGCTCAAGGTAATTCCATTCTCTTTAAGTGTGCTAATTAGTTGCAGCATTAGCACAAACTCAACAAGCCCATAAGACAGGCAGGCTGGAAAGCAGCATGTGCAGTTAGCTCTGGGAAGGACAAATGTTCTGTTTTTAATGCTTTTCATTTCTGAATTTGGACTGGTTTTGAAAGCAATGATTGCCTTTGATTTGTGCCTCATGTTTGGACTAATGCATCCAAATCTGGCATCCCCTGATATGCTCCCAGACAAATACTTAAATGAATATGCAAATGACATGTACAACACTCATTTACGCTGCTGCGTGTATTTAAGAGATGAATGAGATGCCAATTTATTTAGCTACACTTTTGAAAGTCCAGTTCTGAAACAAATTATGGATTGCTTATTCAGGAGTTGACACAACTGCAATCAAGCTACCAAAGCTTTGAGTATCCTGTTAGTATTATTTTTACTGTCATAATCCAACCTAGTTTCAAGACACGTGCCCTTGCCTAGTAGCAACAATATCTTCTGAACTTTTTTCATTAGTTACTACATAAGTAATTTAAATTATTTTTTAATCAGTTGCCCGTATAACTCATTAATTTCAGGTCAGCATAATGTCTCATATCCTATCAAAAATGTGATTTTCAAAAAGCATGTAAGCAGAGCTACTAGCTGACATTCATTAGAAGGCAAGTCTACACTTGTGATAGCACATACGATATTGCAACACATGACTGAATAAGCCTACAGAGACAGCCTGAGGCTAAGTCATGAAAGTGTTTTGAGAATTATGAGAGCAGAAACAAATACTACATTATGAAATTATGTCAAACTGACGAGCCACCAAAGCATCAACACTTTCACAGCATTCACGCAGCTTTATCAGATACAACTTAAGCTAATGCAATATTACGTACCTCTGCCTCATATTTTATTTTCTCCTCCTCTAAAACACGTTCATGTTCTTCTTTCTGATGCTCAAATTCTGATTTCAGGAAAGTATGCTCATAACGAAGTTTGTTATATTCTGCTCTGTATTTTTCCATTTCCTAGATCAGACAAATGAAACATGCAGTATGAAGTAGGCAGTTTTATCTCCAGCTTCAAACATCCATGCAGTGTTTCAGTCGTTTCATAAGGGTTTTTGTGTAGGAATGGATCCCTCCCTCTCCTAGGGTTTCAGCCTTCACCACCTGGGGCAGCAGTACAGAACAATACCAGGCAAAGCAAAGTCACACACATTCAGTTTCAGTTTCCAAAGGTTTTTAGGAACAGTTACAAATTGATAGCCACCACTCTAAAAGAAACAAAATTAAATACTTGCTACTTACATTTTCTAGCTTCCGATAACGTTCTGTCATTGGAGATTCCAATTCCTGTTGTATTTGTGCTCTTAGCAGCTCTAATTTTTGAGGAGTTAGCACCTTCAAACAGAAAGGCATCCATACTCATTTATGTACATCATGACAGCCCAAATATCCATAAATAAAGTATTTTAACTAGGACTTCAGTATTTTAAATTATGTTCTAAAATCTTCTAAGTTCTGCTTAATTTTCTCTGTTTTTCTAAGGAATTGTTCTAATGCTAGTTACAGGAGCAAAGAAATATAATATTAATGAACTAAAAATATTCTGGGAAGATAACAGATTTTAAATGTCAGCATTCACTGGAAGAAGCAGTGCAAATGTCAGTCAGTGTCTGGGGATCCTCTGTTAGATGCTGTATTTGTTTCCTATGAACTATGCCTCACATTAGTGTAAGGAAACAGGTAACTATAGAAAATGCCATGCAACTGGACTTAAATGTGTTTGCTGTGGTTTGTTTACTTTCATGATGAGGAAAGTTGCCATCAAGAAGAGAAACAAGTATCTACTCTTGTAATCACCAGGGCAGATGATTCTCCTCATATCAGGACAACACACAAGGACAGAGTCTGAGGCTCAGACTGAAGGTCTCGCTATTAATGTAGTACATGATAAAAAGAATTTGGAAGATTTTGTTAAGAAACAAAACAATCTCATGCCACAGTCACTCAAAAGAAGAGACACTATTCAGATTGACTAGGTTTCAAGGTAAGTGAGATAGATCCAAGCCAAGCGTACACATGTTACAAACAGAACTAAAACATGGCCCTGTTACAGGATTCAAGTCCACATTAAGCTCTGCCAGTAAATTACCTCACCTGTATCTTCAGTTTTTCCAACTCTTGTGTTTTACCCAGCAACTCTTCTCTGTATTCTGCAAGAAGAAGCTGGAATTTGTCATGTACAGCCTGCTTTTCAACCAGCAACCGCTTCAGTTCATCTTGGGATTTTATATACTCTTCCTGTAACCTGTAAGGGAAAAAAAATTTCTTTTATAGCTACCCTCCAAATTAAAGCTCAGAAAGCTCATCTTTAGAAACAAATATTAAAATATCAAGATTGAATTAAGCTTTTAATATCCTTTTCCTGTAATACATTGAAAACTTACCTCACACCTATAATGTCTTCAATTTTGAATTATTTTCCGCAGTAACCAATACTCAAAAATGTCCTTAAGTAGAGGAATAGCCAACACACACAAAACCCCTTCCACCCAACACTGAGCTCCACCTTTTAACAGTTCAAATGAAGAAACCTATTAAAATTCATGTACCTTAAATGTTCTGCCTTTATAGTTTGATAATTTGCTTTATGGTGTTCACAGCGCATTTTTTCATCAATCAGAAGCTTTTGCAATTCTTGTGAATTGGCCGCATCACCGTTTCCAACCATGGGAGGAAGGAGACTGCCCAAAGTATCCATTTTATGATGATCATTCAGGATGGCTATTGAGAGGACAAAGTAAAAAGTTAACTTATAACAAAGGTACACCAACATCCACTTTTTTGGCTGCTATCCCAGAAGGCAGGGTGACCTGGCACAGATAGAAGCAGATGCAATTAGCAATCAAGGACACTCATTGCTCAGAGACTTCACATACCATTTTTGCTTTCAATACAGAAGAATCCTGGCTCTGCTGTAACTCACATCAGAAATCTGCTGAAAAGGCAGCTCTTCCCTGCTCATACTCTCAGGGACACATAATTAAGTTAGGAGGAGATTATTTGAGTCAGTACAAAACAAGCACAAGCATCTTGCCAGTGCCGGACCATATTAAATGCTTTTTTTACTTATTCTGTACGCTGAGAATCCAAGCATGGAGTTCGTTTTGTCCTGCTAACTATGGTTCAAGGCGAGGACGCAGACATCAGACACAAACAGCTTTTGCTTATCACAGTCACAGTCTTTCTCACGACCTAATTACATCATGCTGCTCAGCACACCATCCCATCAGCTGGAAGAACAGGAACCATCCCCACTGCTGAGGTTCTACCAAGCCCTTTCTGGAAAAGAGGGATGATTTCATGGGCGCCCACCTTCAAAGTTCAGCTCCAACACGTATCACCAACACACGTCACACTCATTTTTAAAGTTCACATGGTGGGTTTTTGTGAACTTTCCAGCAAGAGTTTTGCTAAATATGACAATCTCAGGGGGATGTGAGAAAGCTGCAAATCACCAGATGCTGAGAAACGAGGAAGTATTATAACATACCTCACCAATTCTTTTTGATATTCAGAGCAAGATATTGCCTCAGACTGATTGATTGCTGCAGCTTCTGGAAGATGTGGGGAGGGAGGGCCATAAGTGAATTTTAGGGAAGTTATAAGATTTAAAACAACTGCTCTGCCATTTTAGCTTTCAGCATAACAGGCTGGTGCTTAAGAGGCAGAAAACAACTTACTTCTCCAGCATCAGTAAGTACCTCACCTTCTTCACGTTTGGAGATGGACACATCATGTTCTCCTGCATTCTAGTCCCCAAATCTTCCACAAACCTACCTTAAATGCTCAGCATTTGATTCTGGAAAGCCCCAAACTACAAACTAGACAAAAATTATTTGCCAGATAGGAAAATAAACATGCATTAGTGCCAAATTTCTTCCTCTGTCCCTATATTGGAAAAGGTGAGAGCGAAGTCTATGAGGGTTTCAGTACCAGCACACGATAACAACAGTAACTGCTTTCATTCTGCTCTGCCCAAATCTGCTGAGGATAAGGAGGAGGAAATCAGAATAAAGAATGATCTCCTCAATGGCTGCCCTATATGCACACACTGCACGTTTTGTACACGAACAGAATAAATTCTGAAGAACCTTCTAATCTAAGTAGGATCTGTTTCTCATTCCTGGCTCTTGTTGGTTGTTGAGAAACAAAGCACAGTAGCCATTTTCAGACTCAATATCATGGCATTTGCTACTGTTCAAGCAGCACCCATGTGGGCAAATCTGCTCAGAAACCCTAAGGACAATAAGCTATGTGAGAGGACAAAGAACTCCAGGCAGCATGCTCCTCAGAATTTCTAAGCATATCAACAAGGTTAATCGTGACCACCATAAAAAAAAAAGCAAACAACAGTACTTCTCTTCACCTCAGATCTCTGGTTCCATAAGCTGCAGTACCAAATGTAAACACAGAACTGTACACCAAGCTGTAGAACTAGGTGCACAGGGCATGGGCCTGGACCCTACAGCTCACATGAACAAGAAGTGCTTCTGAAGTTGTATGACAGATACAAATTCAACATCACCACAAAACCATGGAGTTTTCTGACTAAAAGAAAGAGAGAAATGGAAACCCAGGCCTTTGCACTTTCAGTTCCAAGCCTTCACACGCACCCTCACAGCTTTCACTACTATCAGAAACTCCAAAGATTAGAAAGCAACACACATGCAGTTATGCATTCATCTGCCTAAAGGCTGCAAGTAGAAGAGGAAAGAAGAAAAGGGAAAAAAACGCAGCGCACAAAACCATTTCACACCCTCAAAAAATCTAAACTGGATGGACTAAAGGCAACAAAGCTATTTTGGCTTGCAGGGACATCTAGCGGCAAACTTCGCGATTTGCAACTGCAGCAATAGATTTCTCGAAGTCCCTTTCCCTGAAACCATTGACAGCAATTTGCAGTATTTAAGCAACTCTCTCTCTTTTTTTTTTTCCTTTCCTTTCAAAATAAAGTAGAATCATAGAATCACTCAGGTTGGAAAAGACCTTAAAGATCATCAAGTCCATCCATGACCTAACCAAACTACCCTAACTAACAACCCTCCACTAAATCATGTCCCTGAGCACTACATCCAAAAGGGTTTTAAACACACCCAGGGACGGTGACTCATCCACCTCCCAGGGAGCCCATTCCAGTGCTTCACAACCCTCAGTGTAAAGAAGTTTTCCCTGATCTCCAACCTAAACTTACCCTGGTGCAACTTGAGGCCAATCATTAATTACTGATAGGGCTTCTAATACTCAACTACTGACATGAATCAATCTCTTCTGTGCCAGTAGCACTACCTCAGCTGTATCAGCTGATGCCTAGACCTAAACATCTTCAAATTTCCCCAAAACCACGTGTGCCATTTTTGAAAAACACTTTCCAAGAATGCTGGTTAAAATTCCTGCCTCCCATGAAGACCTGTTTGAAAAGTAGAGAACCATAAAATACACTTTAAATAAACTAAAACCCCAGTGTATATAACTTTATTTGCACATTTGTCAAATTTTATCACGCTACAGAACTGTAAACTTTTTGTCAGCTGCCCAAATCTACACTATGAAATCTTAACATCATATTGTGCAGGTACATACAGGAAAGCATTGGTGCACAGTCCTGAAGGTTCAGTTATATTTTTGGTGAAAAATGAAGCTAAGTGAAGGAAATCAGCTACCTTTCCTAGGACCACCTTTGTTCTGCCTTTCTTCTCCAGTTATTATCTTCATACAGAAAGAAACACCGCTTAAAGACCTACTTCACCTCTCTATCCTTTATATCCACACATCACAAAAGGACATAATTCATAAGTCCTTTGAGCTACATTACTTTAAATGCTGCATTGTTTTCTCTTTCGAGGAGTATGGGGGGAGGTTCATTTTGTTCTGCATTGCCCTCCTGCTTTCTCCAGCCTCGTTCCCAGATCTGACATCCATCAGATTTAACTCAAGAAGCCAATAAGCTCCGACAAGCAGAAAACAGCCGTTTTGTTTGGTGAGGTCAACGAGTCATGTTCGCTCACGGCACAACCCAGCCAGCTGCAGGATCGGTGCAAGCAGGCAACTGGTACTGGCTGGTATGAAGGAACACAGAGCCAAATAAGGAGGCAGAAGGAGGGCCGAGACTTTCTCTTTTCAGACACGGAGAGCGGCCGCATCGCTAGTTTAGATGCTCATGCAATCACAGCCTCGAATTCCGGATAAAGCGAGGTTACGTTGGCCCTACCTGACACGCCTCCGCAGCACAGCAGGGCTCAGACTTCCCACCAACACCACAGTCAATGAAAATTAACGCGAAACTGCGCATAAGTTGAGAAACGCGGAAGCCTGGCGCTCTTCTTGCCCCTGAACTTCGGAGCCCGGCAAGCTGCCGCCCCCGAGCCCCGCACGGGACACGACACCGAGACAACCGCCCTCTGAGGCGCGTCGCCCGCTCCTCCCCGCTTTGCAGACCTCTGCACGAGAACGACGCTCCCGGACGAACGGAGCAAGGCCCGGGAGAGCTGAGCGCACGCCGCAGAGAGGAACCCCAAGCAGAAAATCCCCACCCGCCCCACAACAAAAACTCCACAACAAACGCGCCCGGCCGCCGCCGCCAGGAATTTAAAAATGGCGCCGGGCCCCGCCTCGCCTCACCTCGCCGCCCGCTCGCGCCGCCGCCTGCCGCGGCCCCGCAGGGTATACTGGGAAAAGCGGCACGGGACGCGGCGAGGGGACGGGGCGGCGTTGCCGGGGTAACGGGCTCACGCTGCCTCCCCGCTCCCGTTTGCGCCTGCGCGGTCGGCTTCGGCACCGCCCACACGCGACGGTGGCGGCTCCGGGCGGTGACGGCGCCGTGGCGCCGCTGCGGCGCTCCTTCCGGCGGGAGGGCGGCGGGGTGTCTGTAACTCAGCAGTGTGGTGTCCGTGTTGGACGGCTAAGCTGTACCTTGCTTGGTGTAAGCTGCCTGAAAAAATAATACCTTTGGCCTTGCGAAACCAGAAGGTGAAATCGCTTTTAAATGCCGTAGTGCTGTGATAAGGGTCTGTCTTGGTTAAACAGAGCAGTTTTTACCGTGGAGCTCATTAGGACCTGAGTACAATTATCAGCATGCTGTAGCAGAGAGTATATGCTAGCACATAAGAACTCAATAAATAGAAACCATGAGGCAGCTTATGAAACCATTACTCTGATTTGCGGAATCAAACTCTATAACCCAGGGTTAGGTTATAAAGCAGGTCCGTTTATTCAATGAGACGCGTATCATTGGGTGCGCGGGGGATAGTTCCTCCTAACACACACACCGCAGGGCAAAAGCGTGGTACAGGTATAGGCCAAACGAATACACAATTTGCATACGTATTCATTACGTTCCTGACTTATCAACATATGGCCCCGCCATGACAGTGGGGGTCTCCTTTGGTGAGAAGACCCATTGTCTCTGACAGAAGTAATCCCATCCTGACCCATTCCTTGTGTAGTATTGCAACAGAGTTTCCAGATGTCCTTTTCTTATCTGACCACACATCCTGCTTACCTATATTCCTAAACAATGGTTAACTCTTATCTTGTCCTCTCCTTACTCGAATTCCTATACAATGGTTAACTCTCAGTCTTTCCTCTCCTAACTCAACTCAGTCAGATGTGTTGTACAGGACTGCTGACCGCACAGGCATCCCTAGTGCTCTATCAGCATGTACGTAGGCTATCTCTCACTCGTAAGTGCTGATCATCTGCTTCCTTCCCCCTACAGCTATGAAAGAAAGGGATGTTTTCCAGATTAGTGCCAGATTACTAAAACTGTACTCATCGAAGAAAAAACGAAGGTGGAATTTATTGGTCTACTGGGAGATTTCACATCTGAGCATACTGTACTTGTATGTTACAGGCTTCAGATCTGACTGCACTTCCATTCCCATTCACTTGGCTCAGTTCTAACCACACTAAAAGACAGTTTTTTCCTAATTTACATCCATGTAGTAGGTGGGTGGGACTTCATGTGAACAACCATGCAAGCGTTCACAACTGCTTCAAATATAAGCTCCTCCTTTATCAAGCATCGTCTCCAGGCAAGCATGATGATATAGTGCTTGCCCAGCCCTGGTGGAGGTGAATGCACCTCCATTGGTAGGCCAATCTCCAAGAGCTCAGCATCACCATCAGGTGGATCAACATCCATTGGCTCTGGTTCGCTGCTGCTCCCCTGAATCAGAAACTTCTTCGGTGGAGGAGGATCCGCCCTCCTCCACAAAGGACTGCATTGGGTGGGAAGTGACTTTAAATTGTTCCTTGTGTCAGATAACTGCACAAGTTGGTTAGAGACTGGCGTTCTGTTATCAGAGTTGCTGCTCTGACAGTGGTTTATTTATAGTGGTTGTATACCAAGCCATGGCAGTGTGACCCTAAGAATATCCCATGAGAACCAAAACATGGCTGTGTTGGGCAAGGGGAGGCTATGGCCTGAGAGTTGCCCTAGTTGGCACTAATGGGATTCCACAGGGCTCCATTTTTGAACCAGTTCTTTTTAATGTTTTCATCAATTACTCCAATAAAGATCTGAAGGTTATATTAAGTAAATTTGTAGATGATGCTAAATTGGGAGGAGTGTTGACTCCTTTGAGGGCCGAGAGGCTTTGCTCCAAGATCTTGACAAATTGGAAGGTGGCATGAAGAATAAGTGCTGGGATGGGGCAGCCCTGGCTCTGTGTACAGACTAGGGGATGAGGAGTTGGAGTGCAGCTCCATGGGAAGGGATCTGGGGATTCTGGTTGACAGCAAGTTGAACGTGAGGTAGCAGTGTACTGTGGCAGCCAGAACTCTGGATGCATCAGGTCCAGCACTGCCAGCTGTTGAGGGAAGGGCTTGTCCTGCTCTCCTCTGCGCTGTGTGACCTCACCTCAAGCACTGGGTGTAGGTTTGGGCACCACAATATCAGAAGGACATAAAACTAATAGAGAACATCCAGTGGAGGGCTACAAAAATGGTGAAGAATCTGAGGACAAGGGGTATGAAGAGCAGCTGAGGGCCCTGGTTTGCTCGGCCCAGAGCAGAGGAGCTGAGGGCAGGCCTCATGGCGGCTTCAGCTTTTTACAGGGAGTGGAGGGGCTGCACTGAGCTCTGCTCTCTTAGCCCAGGGGAACGGCGTGGAGCTGTGTCAGATTATGGTCAGGTTGGGGGTTTGGAAGAGGTTCTTCACTGGCAGGTGGTGGGCACTGGCACATGATGCCCAGAGCAGTGGCTGCAGCCCCAAGCTCCTGCATTTCAAGGAGTGAAACACTCTCAGGCATAGGGTTTGATTTTGGGTGGTCCTACATGGAGTCCAGAGTTGGACTCAGTTATCCTTGTGGGTCCGTTCCAACTCAGGATATTCTGTGATTCTGTGAAAACACTGGTCAGAGTGTGCTATGCACTCTTCAAAACCGAAGAAACAAGCAGCTCAGAACAGATATGAGTGAGACACTGTTTTTATGTCTGGTTTGTTGGCGTGTTAGCAGGAGTTGTTCAGCTCATCTCAGAAAAGGGCAGAAGTTATTAGCAGCTGAGGTGGACCCTGCTGTTTGTGAATTGAGTTAGTCTTAATATAGAAGTAGAGATCCAGGCATCTGTGTGAGACTCAGCGTGACAAGACCGGTCCGTAGGTGGCCTAGGAGCAACTGAATGGGAGGAATAGAAAGATATAGGAAGTACAGCATGAGCCCAAAGCAAAGTGCTGTTACTGCACTGTTCCTTCTCCATTCATGGTGTAAAAATAAGATCACTGCTACTGGCTGCCAGTGCCTGATGACAGAAACTCCGCTTTCTGAAAAGGAAATATAAATGCTTTGCTTCGTGTCAGTGATGTTTGCTATTAGGCACATCATATATTAGATTTTGTGGCACGTGACCAAGATTTCTGACAATAGCGTAAGAAATTTGGCTTTGGTTTCAAATTCTGTTTTCCAAAAAAGTAATCCAAAGTGAGTCCAGCTGCTTGGCACAATAACATCATGTTTGCAGAACAGGTTCACACAAGCTTTGAGAACAGCAGGATGATATCTCCTGTGATGTTTACAGATCTACTCTGGCACAGATGTAAATACAATTCAAATGACCAGTTGTATCAAAAATGAACAGAGCACAACATTCAGATTCTTCTGTACTTTAAAGCTTTCTTTCAGTTCAGTAGCGCTGCTACTGACAAAGAGAAACCACTATGGGTTGGAGTGATCAGATAGTAAGTTTAAGAGACAACTTCCATCATCAAATAGATGCAAATATGTTTTATTAAAAAAAAAATGTCAATGGCAGCTTAGAGGCAGTCATGTCTACACAACAAAATGTACAAAAATTACGTTTTTATAGTTGCATCTTTCCACTGTGGTGCACAAAATGAATATGCTATGAGAAACATTGGAGATTGCACATTGAGACAATTGACAATTAAGTCTAGTCAATTAAAACAGACGATTTCTGGTACAGGTTAAGATTAACAGAGCTAGCTTTCTTGGAGGGTGGTGGGGAAGGAAAGGAAAAAGAAAAAAGGAAAGGAAACGTGGCTTTGTGCAAAACTTTCCAACAACAGTGCAATTTCATATGCTATGCATAAAGCAGATCAGCTGTACAAGATCATTTGACAGTCCTCATGCAGTCTTTACATACAGCATCAACTCTAGGTTTTTTGTTTGTTTGTTTGTTTGTTTTAGGGACAATATACAATTTCATTAACTAATATTAGAATTTTCCTAGTCTTTCATTGCTGGAATGTGAAATGGTCTGATTCTTTCTCCTGGATTCTATCCAGCATCAGAGACCATTCAAACTTTATTTGAAAACAAGGCTCTTATCAACTGTTGCCTTTTAAATGGGAGCAATATAATTAATTAAAGGCCAAATTTTGGCATGACAGTAAAAAAAAAACCACACACACACAGAAAAAAAAAAAAAACAAACCCCACAAAAAACCCCCAGGCAATTGACAGATATTTGCTTGATTAAAAAAGAGGAGAGTAAACTTGCCTGATTGCAGTTCCTAGCTGGTCTTTCAGAAGTGATTAAATTCTGTTATCCAAATTGAAATGTTTAATTATGTTAATCTGTGTTTACCTTCTGCTGCACCATTGAATCCAAAATGAATATATCTGTATCACGGTACAGATGGGCTTGGCTTCCAAAATCCCATACCAGCTACATGAACCACAAGCTTCTATTTTGTTTTGTTTTCCCAGATTATTTCTTGCTCATCAATTTTAACTCCAGAAAGCATCACTTTTGTTTATGTAGTTGACTCTGGATCAAGCATAAGCCTGGACTGATTCCTCCTTGAACAACACCATTCAACTTGAGCTTAAAATATTTGAGTTCTTGTCTCAAATATTATTCTGTAGCTAACAATTAGCTCATAACTCTTAATGATCATTAAACTATGTTTACGCTGGATTTAGCCAGCTTCAACTTCCAGTCATTGTATTTTTGCTACAGCAACTTGGCTTCACCTGTTCTATTTCTAGTCCCCAGATAAACATTTGTGGTTTTGTTCAAAGAAAAACACTGGCCTTTAAAGATCCTTCATATGCAGCAGGTTCCAGGTCCACATGCAATGGTCCTGCAGCAGAGACACTGCATAACACAGGTGGTTTGAAATTAAACCATAAGGACAGGTACTAAAAATTAACTGAAGGACATTTCATTTAGAGAACAACTTCAAAGGGAAGTGAAATAATTGACTACCAGACAGCATCAGGCAGAAAAGACATTGGCAATTTTTTGTAGAGTGGGAGTATATTAGAGACTCACAATGAGTAAGTGCAGTAAGTATACTAAGAATGACATTTAATGTGTTGTAGGAGAACAGAAAAGCTCACACTGTCCTGACAGAACATGGTCAGTTGATGGAAAAGTTAAACAAGGTTCTCTCCGCAACACACAGCCACATGAGCATGAGGTAAGAAACAGGTGAAGGCAGGAGGAGAGGCCCTTTCAGATGGAAAGAAGCTTGGCAGAGCTCCTCACACTGCAGCCTGTCTTTTGCCCTTCACATCTTGCTTAATTTCTTGATGCATGTCACATTTCCCAGCAATTTAAATACAGCAGGGAAATAACCCAGAGAAGTGCTGTGCCCGTTTATCCATTAGGGTTGTTTAATTTGTGTAAGTAACATTACTCAGAGCTTACAGCTTTTTCTGCATCTTCTGTCAGATAAAAGCTAATATGGAAATGCAAGGCCCTTCTGTTTCCAATTTGGCCCCAGGTACTTTATGAGGATAGCGAGCAATCTTTCATAGGCCCATTGATTTTATGTTCTACCTTCATTTTGCACTGAGGACATCTTCCAGTGTTGTAATGGGATGACCTTGGAGCAGAAAACCTTTGCATCCCCAGGATGTACCAACTGCCTTTGTTGCAAGACATCACAACTACCTGATGTTTCATTTTTAACTACATACACCAGCACGGGGAGTTTCATCTGTTGAAACATCTAATCGTGCATCAGGCAAATAAGTTTTTAAGTAAAATTAACTAGGCATGGTATACCTTTCTTCTGCATGTACTCTTCTGAACCCATACAACAAAATGCTGGACAGTGGTTTCTTGACCAGCCAGAATGCAGAAGATTATAATAAGGAGGGCAAAAGAGCACCATCAAGAGTCGTGCATTTCTGAGGATCACCTCCAGGATTCTCACATTTTTGTTGTTGTTGGGTTGCTTTTTTTTTTTCCCCTTTTTTTTGAACAAATGGAGATGCCAGTGGTCTGGGAAAATGAGAACAGAAAGTCATAGGGATTATTTGCAATTTAGCAAATGGCTTCAGAAAGCAATAGACTCTGACTAGAAGCACGTACATTATCTAAAGAAATGAAAAGTACAAATTAAAAATACAGTATGTGCCTTTTTAAAAATGAAGATGGGAAGGAATTATATTGAAAGAGTAGAAAAGACCACAGAAGTCTCACATACATCAAAAGGGCATAAAAAGAAACCAAGGGAAATCCTCTCTTGTGATGTAAGGGCCAGAAAAGAGCAACTTCTTTTTCCCCCTCTTTTTAATCTTTTTAGAATTGTAAACAGACTTCCCTGTGAAGATAAGTTTATGAGGTGTATCAGTGGAGGCAATCTCAGTTAATCAGCTGGCTGAGAAAGGAGGCCAAGATCGGATACTTGGAAGGGGGGCTGCAGGCCTGCTGCTGTGCACAGTGCCAAAACAAGTTAATAGAAGTGGGAAGAAAGGCCTTCCTGCACCAAGCAGCAGCAGGAGCACATGCAGCAATTAAGGCAAAGAAGGTTTATGCATAACACAATTGTCATGCTCCTCTTCAGGGAATACACAGATAAAGGCAAAGAGGAAAAAAAAAATAAGGAAGAATCTATCTATCTAATAATTCTTCCAGCCACAGCAGAGGCCGTTGGTACACTTGGACTTTATGATGCGATGCCACTTGCAGCAGGACTTCTGCTTTCCACTCCACCTTCCTCAGAAGATTGGACAAAGCTGGGTTATGAACATGGGTGTGCCTGATCTGATCTGCTACCAGTGCCTGCAGGACAGGTACCATCCTTCCTTGAGCTGTTGCACATACAAAGAATGTTTTAATAACCTTTATAGTGCTTTAATTTTTATTTTTTTTTAATTCCAAGTCATATCATTACTTATGCAGTTAATTCTGTCCTTTCTTCAGTCCCCAAAGCCACAAAAAGGTAATCCAGCAGTCACGAAATGTCAAAGCTCTTCCATTGCCTCCCTGTTCCTCAGAGAGGAAAGATTTCTGAATTTCTACACCAACTATTGTGATAGAGTAAAAATAAAAAAAACTGCACCCATTCACCAAGTAGTTGCCTTTCTACCCCTTCTGTAAAGACAGCATAACAAATAACAACTGAAAAAGAAATCGTTACAACAGTTAATTTAAAAGTAACACTGAACATCAAATAACTAGAGATCTTTTTTCCCCCCATTTAATACAGAGCAGAGGAGCATTCTGTTGTTCTTTTTTTTTTTCTTAATTTTATTTTTTATTAAAGATCTTGTTCTACACAATGGCTGAGAGCCAAGCAGAGGATTTGGGGATTTTTTCCTGTAGTTCCTAAACAAAATAATCTCTAGTAAGAAAACAAATCCAACCCTGTCTCCTAGTATGGCACTGTATGATAATACATTATTTTTGGGAATGTCTGTTAAGAGAGTCTGCACAGTGTTTGTCTATTTACAGAAGTTTAACTCTGCTCCCCTAAGGATCAGTTCCCTCATGCTTCTCCTGCATTGTTTAATCTGACACAAGGGAAAAAAAATCCACAGTAGCCAGAGTCCTGGCATATCTGCTCTGCATTCAGCTAAGAAACCCCAACAATTCAGCGCTAGCAAAGGCTAATCTAAATGTTGCCTTTCTCAGTGCCTGAGGCAAGTGAGCACTTTTCTCTGCATGGAAACATACCCAAGAGTTACACTTGCTCCCTCAATCCTTTATGAAGAGGCCTGGAGATCTTACTTAATTCAGTTCTTCATCTTTGGAAGCTTTGTGCCACATTCATGTTTTTCTTGAGTGTGATAAGGAACAACAGAACAACTGCTCATTGTGGTCACTAGTCATCGGCGGTCTAATTTTTGAACAATAAACTCTTTGTGCAAAGAGTTACTAGCAGAAGCATCACAGGTTTTGCTGGTCCTGAAATCTGGAAACTCCATGTATCATTACCCATTAATTTAGAAACAAGAATGATTAATACTGTACAGTTTGGCTTATCTTGATAGCTGGATTCAGAGAGAAAATGATTTATCTAAAAGGGCTGGTAAACACTGTGATGTGCTTCCTTGTGATCACACTCCTTGCACTCCAATCCAGTGAAAAGAAAACCTCACACTTGCAGTGGCTTGGATCCCTCCCAGAGCATCCCACCATCTTCTGTGGTCACAGGCTTCTAGAGTGGACAACTGGTTGGATTAAGGCAGAAGACTGACACAAGATAGCAGCTTATCACAGACGTGGCCAGTTTGACACAATCTGACTGAACAGTCTACTGGCTGCCAACACATTTACATATTTACACCTTACAGTCCAGGAGTCTTTGTAGGCTTCTTCATTCAGTCTGCACATTTAAACTGACAAAAAAAAATTTGTAAACACACAGCACTTAAAAACAGAGAGGAAGAGAATAAACAACAGCTAGACCAGCAGCTTCATCTTGGTATAATCATCCTTTCTATGGCACAAATGATATGATCCCAGTTTTTACAAAATATTGCCAGCAGTGTCACTGCGAAGAAAGTGCAGATAATATGAAAACGGCTCTTCATCATAGGAGCAATGAACTTTGCAATAGTAGAAACACACACTAAGATGACAGTCATGAAGGCCAAGATAACATTTATACATTTCCCCAGGAGCACTTTGGCATTAACCGTTTCAGTTTGCTGTGCTTGCTGTTCCTGCTGATGGAGCTCCAGCTTTGAAACCCGGGTCTGGCACGATTCCAAGGCTTCCTAGAGATAGAAAAAACAAGAATCAGGGCAGCCCTATTCCACACGGAACCTCTTGTTTTAGCAGCAGGATCATCCATTATCTAAGATTAGAAAGTGTCATGTATAATAGACAGCTAAAACTTGAATGAAACACCAACTCATTTAAAAGTAAACATAGATATTTATCTACTTTTATGTATCACTGCCTGCTTAGGCATAATAAGTCTGACAACACTGTCCAAAATATAGTATTTCCATTTTTCATGCTTGAGAAAAATTATCGTAGCTCTAATGTTCACCATAACGTGTCCTGTATATACTGATGAGACAAAGTAATGGGAAAGTTGTTGCCACGGCAACTGACACTGCATTAAAACAGTGTCAAAGTAAATTTCTTTGCATAGACTATAGAAAACATTACAGTAGTAATGGCTTGCTCTGATACTAATTAAATTACTGTGCAACATTTGACTTAGGCCACCTCTCTGGTGTACAGTACTTTTGTCCTCAAAGCCACCAACTGTACAGTGCTAGGTCTGAGTTCTCAGCATCTTACTGATTCCTCACTCTGTCACAGTGTCAAGATTCATTCATCCACACCTCAAGTGAACAAGATGCAGTGGAGACATCAGTACTGATGCCTGTCCAGCATTCTCTGTCTCTTATGATATATTCCACTTCACAATTTGTTCTAAAGAAAATAGACTTTGCTCTTCTGCAAGGGAGTGGACTAAAAATGGTCTCTGAGTCAAATTGCTGCTGAATCAGTCACCCACACACAAAACTTCTCATGTAAATACATCCAGTTGCTTCACTATCTTGCCTAAATGCCACTTTTTGCTTGAGCTGTGACTTGGGCACCACCATGTGACACAATGTAAGGCATGTTTCATGAAATGGGTCAACTTGGTGTAACCTTTTAACACTGCATAGAAAGAAGAGGGTACGCTCCAGCATCCCTACTTCCTTCCCAGTCTCAAACTCCAGTCATTTTCCTTGGGCTGGAAGGGGTGTTCTCCTGATCTCACAGTAGACTGATTCAAGCCAATATTCCATGTAACAAAACAACCAACACACTGTATGCAGAGCTATTAGCTCTTTGACTGGGTCAGTTCTCCATGGCTTCTGGCTTACTGTGAGACCAGTCTGTCACTGGAGTCAGCAAAAAACGTGGCCATTTACAACAGACAGGTTCCTTTCTCTGTTCTAGGAATTAGCAATATTAAGTACACAGAAGATTGTTCTCAGTCTTCTCTTATCAACCAGGAAAGAGGCTAATCTTCCTGTTCCTGGCCTGCTGCCTGTGCTATGCTTAGTGATGTGAACATAGGGATGTACAGAACAGTTTTTGTTCACCATCTGAGCCTATAAGATGTCACTGAGCATTCCTCATTCATCAGTGAATGTAAACCTAAAAGTAAGGCATTCACCACTTCCTCAGACTTCAGATAGAAATATTATGCATTATACCAACACCTGTATCGTATATAAATATTGAAGTATATAATTACATACTGTTCATAACAAACTTGAATACATTAGTGGTTTTTGACTGAAGACAGACAAGACTATAACATATTGGTTTGAACACACCCTACCGCTTTGACTAGAGGGGCCGCTGTAACCATAAGTTAAAATTCTTACATTATAATGACAAGTCTACAAATCTATCAGTTCTCACTTGAAACTCAATTTATTATAAACATTGTCATGTAATACGACTGCATACTGGAGAAAGCCTGAGCAAGAGGTTTGTGTTAAGACAGTGTCAGACTCAAATCCTTCCTCCTTTGGTATAAGAAATTAGAACACCGTCCAATCTTCATCCACAAGCCTGCCTATATTGTACCCTCAGTTCCAGCAGGTAAAATTCTGGGTCTGTTCTAACAAGTGGAGACTGTATCACTAATTGAAAGGTGCTGAAGTTTCACCTCAGAATAAAAAACATGGGCTTAAGTCTTTTCTCGCAATTTTATATACAAGGATGTAGAATTATGCAAATGCTTTACTGTACAAGATTTACAGAAAATGTTAGAAGTTTGATAAGCATAAAAAAGTACCTGAACGTCTCGTGATCGCTCATACGCCTGATATGCCACTTTCTCCTCTATGCTGGCTAGCTCTTGTTTCAAGTTTGCTGTCTCATGTTGATGAAGATCAGTGAGATCGTTTAATTGGTCTTCCAATCTTTCATATCTTTTCAGGAAAAAAGGTCTAATTTAGTGCCTAAGTAATTCAAGTAATGCTAAATCAAGAAAATAATCACACATTTTTAGAAGTAACTTCTCAGTATTATTGATTCATTTAATTGGTATTAGAAAGCACTAGAGAAATCAGTAGCATTATTGGAAACACTTCACAAGCACTTACTCGACATACCAAGAGTTTTTTGTGAGTGTTCCTTGCTGGCAGTGCATATTAAAGAACAAATATCTGTATATCATTGGTGAATGATATAACAATAAACCGGTGGCTGAAAGTATCACGTTTCATGTTTTTCACTGTTCATTAAGACAAGAAAATATGGTTTCTTAAGTAAGACTGAGCCAGCTAACAACTCACCAGCAGTGAAAGGAAAGACACTTTTCCCTGGATCCCCACTCAATCACAGCTGTAAAGTGCTATAGTTCACATACAGCCTGTTCTGGCACACCTGTACATGGTAAATCAACTAAACTAGCAGAAAGCTAAACCCTTTTTGTCAGTCTGTGACCTGGTTTAGCACACAAACAGGCAAATACTTCCGTTGGCACAAATGGCCAATATCGGTACAGCAGATGCAAACCCTCTGCAGAACACATCTCACTTCCCACAGTGACAAAGGAGTTAATTACAAGTAACAAATGCAAAAGGAGGTTGTGCTTCAACACTTAAAATTACACCACACCTGTGTAAACTGTGCCCCCCTTATGTCCACTAGATAGCATTGTGCCTGAGAAGTGTTTGCACAAGGTACTCAGCACTAAAGATGTCACAGCTGTAAGCCAGCTGTCAGTTTCAGTAAGGCAGTTACTGGGAGGTGTGGATCATTTTACTACTAGGTATCAGTTGGGATTATTCTTTCCTTTTACTTCTAAAGTATCACATACACACACACAAGCACACACTTGACATTTTTCAAATAGCTTCTATGTCCATAAAACTCATTTCAAGAGAACAATTAAAAGAAAATACCTATATCTTTCCTCCTGTAACATTTGAGAAATAAAGCCATAGTCTCTCTTAAACTGTGTTTTTAAATTCTCTATGTCATCAGCTAATTGGGACTGTGTTTCCTTGATTTCCCTTAGTTCCTCCAAAATCATGGAAAGCTTTCCTTGGCTGTCCAGAGCACCAGCTGTGGCAGGACCAAATGAATTATTTCCATTACTGTCTGCCGAGCCGGAGGTCCCACTTGAGCATTCATCATCGCTAACGTATTTTGGTTTGGCAACAATGGTGGCACTGCCCCCATAGGTTCTAGAGCTCGTTTCTGGCCGAAATTCCTCCAGGGTGTTTTTGAGATGAGCGATGTTGTCAGCACTACCAAATTTGTTTCGGATCAGATTTGCAAACTCTCTTGACTTGCTGAAAACAAAGACAGGCGGTGTCAAGGATACACCTGGCACGCTCGACTTGTTGCTCTCTGTTCCATGCCCAGAGGTACGAGGCTTTCCATGCTGAATATCTTTCAGATTATCTTTGGAAGTGTCCTTAGTACTTTTGGAAGATCCATTTTGTTCAATATCCTTGAGCTTTTTGTGGTATTGCTCTAACTTCTTCTGTAGCTGGGCAATGGAGTGGGCAGATTTCTGGTTCTTTTTCTCAAAGACTTGTTTAATGCGTCCAGCCTGTTGCTTGTCTGCACTGTTTACCAGTTTCAAGTACTCAGCCACATTTCCATCTCGAGCAGTTTGTTCGACTTTGATTTGTTCTGTTACCTTGAGGATTTTCTGTTTCAAGCTATCTGCACTGAGTTTGACTTTGTGAAACTCTAGGACTCCATCTGGTACATCAAAGTTCAGATTGGTGTCAGAGCCTCCACGGCGAATGTTAAGTGGCAAACTAAGAGTATTCATGTCATGTCTTTCCACCTGAGGAGAGAGAGAGAGAGACAAACAATGTTTTTGAATTATTATTGAAATCCCACTTTCCATTTCTGCATTTTAACAAGTAGAGAATGCAAGGTAGCTTACTGTAGCAAGTTTCATTGAAATTAGAAGCATTTTTCTCAGTTTGCCTAGACTGAAAAACAGAACAAGGAATTGCTTTGTCTCCATAAAAAAATTTAAAAAAGCAAGACTAATGAGAGCAAAAATTATGCAACTATAGTTCTTCAAAATCATTTACAGTTGACTACAAAATTAGAACAATACCTGATTAGAAGAATTTCCTAAATACTAATATTAAGAACTTCTGAGAGGTAACAACTGTTAATTGCTCTATCGTTCTTGTAGAAATGGTCACATACTGATAGAGTTGGTAAACAGATCTTTCATTCTACAGGGAACAGTATACTTTATCAGGATAAAGCCTCTTTTTGACAAATGCTCCTCTCATTCAAGTTCATCACACTCAGAAGTTTTTGCACACCTGGCAGAACACTTCTGGAAATGTACTGCACACTTCAGCAGGAAGCAGCTGTTAGCTTTCAGCACAGATATCACAGAGAAGGAACTGGCCCACAGTTGACTTCCCACACTTGATGAAGATGCCTAACAACTCGATCTGTTTTCATATCAAACTCACCAAGGGGGATTTACCAAAAGAAACTCAGGAAAGAAAACTGCACTCACTCAACTGTAGGATCCACACACCTTAACAACGATCCCAGGAAGTGTAACCAAAACAATTAGTCAACATGGTCACAACATCAGCACAATGGATTATTCACCCTTCTGAAAAGAAGGGCAAGATAGTCTGATTGAAAACATACAGAGTATCTCCTCCTATAAACTCAAAGCCACAGAAGAACCAGTGACACAAGAATGGCCTGACCAGAATGGTTTCATCTCTGGTACCTTCTCATATAAACCTCCCTGACAAAGAAGGTGCATTTCACTCAAGCTGCCACAACACTTCAGCTGTAGAGAATGCTTAACAAAGGCTCCGTCCATAATTTGTTTTCAGAGCCTTAACATCAGAGAGAACTAATGTGGTTGTTTGGGCAAGACCACTGCAGAGACAGAACAGAAACCTGTATTAAAGCAGACATTTTAAAGATGCATTTGTGAGATACTGCTGAATGTTTGACTACTCTTTGCTTCAAAGGCCTGACACACTGCATTAAAGGTTGACTCCCCACACACTATTAAGTATTGTTTGTAATACTGAGGGATTCCTTTTAGCAAGATCTCTGCGCGCGCACACACACACACACACACCCCTATCCAGTCATCACCACTCAACTTACCTTCTTGATTGAAACCAAAACCATCATTAAACATTGCTGTAAGGCTTGTTTTCCCAACCTTGGGCAGTATTAGTGGCCCTCCTGGGAATTTGCTCCAGCATTCCTCTGTCGCCCTTAAAAGAGACTCAGGAACAAGACATGATACCCCACTGAGGGACATGTCATGCACAGATTGCCCACAAGAGCTAACCTCACCCTGCATCCACTGTGATGAGTTACAAACATGGAGCAAGTAATACAGCCATCAAATTGGATCTGTCCCTGAACATTTCAGAGACCAGATCATCTCTGCCCCTGCTTTATATTCTTACCCTTTTATTACTGAGTATTACAGAGGATTACAGGGTTGGTTGGTTTAGTCATCTTTGGGTTTGTTTTATTTGATGTTGCTTCTGCATTGCTCAGAGTCATCGTAATGGGATAACATAACATACAGAAGTGGATAGTGCATAGATAGTGATAGGACAAGGAGGAATGGCTTTAAACCAAGAGAGGGGAAATTAAATCAGATTAGAAATTCATTATTCAGAGGGATGTGAGGCACTGGCACAGGCTGCCCAAAGAAGCTGTGGATGCCCCATCCCTGGAGGTGTTCAAGGCCAGGTTGAATGGGGGCCCCTGGGCAGCCTGGTCTAGTGCCTGATTTAGTCGTTGGTGACCCTACCCATGGCAGGAAGACTGGAACTAAATGATCTTGGAGGTCCCTTCCAATCTGAGCCATTCTATAATTCTATGATCATTAAACGTAATGCTTAGAATGGCCTGAAAGTACATCAATCATCTTTCCCCAATGTTTTGTTTTTTTTCCCCCCCCACAAATTGCTTTCTCAGGAAACCAGGACGATGTCAAGCTGGCCACAGCCAGCAGCATCTGCTTCACAAATAAAAAGCACTTCATCAAACCTTGCACAAGAAACTAATAAAGTCCACAAGACACTTCCCACCCCAATCAAACGTGATGTGTTTACTTCATAAGCTGATGAGGCTTTTAAATTCCATTTTCATAAAAACTTACAAGAAACTGGCAGGCTCCTGGTAGAAAAGTATAATTTGTTGTGATAACACAAGGTCTAATGCCAGCAGCCTTTCTGGCTAAGCCTCTTCTGTGTGAATTTATTAAGCTAGAACAGCCTGCTTGCCTTTCCAACCATGGTATTGCTGATGTGAAAGTGTCCCTAGCAGAGTGGGATCTGGCAGTGGTAAAAAGCAGGTGAAGTTCACATTTCCTGACCTCTAAAATAAATGGATGCTTGGAAGAAATGCCAACTGCACAGCTCTGGGTTTGACAGTTTCTTCAGGAGAATATTGGTTAATGGTGACAATTAAGACTTGGAGTCTATTCCAAGGTTTAAACTAATACTGCAGCCTAATAGCTCTGCATTTTACCGCTTTGCTTAAAAGAATTAAGCACATGCCTCAGTATTAATTATTGAAAAGGGATACAAGTTGTTTGTAGAGACAGAAACATATGATTTAATATCATGTCATATGTATTTGATAAAAAAAAAATGTTTCAGTGATGCCATCTCATTTTTGTATTTAGCATAATTGCAACACATGGATGGGATGGTGTTTCATATTTATTACTACACCATCTAATTTGAAAGGTAACAAAAGTCACAGGTGGCTCAACACTAACTTCAATTTTTTGTATTTATTATTGTTATTATTACTGAACAAGTCTTAGAAATATAACTACAGTGGAAAAAAACAGTTACCATTTTTGAAGTGGTAATATCCATAATACTGTCATGGTAGCTAAAACATGCACTTAAATTACACAAAAATAGATTCACACAGAACACAGGAAAGAACAGCAACCAAGGCAAACAGCTGAAAAGCTGCTTGGTACTAGACCTGTATCCCATACTGCAGATATTTCTTTAAATACATTTACTGGGTCTGAACAGCAAGGAGAAAAAGCTGAGCATAAAACAATAGTTTCCTGAAACAACCAAAGACATTTTTTAATAAGCTTTGGCACAGAAGCATACTACAATAAATCACTGACTTGCATATACACACAAGACAGATCCATCACTGATATTACTGAGGACAAGCTGTACGTACTTCCAAGAAGGGTGGGTCCATCTCTAACCTCTACACAGCAATGAATGTTTACTTCCTGAGTACAAAATACTCTAAAAATACACTGTAATAATTGGATATAAGCCCAATCAGATCCCTTCTCTCTCATGTCCTCTCCCTCACTGGAGTTTCCAATGGTCAGCAAGGTCTGCCTTTATCCCCACGCCTTCCTGGAACCTCAAGGTCATAACAGCAATAGGGAAAGAAAAACAAGAGTGTCAAGGGATTACATCAGCTGATGGACTCATTGCTTTTGCACGCAGGGAAAGGTAGAGCTGAAGAATCAGCACGTGGGAAATCTACTTCTGAAATGAGCAAAACAATTGTAAGCTCCGTTTAAATTCGGTGAAGTTTAGAACAGTCTAGATACCCAAATAAAATGCTAGAAGTTTTTCCTATCTTAAGATAAGACCGAGAATTCACTGTGGGCACAGGAGAGCTGTAGCCAAGCCATTCCCCTGAGCACATGGGGAGAAAGCAGCAGTGGGTAAAAGGCAACCTGCCATTCATGAAGAAGCATTCAGAGCACAGCAGTGCTTTAGAAACACAAGCACAGAAGAAAGGGTAGGGATTGTATGAGCATTTTGATGATACACCGATTTTCTCATTCACCATCTGCAAAAGTAAAGCTCACACATGCGGGCCACGCAAACCACAAGTCCTGAAGGACTGATGTGCCCAAATGTCACGGGTAAGATTGTAAACCCATAGGTGTCTGTGGGCAAGGGTACCACGAGGATGGGAACTGCAGAAAGCACACACCTGTGGGTCCCCTCACTGACAACTGTGAACCATGAAGACACCAAGTGACAGCTTTATTCATCCAGGCTCAGTTTAAAGGTTTAGTTTTGTTCATTTGTTGTATTTTGTCTCCCAAACAGCCCTGTCACCTGCCATGGCTGTGCAAGCTAAGCAAAAGCTTAGATGGCAACTTAGCCAAATGGCATTAGAAATGCAATTAGAAATTAAAATGGCTATTTTAGAATTTTAGAGGAATATCTGATCAGTGTTTAGAAAAAAAAATCTACAAGAAACATGCAAAATAGGATAAGAGCAGCTTTAAAGCTTTTTAGGGCTTAGAAACAGCAGCAAAGATTATCAGGACTAATTGTTTTTTCTTTTTCTTGTCAGGAACCATCCGTACACCAGAAGAACAGTGGTTCCGAAGGGTAAAAGAACACGCAGTTGAACTTAATTGTCAGCATATTCTCAAAGCAGAAATTTGTTTGGGGAGGCAATTTTATCACTGCTTACAAATTCAGCACTCCTAAAATCCACAGGAGAAGAATTCTGTTTCTTCATGGAAGTCTCAAACCTGTGCTTGATTATCATCAAGGGTTTTAAATTTATATAAAAATCAGTGCACAAAATTATTGCTGTGCAGTATTCTCACTGCAAAACATCTTGATTTTTTGTTTCTTAAAAAGCTGCTTAATTATAACATCTGAAAGTAGCTGCACTTGATATATTATAACAAGTCACATGGTGTTAAGAATGCAAGAATGAGGACAGACAGTAGATGTTGCTTCCACTCTTTACTGGGGAAATCAGAGATCCAGGTTAGATGACTAGTCTGAGACCACCCAAAACAATGCTAGAATCAATTAATATGAAAGGCAGTTCCTTCACCATCAACAGTTCCTCTACTGCCTGTCAAAATACAAACATTAAAGCTGTACGGAGCTCCCACCAAAACACTGGGGGTTTATTTCAGGTCACAGTCAAAGTCTGGCTCCTGCCCAACAGCCCCAGTCCCATCAACATTTTGAACTGAAACAAAGCTCTGCCTAGTCTGTATATAACTTCTTTTTAAAGACTGAAACTGATAAAGAGAGGGATGCAGAATACTGGGCAATGCCAAATTCACCAATGGCACAAAATGACATTTCCTAGAAAGCTGATCTCATTACCAGAGGGGGTCAGTGATTTGTTTTTATTCCTCTTCCAATCTGTAGCTGCAGCAAGGTAATTTTTAAGGCAGCCCCAAATAGCCTTATGCAGATATTTGGGCTTCAGTATTCAAAAGCTGGGGAACTCCAAGGCTGTTTTTTGAGCAAGGCATCACACCGAGGCACAGTAGCCAGCAGCCTCGGACACTTATTGAAAGTACAAAATAACCTCTCATCCAGTTTCTCATTAAAGGACAGAACTAAGGCCAAATTAGCTGGGTCACTGCTTGCCTGAGTTAAGCACTTAGATACAGTATTGCTTCCAATTAAATCAACAGAGTGAGAACAATGGAGGGAAGAAGCAGTTTTCTGCTTAATGACTAACACCAAATCCTTCAAAACACAACATCCACTGAAAAGTCCCCTCATTCATGACCCACTATGAACCCTGTTCCAGGTTGTTCTACAGCACAAAGCTGACACAAGCAAATCAGCTCCAGTACAAACAACTTCTGTGCCCAGACAAATTCACCATTCACCCTCTACTTACTGTGTAGCAGTCAATGCTAAATCACCGACTTGGCAAAGGACAACAAAACAGAGATGAACTAACACTCACAGTTACTATGCTAGTAAGTTCCCTAAGAGGGTAAGAGGTAAGCGCTCCACATCACGTAATTGTTTTCCTTCAAGTCAGTCCCACTGTTTTGAGTGGGATGAGCACCATTAACAAATGTTCATTATAATTGTCTCCTAGCTTCTTAAATCAAAATATAAGTCATCTTTGCGTCTATGCTCCTTTTATCTCAGGCTTCCGTAGCAATAAAAGGAAAGGTAGAGGGGTCCCACAGCCCCAGGTGCTACAGAGGTGCTTGTGAGACTCCTGCTCCCCCCTGAAGGAGAGCATCTTTCACCTGACACAAATCCCTCAAAACTTGGCCAGTATGAATCAGCACAGGGATGGCAGATCTTTGAAGAAGGATGCAAGGCATTCAGCGTGCCTTCTTTCCAATTCATTATTCAGCTCAGTTTTAGTGTTTCTAACAAATGCTCCCATCCATCCCAGCACCACTATAACTCCCACAGGTGGCAAGAATGAAAATTTCCAGAAAAACGTGAAATACCCTGGAAAGCCTGCTCCATACATGCTCAATTATTAAATTCCTTTCTATGATATGAGAATTTCAATCTTGTCTTTGCTGTGACCACCACTTCTCATGGTGAAGCATCTCCTCCTGATTTCCCACCATCAGGGATGCAGGGTGTGCTTTCCTTCATATCACCCCATTGTCCATCTTCACATCACAGATGATCTAGTCAGTGTTAATTAAGCTACAGCAGGCCAACTGCCTGCCCCCAACCCAGTCCTTTCTCTTTCTTTTATTTTGCCTTACTTGCTACTCAGATTGCCTAGGCCCTTCCTAAGACCTCGGCTCCTGGAAACATGCAAGCATATGAGATATTCTCAGGGAACATGACTAAAAGTTTCTCGTTGTAGGTTGGAGGGAGAGAAATAACTTCCACATCTAACTTCACAGTCAGCAACCAATGAAGTCATCCTTCCCCCAGAGCATATACAATGATATGGATATTTTTGTAAGTATGATTAAAAAGTATGATCCACAAAAATTCAAATCAGAATCTGACATTAATGATTTTTTTTATTATTGCTTTGAGCCAGTAACACATAAAACCTATTTTGTTATAGGAACATTACGACTAAACAAAAAAAAAAAGAATGTTGGAGACAAATACTTCAAATCCAGGCAGTGGCCCTCGTGTGCAGAAGACCCAACACCCGGGTATTTTGTTTGCATTAACAGCCACAAAACTTCCATCTATAAACAACAGAACAATAGCTCCATCGCGCATAATATCTTTTCATTTGCGTTAATGTTGTGGCAGCACATCCTGAGCGCATAAACAATCACATCTTGTCCTGTACATGAACTGAGCCACTCACTCAAGCAGCTTGCTGCTTCTTCCTTTTTTGCCCCTCTTCCTTCTCAGCACACTGGGCTGACGAAGGAGAAGCTCAGAACCCTTCTGTTACATCAGCAGCTTTGTCTACATGGCGGACTTTCATTTCATTTCAATACAAAAGCCTCAAAAGATACAGTCTGCTTCACTATGCAGTGTGACTAGCAGCTATGGGCTGCCTGGAAACGAGAGCAGATGCCAGCTTCCATTACTAAGGGAACTCCTGGGCAACTTACAGATATGGCTCACGTCCCTCTTTAAGAAGAATTCACACATCTGATCTTTGTCCCACCTCTGACTTTCAGACGTTAGAAGCCCAAGCAAGCAGTGCTTGTCTATTTGGTTCAGAAACCCGGCAGCCCTCATGCCAGATATCAGCAGGAATCAGACATTCTGTTCTAAGCACTTTAAGGTCCCTCCTTCCCACCGCTGCCCTTATGCTTCAATCTATTCTGTTTTGAAGAGCATTCTGTTGACTTCTCCACAGTAACTAGTGCATATCTCCACAAATAACTTCATTTCACAAAGGTTAGTTACTCATACACACGAGCAAGCGCTCACTATTTGTCACATCACACAAACATGAAGTACATTTTTTTCAGTTGCGTTCCTACACCCGATATGGAAGGCTTGATACCTATAGCTTTAGCGAGGCCAAAGGCAGAGAACCACAGAAACATAATTGATTAACTCTACTCTGAATAAACTCTGCAGAGAAAGCATCTTAATGGCAGTGCAGCAAATGCCAAAATTCTCTGCAGAATCAATGGATTTAACCTTACGTCTCCTGAAGATCACAACAACAGAACTTTAAACCATTTTATTGTTTAATTTCTTTTTTTTAAGCCAAAATCTTTCCTATTTTATTTATTTATTTATTTTTACTGATGAGGCAACATAAAACACTGCTGACATTTTTCAGCCAATAGATGATTCTATTTTAGGGGATTAGGGTGGAAATCATCCTGCACACATTACAGAGGCTGACAGAGGGTCAATACAACCACAGGAACATTCCAATTCATATACAGGCCACAATTAGCTGTGCATCAATTGGTGTATTTGTTGCACTAACTGCCTATTTGTTAGTTGCAAGGGAAGAAAAGCCTTTTGGAAAAAAGAAAATAATTTTTTGTAAAATTCACAGCATAATTGTGAGGCAAAAAAGCAGTCACAAAATTCTGCATTCTTAAAAATGTTCAGGATGAACAGAAGACGTCTTTGTGCAGAAGTAATGGTGGAGAAACCACATGCCAAGAAAAAGCAAAAAAGTAAAAAGCGGGAAGGGACACCATTTTTAAATGAACTCTTTGGTTAAGTGTCCTGAAGGAACCACTTATTAAATTGTTTTTATGCCATACTTTTTAAATACTAACATAGATTACAAAGGATATCTCAATACAGACTAACTGTATTGTAGAGAATTTTCACAAGCCAGTAAGATAATGTCAATTAATTAAAAAACTGAAATGCAGAAAGCTCATCCAACTGAAAAGGAAATCAAAGAGATTCACTCAATTAGAGAGGAATAAAAACCCTGCAGCGAGGTGTTTATCTAATCTCAGAAATATTCCTACCCTTAGAGGACACATCCCCAATTAGCTAGATTTATTAAACTGAATTAATTTGAGATAGCAATTCAGACAATTTCGGAAGATAAACTAAGCTGAGCTATACTTATGTCATCACATTGCTTGTAACAAAAGTGTTAATCGTGGGTTTTGAAGTTTCAGGGACAAAGGAAGAAACTATTGTTTAAACAACAGGGAGTCACAAATCTGGAGAACAAAACCTCTGATGTCATTCCAGACAAACTTGAGTAGTAAGAGCACTGCTTGGGTAGCGCTGACAAACCCATGCAGACAGATCACAATTCACAGACAGAAAATACATCCACCTGGTTGGCCTGAACTCAAATGCCAAAGGTGGAATCAACTCCAGCTGTTTCTGAAGGCTCATTACAAAGCTCACTGCCTACTACCCCAACTGCAAGGCATGCCTGATGAACATCCCTCTACACAGTGTAAGCACAGAGAATGCACATTCTACACGAAATTTAGGCACAAATACAGTGCTCGGAAACTAAGAAAACAAAACAGACAAAACCAAACACAGAAAAACATTCCCAAACACAGGACAGCGAGTTTAGAATGAGGTGTGAAACAGTAGTGACTTTGCCTAACAGCCTGCTGGGAAGGGCTCAAACTGTACCATCACACAGTGCACAAAACTGCAGAGAGCACAACAGAAAAGGCAGAAGGAAAACTGTGTCCAAATTCATCCATCCTAATCTGCTCAAAGCATGCTGCTAATCTAAAAGTCAGTTAATACAGTAAAATTAAAAACCACTTACTGCAGATATTGTAATTGTGAAGGACGATACAATATTTAGATGATCATTATGGAGTTTCCTTGCTACGTTAATACATTCAAGCAAAACTGTGCTCAGTGAAGCCATGTAACCCAGTCAAGAGCTATCATGGTAGATAGCAGGACCAAAAAGACAACAGCAGTAACCTGACAGTAGCACTACAAGTCACAAAAGAAAAGGATGCAACGAGGGCTTTGCCACCTGTGCTGCTCTTACAGATTCGTATTAACAGGGACTGCTGGTGATCAAATAGGTTTTCTGGAAGAAAAAAACCCCAATACCTGACATTAGAATATTTCAGTACAGCCAATTTATGTACAAGTACAGCTGGCTCCAGAAATAATAACATCCAGAGTGACATCAATGTGCTTATTCATGCTGAGTTTGTGTGTTTTTCTGTCCAGTTATCTTTCCTCTTATCTAGCTCTTGCTCTAATATTTGCAGTCCCATCTTTTTATCTGAAATGAGTTTCACCATACTGTTTTTATCTGGAATCCATTCTACCTGGCACAATGTTTGACAGAAGTTACAAAAACTGCCAAAGTTTTTTGCATTAATGTTCCTTACGAGCTCTATGGGAGGAGATATAGGAAATGAAAACCAGCACTGAAGTTTTTAAAAACGCTAGGAGTTATGTGATCTAGTATAAATAAGTACCAAGCATTCATTCTGGATACTACAAAATCCAAAGCACATGACTTTATGCAATCTATATGTTTGCATGGATACTTGACACAACAACTGGGAATTCTAACTAAGAGAACAACCTTAAAAGAGGATATTTTGCCATATCTTCAGTAGATCCTATTATCAAACACAGTGATCAAGTCAGGCTGTATAAACACATAGAGCAAAGACAGAATTTTTAAGTGTAGCATTAGCATTGACCACTGGTTTTCCCCAACAATCTCTCCCAGCATTGGAGGTAAGATTCGTTTGCAACTGAAAAACAAAAAGGCATAACTACATTGTCTAAGTAGAAATGGCAATAGGAGTTACACATATCACATCTAACAAGAACCTGATGAAGCAAAAAGATACTTCAGATTCTCATACAGCCATACCCTAGGTTGGCTAGAGCAGGCTAGCACTCACCTCTGCCACAAGAGCAGACGCTACCGCTTTTCCACTTGGCCAACTTGTGGCACGGATGCTCACTGCCCGTGACTTACACCTTCTAGGAACTGAGTCACAGAGTGCCCTGAGCATCTGCTCCGAGACATGGATAAAACAGCACAAGGTGCTCAGGCGTCTCGTAGTAGTTCATTTGGGCATTACTGGGAGTCACCACCTCCCTGACCTAACCACAGAGAATCAGGAGAGCCTCATTCAAGCCGCCATCACAGATTAACATAATACAGCACAACAGTTGCACTCACCTAATTGTAATGTTCCAGCAGGAAGCCAGAGGCTATCCAGCTCAGGGAACTCTGTTGCCCTTGTTCTTCAGCAATTACAGCACAACAGAACCATTTAAAGCAGGATACAGAAGTTCAGTCGTATGACTCCCTACCTGCCTTTCCAATAAAATTTTATTAAGCCATAAAATACCGCAATAAGCCTGAAGGTCTTTTTAAAGCAGTTTATAATCTCAATTCAGAGCATTCAACACAAATTATCAAGAGAAAATGGCAAGTGTTCGGCATCCATTCAAGCTAAACATAGAGTGCTGAGAAACGCTCTACAGACATAAACACTGGTTTCCAAAATGCTGGCTCCTAGTATTAAACTTAGATTTTTCTTTCTTCAGGGCTATGGAGATGTTAGCTGCCTATTCACTGATATGATTTGATTAGAAAGGAAGCCACAATCAATATTCCATTCCTAGCCCGCCTGCATCCCTCTCCTTTGAACTTTCTGAACAGAATCATTTTTTTCCTCTCTCAAGCTACTATTCAGTCAGACTAAAAGGATATGCTTTATCACATGGTTGGCTTTGGTGTAAAAGATTTATAAACATATTACCATATTCAGTCATAGCAACAGCACAGAGAAAAAAAAAGGAACAAAGCGCAACGGGAAAGGAAGCAGACAAGAGCCCTGCTGTCCTTGGAGCCCAAGCACAGCTCCTGGCAGCCCCGTACCTGTGTGGGGAGCCCTGTGGCAGCCTGCAGTTAGCAGCTGGGTGCTCCCAACAGGACACCGAGCACCGCTCGAAGTAGGAAAGCACAAAAACCCCAAAGCACAGCACTGATTTTAAAAGATCAAGGCATTAGGAAATTGCCTAAGTGTTTTTTTTCCTCCCCTCATCTCTCATTTGGTCATGTCCTTGGAGTAATTTAACCAGCATAAAGCGCAGTCTATAAATCAGATATTTAGCGCTCTCAACAGGCAGATGAAGCTCTGTTTCCACCATTACACCCTCAAACACACGCTTCCTGTGAGCCGAGCCAGACAGTCCCAAACTAATTACAGCTTCCACCCCGTGACTCTGCACTGTGCTACATGCTGAAAAATACATCCTCCAGCCAGACCTCCTAAAGAAGCAGGCTGACAAATCCCCTCGCTTGCTGCAGTCAGTTACTTGGCAAGTCGAAGCAGCGCATAAATCGCACCATAGCTCTTTCACAAGTCAGTGGTGCCGAAAGTTCCTCGAGCAAATCTCTCTCTTCCCTTCAACTACTGCTCTCTGCTCACCCATGAAGTCTGTCATCCTTCACCTTCAGTTCAAATCGTTTGTAAGGAACATTTTTACCAATTACGTCACTGAAAATTCCACAGCGTATGTCCAGGTTTCACAAGTCCTGCCGTGAAATGAGGCCAGAAACCCAGGAGCCCTGTGGTTTGAGGTTATGTTCCATCTCAGAGACCTTCCCAGAAAAACCCGCACTTGCTGCTGTGCTGTTACTGATACAACAGTGAATTCAGGGAAATAGAGGGCTGTCCAAGAAACTGTAGCGGAGACCACAATGGAAGCTGCTTCAGCTGCTGCCTTTCTGTTGGCTGAGGCTCAGATTTTGGTTCCAGATTATCAATTGTTTTTCAGAGCTAAGAAAAGTACTTGCTATCAGCATTAAGTCTGAACAGACACTTAAAAGTTTGTTCCAGTGTACTCATTAATACTGCTTCGAAAAAAAAGCAGGTAGTAGGCTAAGCCTAAGAACAGCTGATGTTTCAGCTACTCCAAGAGCACCACGACTTGTATTCTGCCTCAGCTAAGGTGGAAGCTCGTAGACTTGCAAACAATCAAAACTCTTTGGGAGCTGAAATTGCACAGGCCAAAACCTTTCATGCAACACAAAAAAGAAAACCACCAACACAAGGAAACCTCACCACCGCCTCAAAAGGGAAAAAACAAAAAGGCACAAATTAGAATTGTCCATACAGGTGATGCTGGGACTAACAAGGAAACACCACAATATCTTTGCTCCGTGGAATAAGCCAAAGCCATTAATTATTTGTCTCATTTAGTCTGTAGGCTTTTGATTATATTCCTTGTTCATTTACCGTTTTAACAAGTGTGTCATAAAAATAAAGATCAGTACAGAAATAAATACACCAGGTGTTATGCTCCTTTGCATCATTTTAAAATATTTAGACAGCAGCCATATAACCTGAATACAAACTGATTAAAAAGGCCCACTGAGCCTTTTTGCCAGCTGAAAGCCAAAGATTTACCCAAATTGAAAAAAAAAATAAAGCTACATGTCCAAACAGTTTTAGATTTGCCAGGTCATAGAAGCTGAGGCCACGCAGAGCATCCATGTAACAACTCTCAAGTACTTTTAAAGTCAATTAAAATAGATCAGTTCTGATTTATTCACATCTATTCACTGGAAAGCTGTTTTCCTCCCTCTAAGTGCAAAGACGGTGATGTACGGTTTCTGGTGTTGATTTCACAGTACAGTTTTTAAAAGGTCCGTGCACAGTGCTGTGCACAAACTGGTGTCTAGCATGCAGAGCTTAAATAAATTAATAGACTTATGACGTGGAATAATACAAAATTTATAGCATTTTGCCACTGCTTCTCAAATCTTCTAGATGGCTTTGGGGTCACATGAGGTAACAGATAAGAAAAGATCTCACTGTGTTTACAACACAGTGTTGTAATATTTGACTGTCTAAAGTACAGGGCTTGAAACTCACATCAGAACTGACTTCATGTTTTCTACAATTACACCATTAAGGAATCTTTCTAGAAATACATCCCGAAAAGATCATTATTCCAAGAGGTATATGATTTCATTACACACAGCGAAAACCTTGCAGACTGTGTGAATTTTAACCCAATCTTTGAGCTTTCGTTACAAGCTGCAATGTGAAGACCTACTTAGGAGCAGATTCTTGCTGCCAGATAAAAATCTCACAGAGCAATTAAAAGAAAACCTAATGGCTTCAGTAGATGCTACTGGTTCTGAAAGAGACTGCTGCATGTGAGCGTACACGTCACCACTGACAGAGCTAGCAGCCTGATGGCATTCCTAAGAGGGAATAAATCCAGCCCAGTCAAAATGTTTTCAGAGCAGAAGAATTATCAGAGTTGCAGTATTATGCCTTATAATCACCTTCTTAGAAGTTCTCATTATAATAGCAGAAGGTAAAAGTTACACGTGGTAGTTCTAGATATCTGCCTCTGGAATATAACCTGCTGGAATGGTCTGAGCAGTACTACTGACAAGCAGAAGGGCAAATCATGGAAGAACCTCACTAGATGCAAGAGCAGCTCCAGTGACAAATTCCTTCTCAAAGCTTGCATTGAGATAGTCACGCCAGATTTAATCAATGATCTGTTCCAGAGGAATTTGTCTTTCCCTCTCCCTTCAAAGCACACAGACACTAGAATGAGAAATATGAGCCTGAACTGTAAAGAATAAAAACGAATCACCTTCAAAGCAGTCACAGGTTCCAAGTATTAAAACATGATCTATTTATTTCTCTTTTTGTTAGTGTTGCCTCCAGACCCTGCTCAGCATGAATTCATAGGATGAAAACGTTGTGATCTCCTGCCCACAGAAGATCAAGTGTCACAACTGCTTTCACTGCTGAAACATTCAAGGATTGCTGTCAGGCCAAAAGTAAACAAAGCATGGCTTTGACAACCAGACACCTGATCTGCGCTTGGATTTAGATGGCACATAGCTCCTGAAGCCACCTCGGATGAAATTTTATCCTCAATGTGATACCACAGGCACCTGACATCTGGCACATCATAATGCTGCTACCTGCAAAACAGGACCTCTAGAGTCAGATGTTTGTGCTTTATCTCATCCATGGCTTGGGATAGCATTCACAAGTGGTGATGGCACCCACTTCGGAAGAGCAGCTGAATCAGTTCAACTCTGGGTAAAGCGGCAAGGCCAGGAACATCTCACTGTTAAGCTCTGGAAAGACACTGCAGGGCGTTTTAGTGCTTCCTAGCATACAGGAGGATGCCACACACAAGGAAATCAAATCACAGCTTACTAGTTAAATACAAGTTCATGAGCTTATTCCTCACATGAGTTCAAGTTTTTCCCCTTTACTTTCCTTTCAAGCCTCCTTCTCTCTACATTTTTTTGTGAGCCCTTCAGCTCTCAGTTCCTACTTCCCTCCCACTTTTCTGTCTACTTACCGTGTCACCATTGGGTATCTTCCCCATAACTATGGGATCAACCAACTCCCCAGAATTTCCCCACTTGACTTAGATTTTACTCACCTCTGTGCCAAAAGGTGTTGAAGCTAGGACCTAGCTTCATAACATCAATAACAGAAACATACAACCTGTCATAAGCAGTACAACTTCCTGTAAATCATACCAGTATCCACCCACATTTTTATCTCTGAAGGAAATCCCCCCCTGTCCAAATGTGGACTTTCTAATGGGTCATTCCCGGTCTCCAGAAATGCCTTATCAAATGAACAGATACTCTTAACCTTGCAAAACTTTACAAGAAACACCACAGCAGCTTTAACTCTAGCAGAATAACAGTAAGTTTACAGCAGCAATATGATGCAGCTGCAGAACTATGACACAACATGCACGTGGAATGACAAGCTGTGTAAAGCACATAAGTGCCAATGCTCAGTCAGCCTTCCTCATCGGTCTGCGTAGGAGAAACTTTCCTCTCTTGTGTCTGCACCTTCCGTTATCAGAAAACTGAGAGGGATCACAGGCTTTAAAAACAAACAAACAAAAAGTACTCACAGAAAACCTGGCCATAAAAACTTAAGCACTAAGGTATTAAACACCATCATCTACTTGCACAGCTCTCCAGGCTGCCACTTGCTTGTCAAGAAAAAACAACATCTGCTTTAAAACCTACCCTTGTGCTGTCCTGCAGACACTGTGGGAGGCTGAGACAATTTCAGTTGCACAAGAAAATCTACTTTCCACCTTTTAGCTATTTTTCCTAAACTTGCTGCAATTAAAAAAACGAATTAGGTCATTTGGTCCTGCACAATAAAAAGTAATTAACATCTTTTTGTCTCTCCTTGCCACTCAAACAAGGTCTGGAAGGATGATAGGCAACAGTTTAAAAGTTGTTTTAGATGACCGAAACAGAGCTGTAATTCTGAACAGCTTACATATGGGCAATATGAATTGCCCTACATGCTTCAGGCAAACGTTGTCGTTTCAAATGATAGACTTAGCCAACCACTTCCCAAGTTCTTTTTCCCCCATTATTTCACGTGCTTAAAAGACTTTATTGGAAGAGTGTATTCTCTCCTTTTTTTCTGTAACTTCTTCCTACTAGTCTACTAGCTGAGGTATTGATATCACACCCTGTTGCCAGGGAAATCAGTTCAGATGCAAAAGTACCATGACATCACTGTAGAAATCAATGGGGAAGAAATACTCCATCAAAGATGAGTCATTTGTTTAGTCATAAATGTCTTCAGTGACAAGCATGGTGGGGGGGTGGGGAAAATAAGCACTAGCTTCCTTATCAGTCAAGATGACTGAACTAGGAAATTACAGTTGGATTCTATAGGTGCTCTTCAGCTTCAGACATTTTTTAAACTCACAGGTCTGAGGAAGATAACCCAGGCACCAAACTGATGATGATGGCATTCCTCTCCCTCTCCAAAGAGATGCTGGACACTGCAACCTGAGGTCTAACAGGGAGATTACAGAAGCGAGTAGGGCTGTAGCTCAGCAGTGAGTACATGCTTGGTAAGAGGAAAACTCTGCTCACACAACAGATGTGTTTGGAAGAAATGTACTGCTGCTGAAGGAGGGCACTCTACTGTGTTGCTTTATGTTAGCAGGCTGTAATGTTCACCACCAGCTACAAGCAGAACGGAGCTTACCAAAAACCACACCCATCACTACCTGATATATTGACAGGAATAAATTGAAGTCTTGGAACTTGATTTCCATATTCTGTTGTTGTCTTTTTTTGTTGTTGTTGTTTTGGTTTGGTTGGGTTTTTTATTTATTTATTTTTTTTTTATTTTTTTTACCTCCCCAGTGAATGCACTATACAAATAATGCCATCCAGTTACTTCTAAAAATGTTAGGCTTGAATTGACTTATAGCCCTAAATAATTCACCACTGAGGAGTGCTGACTGCACTCCAGTTTGAAATCAAGCAGCAAGGGTTTGTCACTGCTGAGATTCCTCTGCACATATTTCTTGACTTAAGAACCCCAGACTGCTTGGCTGCAGGAACTTCAACTGTTATGACTTTGCAGCCCATGATATTTTAAAACACTTTTTTTTTTTCCTCCCAATAAATATATTCATGAATAATTTTCTTCAGCTAGTCAGAGAACAGCAAGTACCAGCACAAAATAGCTTACATCCTTTGGAACACTATATTGGATAATTCTGCTCTATATATTAGATATTAGAAAAGGAAATAGACTCAAAAAACAGAATTTAAGTATCACCTCAAGCATCAGCTATCATACAGTGGGTATTAGCATTGAGGACTGAAGTTTGGCAAGGAAAAACTGAATCTCAGTTAAAAAATTACCTGCAGTATCCAACCTCAAATACAGCAAAAAGCAACTTGTATTAAAAGTAAGAATTTATTTTTTAATGAAAGTACACTATTTGTTGAAAAGTCATTGAGCACTTAAACACTTGCTAAGATTCTGCTCAATAATCTATTAAAAAAAAGCAACATCTGTTAATACTTTTTATTATTTATGGTCTTCATGCTTCAGTGTTCATAAAATAAAAATATCTGTGTCATGCACGTGGTATGATACATAGTGAAAACTCCTAGAACTGCCAAAGAACCTAGATCCAGAAGTTCAGAAGCAGCCACCAGAGATACATAAATAAGGACTGTTCTTTCATACTATATGGCAACTAAGTAGCATGGAAAGGAATTTCAAATATTTGACTTTTTGCTTTTTAGTTCCCAAGTGTCCATGAAAACAAATTCTCAAAAACTTATTTGAAACATCACTGTATGATGCACCTGAAGACAGAGAAACAGTCAAGAATAATTAAGCGTATCTACTGAATGGACAAAACGAACAAAGCAAAACACACTAGACAGCAATGAGAGAAAGAATTCAGAATGTAGATTGCTAAGAACATTCTGTATATTCCCCTTCACGTAAAGCATACACCCAAATTTAGTTAACAGCAGTCTCCTGTGAATCTTATATAACTCATGAAAAGTATGATAATAAAAGAGACCATAAAAGGATTAGAACTAAAATTTCAATTTTAGTTTCCAACAACAAATATAACCATAGGAAAGGTCAAAAAGAAAATAAAAGTGAACTTGCTGCCTTCTAACATTTTTGTGACTCATTCTTTACGTATCAGCACAAATACAGAATCCCCTTCCTATGGCATCTGCTCTCAGTCAAGTGAGCAGTGGTGCTATAAGAAATGGACACACCAAAACGTGGACGTAAGAATAACTGCATTTAATTTGTGGCAGCAGGCTCTTTGGCTGAGAAACACCAAGTACCACACCAGAACAAAGCAGTCTGATGTCATTATCTCCTTCTTTACCTGGCACGTCACCTTCCCAGAGGCACACCATCTCATTTTGGTGGTTGAGTCACCATCCCTGGATGTGTCTAAAATCCATTTGGATGTGGTGCTCATGATTTAGCAGAGAGTTGTTACAATTAGGGTAGTATGGTTGGGTTGCAGTTTGACTTGATGATCTTGAAGGTCTTTTCCAATCTGAGCAGTTCTATGATTCTGTGATTTTGACATGGTCTACGTCTAGCACACTGCCTTTCTCTGGTCCCATTGCTAAGAGTACAGTAGTTGGCTATGAGGTTGTCTCCCAGTCAAACCAGCCTTTGCAATGTTTCTGCAGAGATCTCTCTGGTAAGCCTACTTTTCTTTCTGCTCTCCGGGAAGACATACTAAAGACATTAGAATATGTTCACCCAAGCACTAAGAGCAGAACAGTAACACAGCTTTCACCATTAACACTTTTCGTCAGTTCTTCATGACTCAATTGATACAACAGCCTCATTGAAGTCAGCTGCCTATCACAGGAGCATTCCATGGCACCAACACAGTCACTGACAGAGGTGACGTGCTGCACTTGACCATCAGTTGAATAAGCACCAGCACTTTGTGCACGTACCATCAGACAGACAGCTTGACCCAAATTAACTCCATGCTCCTCCTGATGGGAGCTGTTAGCAATGCAATGCAAATCAGGTGACATGATTAAAATTTTGTTTCCACACAGAACTCTTCTGCAAGGCTGCTTACATGCAAACTGATGGTCAAAGGAAAGGCAACTATATCAGGCTGTACTCAAAACCCACAGACAGACATCTACCTTTAAGGTTACTGAAGAGGCTAAATTGGAAATCCTGTACCTAAGCATAGCCTGTACATTAAAGCAAGCCATCTACAGTTCAAAAGCAAATATCAGTAACTGCTCTAAAGACAAGAGCAACATAGTTCTCACACAGCTGACAACTGACAGATGAACAAGTTGTATGCATTTTCGACTAAGTATCTCTAAATTACTGCTATAAACCATGTATGCCCACATCTTGCCAACCTTTTTTATTTATTTATTTTTTAAATCAATAATATACTGGATGCTCTGGAACATAAATCTTCTGTTACTGACTTAATTCCTGAACTGGTGAGCTCTAAGGGTAAGAACCATTTGTGTTACAGTATTTTTTCAGCAGTAATTTGTGGTTGCTTTCAATTACTGAGACCACAAACTCCAGAAGCCTACTGCTCATCCTGTGCACATGGAAGCTATCAAGACCAGCAAATAATAGAGTGCTACAGTGAATGTATTTGAGTTTAACACTTAAGTAAAATTGTGGCTTAGCTATCACTAAATAGGCTGGATAGCTAACTAAGCAGTTTAATACAGTAATTTCTTTTTATCAGGCAAAGATAAATATTCTCTGTGTCTGGAAAAGTACACAAGATAAGAGACACGACAGTTCTCTGCCACAAAGAATTTTTCAAGTTTTCCCCAATACAAACCTACCCATTACCTCTCAGAGATACGAGCCTTTGTTCAGCGCGAGTATCAACATGGAATACTGCTGTACTCCCCTGAAACATTCAAACTGACAGAGAAGTGGCAGGGGCAGTCTGTGCATAAACTCCCACAGTTCAGCAGAAACATTAATTCAGCAAAAAACAATGGAATATGGTATCATACGGACATTAGACTCATCTCCTGCAGCAAAAACACCTGTAATATCTTCCCAGATCAGCTTGTCAGATCCCATCCGTACGCCTCAATAACTTCAGATTCTCTTATGTCCCTTGATTTCTACTGAGCACGTTCTGCTTCCCTCTGCATCCTTGTCACTAATAATAGCTCCAACTTCGTTAGTGTTCCTACCATCATCTTTCATAGAAACATAGAATCATTTGAATTGGAAGGGACCTTTGAAGGCCATCCAGTCCAGCTCTCCCGCAATGAACAGGACACCTGCAGCTGATCAGTTTGCTCAAAGCCCCTGCAGCCTGACTTTGGATGTCTCCAGAGACAGGGCATCCACCACCTCTCTGGGCAACCTGTGCAAGTGCCTCACCTAGCAGTGCCTGGTCTAGCAGATGAGCAGAAGGGCACGTTCTATGGATAATCTTAAGCTTATCTATCTGCTGACCAGCCAGCAAACCAGCAAGTAGAAAACGGGGGGAAAATCTCTCTAAGTTTAACTTCCTAGAAGAATAGCTAAGTCCCCGGTGAAGAGACAAAACTACTTTCACATGATGTCTGCACTCATTGCCTTTGAAGGCAGAAAATGCTCAGCTTCAACGCATCTGAATAATGCAAAAGCCTCAGGAAATAAGAACAAATATTTCCAGCAAATAAACAAAGGACTTAAAGGAATTTCCTGGCTCCTAACAATGAAAAATTACACTCATAAGCTTATCAGGCTTTCTTTCAAAAGGAGTCATGCATTTTTCTTGCTACTTAAGTTAGGAAAGTAATTTCAGGACACCATTATTCCCATGGATTAATGTTTTTTCATTTCAATTTCTAGTCTTAGTTTACTCACGTCCTCCTCCCCTACACCCAATTCCATTTCAAACACTCCTTGTTACTGGTGCAGAGGTGCAAGGTGACGTACATCAGCGAACTTCCTCTCTGCTTAAAGCAGAATTATACCAGAAGCTTTGCAAGACTTAACCACCTCTCATTCCATCTCCCCTATTCCCCTCTCCCTCATGAAGTCCCCAGCTTCACAGCCTGTTTATCATGTGGCATCATAGCAACTCTTTGACCCAGGACTGCAGTTATATTCTAAGAAAAGGGAACTCAGCATACTTGGTATTCACCTTTGCTAAGATATCAGGCCACGCTAACTGGCAAGATCCAACACTGACTAATCCAAAAGTTATATTTATTTCATCTTTTATTCACCTCCAAAACTTCAGCTAAGCCTTTAATTACTCTCTCCTTGAAAATTTGTTCAGGGATACACATGCTTCAAGCCTCCCACATCACTCAAGAATACTCTAAATAAAAGCCTTGGTATAACCTTTCTTTGTTACAAAGAGGTCCTGTGTTCACTGCTCTCCCAAGGGAGGTCAGTCCTGCTGACTTCTTACAGTAGTTGAAGCTCTCCATGTTTTATATTCACTTGGATTATGAATACCTCTCATCTCTATGCATTCACTCTGATTAGCCACTCTGCCTCCACTCTTACACAAAACACACAGGACTAAGTTAACAGTTTAAGTTCTATGCATATACCTAAACGGGCTAATTTCATTCCCAGTTAATTTCCCTTGAGAGATTTACCTATTCTCTTCCTATCTACATGGTGGAACACACTGTGTACAGCTCCAAGGGATTAAAAAAAAAAGCTGTGAAAACAAGTACCTGAATTGCTTAATAAACAATGCATGTGTATCCAAGAGAGGCAAAACCGAATGAGAACAAAGAGCTAAGAATGCATGAGTTCAAGATGAGATGAGACGGAAAGGGATGGAAGAGAAAGATTAGCATAGGAGGTAATAGGAAATGTGTGTGACTCGGAATAGGGAAAAACAAAAACAAATCAGAAAAATCTGAAAAAGAGATGCGTTAATTCATAAAAGCTCTGTACAGAACTTAGAGCTGTAATGTGAAAATCTTTTGTGGTTGTCTAGAGGGTTTCTGGGTTTCCTTTAATGTTATGAAATCTATAATGATCCGATAGCACAGTAGCTGTCAACATCACAACCACCATAAAGAAATCAGCTTCTCAGTTTCCAGCTGAAGTCGTGGTAACGCACACGACAGCAGGCAAAAGCCAAAAAAACCATATTCTATGTACTTTACAATGTCAAATTTTACAAATATGTTTTCAGAAACAAAACACTGGAGGCAATGATCAGCCAGATTTTCTAACACAAAGATAGTATTCATCCTTCCATTCTGCTGGTGGAAATTTTTCTAAAAAGAAAAGCAGGTTAAAAACATGAAGTACTTAAAATATACGTTCATACATTGATACGCATGTACACATGTGTGTATAATAAAATACATGTTGGCAGATGTTATGGCAGTAAGGTCACATTCTTGTCTTTTTTGTTTTCCTCCCACAATACACGGACTGCTGAAAATAGATAATTGGTACAAGCTGGTCATTTTTAATCCCTATCTAGCAATTCAGAGTCTTCTACTCTTGCAGGTGCTACAGTTATGTCCAGTATACTAATAACACAGAGCTGGGAGTCCAATTTAAAGGAAGCCACATAGCATGACCAGCACACTTAGGCAGAGAAGAGTTTTATCCAGTAACGAGGCAGTCCCTTACTTTGGTGGGAACAGGGAGACAACTTGACATAATTCAAAATAAGGAGGTTAGAAGTAGAAATGCATCTCCTGGGATGCTCACCAGTCAGAACATAGCCATTTTTTCCACACTGCCCATTTGTTCACTCCTGGAGAAAAATGTGCAGGAATGCTGCATAATGAAGCACAATTTCTAATAATGCAGAAGCATCATCTTTCCTCATTCTCCCTTTCTCAGATGACAGAAGGGCTGCATAAAAAACAAAAAGCTTACACAGGCAGAAGAAAGCTGAGCGCAGCGTAAGCCTAAGGGTTACTTCTGAGCATCCAACATTCAAAAAGCAAGCGTTATGTGCTGACATTACTGAGGTTTGCTGCATTTGGAGATGAGCCGCTGAGCCTGAGTACACTTTGTACCTTTGATAGCACAGCTGTCTCTAAACCTTACCGCTATTGCACAGATAATGACAGCAGATAGACCCGTCTGCCTCAGGAGGAAAAGACATTTCAGAGAATGACGCAACTTGCTCACACAAGTCTTGGAGCACTTGGGGCAGACTCTTCCCAGTAGGCTGATCGCAGCACTGGGTGATGCCAGGCACCGCTGCTCTTCTGAAATTGAAGTTCTCCCAGATTTTGCTGAGTAATTGCTACAAAAAATAAAGACATCGCTCTGTGTGTTTGCTAACAAAAATATACGACAAGCTCACCACGACTTAGATGTAAATTTAAAAGATTCAGTTCAAATGCAGCGCTTTGAATTCCAATACCTGCATTAAAGCACACCCGTATGAGGATTCTGTTTCTTAATATAACACTGTTCTAAATCGTACTGGAATAAGAATTTCCATTCCTACGCTACCAGCCCTACGTTAATAAATCAAACAGCAACACCACAAGCAACATATGTGGCCCTACATGGAGATGCATAGCGATCAATTTTATCCAGGTATTCAGACACAGCTATTAAAACTTTGTTTCACTAAACCATGAGGAGTTCACACCCCTAAAATTAGCAAGCTGCACTGGGTGTAATCAGAGACCAAAAAGATGTAAACAGAGACCGAAATTTCTTCTTAAAAATAGACTGCAGTTTGCAAGGGATAGTAACAAAATAAATTAAATTCTGTGCGACTTTTTAAAACTGTCTTACTGGGCAGCCTTCAAATCAACTGTAGCCCTTGATTCTCTTAAAATCACTCACAAATATATATTAAAAAAAACAAAATAACAAAAACTCGAGTTCTCATTTAAGAATTCCATTTCCATATTAAGAAGTTGTTTCAACCAGTTTCTGTAGAAACAGCGTAAGTATGAACAACCTTTGTCTTCACACTGCTAGAGAAAGAAAAGGTGAGGGACAACGGCAAGCTAAGGTGGAAGCTATATCAGAGGTTTGTTTCTTCAGGAGGTTTCATTTTAATTGGCAGAACTTCCCCACAAGGTTACAGGAGACTCAGGTCTGTCTGACAGACGGATGAGGAACAACCAATGTACCCTACCGTCGTATTTCAAACCCAGAATAGTCCTGTATATACGCACAAAGAAGCAATATTCACTCCGATTTTCCAAAGACACTTTTTTAAAAAAAAACTCCTGAAGAAATGTCCCAAGGTTCAGAAATTCAGAACCTGCTAGAGAGAAATTTTACTGAGCCAAAACAGAGAAAAAATGAGAAAAGGAGTGGCAACGTCCCGTCCTGCCAAATGTCTGAGAACCCAGAGACCAATACTTTTTATGCATAATGGCAGAGCTGGCAAAATATAGAGATCAAGGGGAAAAAGGTTTCCTAAAACAGAGGAATTATGCATAAGTGAAATGAAAAGGGAGAGCCAGAAAAATGTTCAGTTTGTTGGACTAACAAAAAGTACCTTTAGAACTCTCACACTCAAGAGCGAAGTTGTTTTGGCATATATGCCTAGATATTCAGTACAAATACCTCATTCTACAGCACATGAAAAAGTATAAAACTTGCATCTTTTCTGCAGTGTCCAAAATATCTATTGCCACACAGCAGCTTTGAGGGGACACAATCTAAACCAGATTCAGGTGCCCACCTCTGTGTAATTCAGTTCATGTTCCTACCAAATCAGTAGAGACCAGACCCATCACTCTCAGAAACTGGGCCTCTCCCTCAGCTACAGAAGTACAACAGCCACACAACCAGCCTGGGAGCAGATGGACGATTTAAGGCTTCACACAAGGCTTTTAATGTTTCGGGGAAAGAAGCATCTGTAACAGGTAGTCTCCTTGAAGTCTGCCTGACGTGGAGAGCAGGAAGCTGCATGTACTGCATATTTTTGGAGCGTCAAAAAAGGTTTGTTTTTTGGGTTTGTTCTGGTTTTGATGTTCAGTTGAATTTATTTATTTTTAAACATACCCATCCAGATGGTTAATGGCTCCGAGGTGTGCATCCTTCGCTGCAGTTGTACACTGTGCACACTTGGAGAAACTGCATTGTCTTTGGGGAGGTAAAGAAACTTCCATCATCACCCAAGGGCTGAGAGCTGTCCCAGTACTATGAACCCATGTCTGCAGCCCTAGGCTAATATTGCGCCCACTGCTCTTGACTTTGTTTCAAAACATTAATTACCTTCACAAAAATCACTTCAGCCTTCTCTGACATTAATTGCCACACCACAAAATGGCACAAATCACACAGACTGGCCAATCCTCTCAAGTACAAACAAGAATAACTGAAACAAGGGCTTGGCTATTTGTTTCTAAACACTGCAGATGGGTGTATCTTCATTGCAAGAGTATTTCTTCAAAAGTGAAGAGCAATTTACATACATGTTTCAGCAAAATGCTTGCATTCATTAGTAAATGAGAAATCCCACCTAAGGTTTGACCTGTGTTGCCACTCTGCATGCAAAATGTCTTGTGAAAGAAGAATCTGTAAACTACTGCACTCAATCCTCAAAGCCCAGTTTCCTAAATCTGAAAGAATAAAGATATCATGGATTCTAGCACCAACAGGTCACAAACAAAAGCCTGATACCAAGTTTTATGAATAAGATGTCAGTAAAGTAAAGTCGGTTGATGACTTGCAGATTAAGCTTTGGCAGTTTGTTTCTTATCCACCCTCCTGAATACCTGCATGTGATTCCAGACTTTCCAGTTCCTTGGTATGTTCGAACAAAACAAAACAAAAGATTTTCCTTGGAGGCACAAAACAAGCACAAAGAAAGATGCATCTGTTTATCTTTTTTTCTACATTATGCAGGCACAATCATGCCCCTCGGGTAGAAAACCATAAGAAGCTGGTTTCATAAATGCCAGAAATAGATCTGCTTACCAGCATCTCCAAATGCTCTCCATGCTCTAAAGAGAGCAAAGACCATGGGAGTTAACGTGGGAAAGACACAACAGAAGAAGGTGGTAACAACTCCCATTCTTTACTAGCAGGGGTAGGTAGCCAGCTTGTTAAGACAGCAATGCTACCCAGTACCCTCCAAGGCAAATCACTTAGTACTACAATACATCCATACAGTTTATGGGAACAAAATGTATAGGTGTCAATGAGGACAGACCCAGAATTTGTTAGATATACCTACTGGAAACAGAAAAAGAACTCTTGTTGGTTGTCAAAGACCTTCTCCTGCCTTCACTCTTCTCCTTTTCGTAACCCTTCCTCAGATCTCATTAAGAACTGCCTTTGCTCCCCCACATCCCCCAGCCTTTCCAAGCACCTGAGATGCCAGGCTCAGTCCACTTGCAGATGGCAGGAGGATTCCCAGGCATGGCCAGCTGCCCCGCTGGTGCCGATGGCACATCTCAGAAGGGCCCGAGGTCACTCATCGCATGAATTTGTGGCTGAAGAAATGGTACCACTACAGAGACGGTCACATAAAGCTGTGGAGGAAAACATCTCAGGAGTACAGCAAACACACTGTGAACCTTCTGGACCCATTTTAGCTCAACAGGAGCCTGGCAGCAACTGAATCGGTCTGCTGCCATTTACTGCCTGGCTTTAAAAGATACTCCTAAGAGTTAAAGAGATATTCTTAGAAGCAGGCTGTCGTTCCCCCTCTGTTCATCAAAACTGAGATTGTGTGATTTGCACTAAAAAGAGGACTGACAAAACATAGCCAGATTTCTTTCTTAAATATGGAAAGATCTGAACAATGATAGCTTTTTTTTTCTCTTTTTTTTTTTTTTTTTTTAAATGGACATAGCAGGAAAGGGGGAAGAAAGAAATCAGGAACCTGATGAGTGGGTGGAGAGACACTGTGCAGATCTGGCAATAAATATCAGAGACGATCATGACACAGAATTGTGTTATTCCTGCCAAAACCTCCAGTAAAACAAAGATTCCTAACACAATAAGAGCCACGCACACCCATATTATGCACACCCATTGATAACTGCAGCAGTAACAAGTACTGAAGCATTTTATTTTATTTACATCTATATGGCATGAAGGGGAAAAAAAAAAAAAGAAAATCTCATCCAACCTTTGGAATAAATGTTTAGCCTGATTCTAGCCAAATCCACTTTTATTTTTACATATACTTGTTTCAATGCTTTGCAGATTCTTCCAAGTGATTTAAGTGCAAACAAAACAAAAAACCTCAAGCCAGGTATAATTCAAGGAGTACCACCAAGTTTCTTTTACCAGGACAAAGAGAATCCAAAGGTGTGTGATGCAGGATTAATTCTCTTCACAACACGTGTCAGACATTATTGGTAAACAGGAGAATTGATGTAGGCAAGAGAAGGAAGGGCTCCAAAAGCTGACATTCAACAAAACTTTCCTATAACTAAATGCCTAAGCAAAAATATGTAGCTTGGGAGCAACGCGTGTTTCTTAACATTTCTATTGTATCAAGTCACTCTGACACTAACAAATAGTATTTTATTACCTTTTCTCCCACTGCTTTGGTTGGGTGTGGAGCACAACCAACACTAAGAAGCATTTTTCCTGTCTTCTACTGTCATTTTCAGACACGAATTCACGTGACTTCTAGGCTTAAGTAAAAGGCTGGTAATTCAGCATCCACACACAGCACAAACAGTAGCATAGATTCAAGAGTTGTAAGCACAGTATGACAACAGTGGGGTGAAGGAGCCCCATGTTGTGGTATGATTTCTGGACATGGTACAACATAGCACACCAGCTTGGGGAAAGCTGGCAGGGTGAAAGCAACGTGCAAAGTTGCAAATTGGAGAAGTGGTGGGTGTGATTGAGCACACAGCCAGAAGTCTTCCTTGGTCCTGCTTAAGGAAGAAGGCATCTCAGACCTGATCTAGGCAACCCTCACCCAATGAGATCTGTTCATCCAGTTTTTCTAACACTAGATGTCTCTTTTGATCCTACTGTGTTTCAAAGCTTCCACCTTCCCTTGCAGCTGCCTGCAGCTTTCAACCAAAGCTTCTTGCCTGCTGTAATCCAAACACAGTCAATGGCCACTAGAGCCCAAACAACAGCTACTTCCCATCTGATTTTAGTCTCCTAGAAAGCGATGGCAAAGCAATGAATCTTTAGCACACTTACTGGAGAAATGTTAAGAGTCAATTCCAGCAGGTCTGTCAGCTGGATCTTTGGATGTCACTCTCTTGTCCAGGCATGCTGGTGTAACACAGCATAATTTCTGCATATTTATATCACTTTGCATTTGAATAATAACTTCTGGCTTAATTGCAATTTCTATACTAAATGTACTGGAATAACACATAATAAAAGGAAAATTGAACACTGTAAAACCAGTGAAAGTAGCTACCTCAACTTCCCTTACAGGGCTTCTCTTCCTTTCAGAGTATTTCTTTCAGCATGGCACTGAAATCCTAGATAGAAATTAAGTTAGATTTAAGAACTACCCAATTACAGACCCCAAAGCACTGATTTACTTATCTGTGTTACTTATCTAACATGGAGGGCTTTTATGATAGTGGTAGGCAATATCTTTTTTCTGCCACCATCTCTGCTCTAAAGCTTTGTATCATTTTGCAAATCAACATCTTTTGCTCACACAAACTGACTTCAGAGCAGCATAGTTTCCCCAGTCTTTAAAGCACCAGCTTCCATCATGTTTTGTCTCCAACTAGAAAATACTTCCTCTAAACATAGCATTAGCAAGGTAATAATAAGACCTTACGTGATGCCCGAGAAAACAGTGGTGACTTTCAAAAATGCTCCTTTTTGAAAGACAGTCCTATCAATTTCAATGAAATTATATGACTTGGACAATCACTTGAAGTGTTAAATCATGTCAGTCCTCAGTGTTTTTATTTACATACACACACAGGCTGCTCTTTTCTAACAACCTCTGCCAGAAAGCAAAGCTGTTTCCAGACATTTCAGCCAAGCCTGCTACAAGATCATGCATTCACAACACAAAACCCAAAATGAAAACCCACCTAAACCATCCTGATTGAAGCTAGATGAGACTGTAAGACAAACTGAAAGTAGCATCTACTGTCCTGTACTGATCACTTACTTGATACAAAGACTGTTTTCTGTAAGGCTGTTCCAGCACATCTCAGATTGGTTCCATAAGCCACTCTTGTCAATGGAAACACTCAGACTTCAGAACTACTTTCACCACGTTCTGATTTTAATTCAATTGCACAGTATTAATTCTTTGCACCTCCCTGTTACTGCTTCACTCAGAGCTGCTGAAACAAAAATGTACAAGGGAAGGTAACTGTTACCAAGCCATGTACAAATAGACAAAGCATGGAAGAGGCGCCTATTATACAAACTGTTAACAAAAAATATGCCAAATTTCTACTATCAGGGGTCCATTGAAAATGCACTGCAGCATCCACTACAGGGGTAACTAAGAAAAGACATGGGAAATCACTGCTACTAATTTTCACCCTTTTGAATTTTACGCACATGCAACACCGAAACATGGCAATAATAACATGGGCCACTTCTCCATGTTATGAAGCTCCTGATTTGTAGATATTCATTAAACCTCAGGTAGGAGAATCTTTTCTCCTCTTCCATTCTTGTCCCTGAACTAAAGCTTAGATCATGTAGTGCAGTGCAAAAAACAGCCTCAGAGGAGTTCTCACTTGCTGAGAGAGTCTGCAGAAGGTTAGCTACACAGGCACAAGCCACCCCGGTTCCATACCAGATCCCATATGTCAAGGTTTTAGAACAGCAGGTTTATTTTTGGCTTTGCATATTAATACTCCATTCCTCTTCTGGACTTAAGGAAAAGCTGAAAATGTCAATAGTAAAAACAATGCAATCCTCATTAGCCATAATTCAGATGTTCTTTAGCAAAGTTATTGCACCTGAATATATAATAGGAAAAAGGATTATTATGTAACACCACACCCCAACACTATATAGAATCTCATCTCATACCCACATCTTTCCCAAAACCACACTCAGCTGTAGGGGTGAAGATAAAAGCTGCACACTTTCTGCCCTAGAACTGGACAACAGAAGTGAGCACAGTCCCATCCAGCCAAATCCTTACACGCTGGGCCTCAATGTGGACACTGTGCCAGGTGGCACCAGACTACAGCTTCACTGATGGAGATGATGACAGTAAGCAACTTATAAATCTAGAACTGCTTGCAGCCCCCTGCATCAGCACTGGCAATCTGACAGGAGGGCAATCACACATCCTTCAAAACAAGCAAACTGAAAGGATGGAGACTTTCCTCCAGTGGCCGTAACTTTGTGTTGTTGCTGTTAATACATCTATTGCTTAAAGAGCTGAAAGCAGGTGCCCCAGTCCTGCAAGCAACATCATCCACTGCAGTAAGGAGGAGCCAAAAGCACAGCAAAGGAAAGGAGATGGTAAGTTCCCAGGCAGAGAGACCAAAAGGTACAAAATGTTTAAGCACAGAACTTCTCATCGTAAAAATCATCTTAAACCTTAGAAGGAACACAAATCCTCACCCCAAAGAAACAAGAAAAAAAAAATACAGCTTCTTTGTAAGCTTCCTAACAGCTCTTTCTTGCACTGGAAAAAATAGATTAAGAAGTTAGTCCCAAATAGTTCTGCAGTCAAAACTGAATTCCAGTTCTACGCAAACAAAGCGGGTTTTTCTTCAGTTCTACATGGCTAATCTGTCTTTTGGAGGTCCCACCTTAATTATGGCTTCCTTCTCTTATCCCCATCACTCCTGCATCATATAGCCTACTACCTGACAGGTTTCATAGATTTCTAGATATATTGTGGATTTAAAGCTAATGTTTGAAGGTCTGAACAATATTCTGTCCCATCAAATTATCTTCATCTTACGCCAAAAAATGAGGACACTGGCAAAAGCACACATCAGTTCCCTAAGCACAAAATATCTGGAGGTTTGGTTACGAGCTCCAGAAGCCCAGAAGAAGCTTCATACTGAAAGCAACACCGGGAGCATCAAATAAATCTCTGTTTCTCCTGAAACTGTGGTGGTTTGGTTTTGTGGTTTTCTTGTTTTTTTTTTTGTTTGTTTGTTTTGTTTTTTGTATGTATGTTTTTGTCATTTAAAATAATAATAATAATCTTTTCTAAGCCCCTTTATGTTATTTCCTCTAAATATACATAAGATTACAAGAAATAAAGGGAATCCTAGCACAGATGATGAAAAGTGATTAGAGGCTTAGAAAGACTTCCATATGAGGCGAGATTATTAAGAAGTCTGCCTCGTTTATAGACAAGATGAATGGGAGGGATCATAAGAGAGACACAAGAAGAAGGGAAGAGACATTCAGAGGATGTTTTTTATTGCTAAAATATGAGAAAACAAATGGGAACCTGTACTTCTTTGTTTTTTAATGTCAGCCTTTTTTTTGGTACAGTCACACAAGAATCATTTCATCCCCCAAACACTGATTCTACTGCTATTGTCACTAAGGCTGAAAACATGAGAAGACTGAAAATAAGGATCTCCATTTGTTAACCAAAAAACAAACAAATAAAAAAACCAACCACCCACACATCCACATTGCTCTGGGTGAGACTTTTTTTTATTTTAAATAAAGTAGTAATTATTACCATTTCAAATATAAAACTATCACTGCTGAGGGAGAAGTTCTGAACAGGATCCAATGCACCATACATTACACAGCCGGGGCTTCCTGCATCTCTGTCTAAAGCATCTGGTGCTGGTTAAAAGCAGGATGCATCACTGCATAGGCTTACCATGGGATGCAGTACAGAACTCGTGTTCCAGTTGTACCAGAAGAGGATTTTTATTCTACGAGGCCGCACTCAGTATAAACTGATAATCCTGATGCACTGCAGAGGACACCTGTACTAAAGGCTTTTAGGGCTCAAGATTGAAGAGCTTTGATCAGCAGCAAAAAGGCTTCTGAGGTCTAAACAGGTCAACCCGGTGAGCACTCAGAGGTGAGAGATTTAACCGGGCGACAGGCAGTCCTGAAGCACACAATAACATAAGGAGGCACAAATGAGCAGACTGAAGTGGTTTTATGCCTCACTCAGTGCTGCCATGCACAGCTCCCCAACAACTTGGCCAAAGAGGGGAGCAGAACCCCAACCTCTCCCTTACAGTTCTTGGCCTCCTCAGGCAGCAGTAATTCCCCATACGGTAAGAATGACACTGCTGTTCCTCATTAAAGCGTTTTCTCTCTTTCAGGCGCTGAAATCTTTGCACAAAATGTAACACAGCTCATTGGAGAGCTGTTAGCGGAGCCCAGGAAATCATACTTCAAGTGGTCTTAAAGAGGAAGGCACTGAACAGAGCCAGTGCCTTACACTGAAGCAGCTTTAGACCAGCAGCAGGAATTGTAAGATCTTGGAATTGTAAGATCTTTTCTCCCCCTCAGAAGGCTGTATTCATGGTGAGTTGCTCTAGCACTTCTACAAACTGAATTTGGTGATGACTTTCTCCAGCATACACAGTAGCAGTTTGGAGACAGTCAGGACACAGGCAGCAACTCATAGGGCTGACTAAGCCCTCCAAAACCTAGCCTCCCAAAAACCAGACTCAGTACCCTATTTTAAGCAGACTAAGAAGTCCAGCAGCGACTTTGCCTCCTCGTTTCCTCAAGCTACATTAAATGCACCTCACCCTATCTACTACACACTATCTCCACCGTGCTGATGGAGGCAGCTCCAAGACTGCTTCACACTGCCTGGATTGCCTGGGGCCTCAGTGTACCCTCCCACTGCTGCTCTGTTCATTCTCTGTGTTGTTTTTCTCCACAAATGTTTGAGAACTGAAGCTTCAACTCCAGCTGCTCTGACGCTCTTTGTTCAGTCTCAAAGAGAGAAACAGCATCCTTCTCTCTTGCTTCTGTCCTACATAATAGCACCAATTGTTGCTGCTCCAGTGCCTGGCCATTTCTGTCCCTCTGGTTAAAGCAGCAAGAGGAATGATGAAGTTACCCAGAAAAACATCTTATTTGTTCCTAATAAGCACAAACGTACTTCATACCAGCTCTTGCCATCATCTGGGGTACAAAGCCTGCTGCTTCCATCTCTGCCAGTTATATTACAAGTTCCATGGAGCATACTCAACTCTTAAAGCGCAGACCCTGGAACAACACAACTACATGGACTCTAGGAACTTGATAAAGGCTATGCTTCCGACTCCCATGGTTGCAGGAAGGAAAGGAGAGGTTAAGCCTGATGAAACGAAACTCAGAATTAGACCAAAGCCCAGTGAGTTCATGAAATTGTCTTGAGATATTTTTTTATTGTTGTTTTTCCATATGCAGGTATGATGCACTGTACCACGTTAGCCATGATACTTCATGCTATTAAGCAGATCAGCTGGACTACAGAGTGGAAACTCCCATTGTAGCTCTTACACATGCCCCAAATCAGCCTTGAAGGCATGCAGTTTTCTTCCATGGCCATATTAAGTTAGATAGCACATTATTCATTCAGCAAGAATAAAAAAAACTAACTACTTCACCTTATAAAGAGAAAAAGAAAGGAAATACGTACATTTTGTAACCAGGTTATGAGTAGCACACACACTGAGCTTGCGGCATGAAGAGCATTCTAGACTTCAGTAGTAAAGCTAGTGTGTGTAGGCTTTCCTAATTTAAAACATTTCATTACGCAGCAACAATCAGCAGGACACCTTTTCAGAACTTTTAATTCATGGGTTGGGAGGGGATGGAGAGAACATCACGGATAGTAGAGAGAAAAAGCCCAAGTCCTGCAGCGTGCAGCGAGGAGGAGGAGCGTGTGCCTTACACCTGTTGGAGCTGAGCCTCGGGGGAAGAACCCAAACCCGCACACAGACCCCTGAGAGCCAGCTGCCCTCACCACAACAGGGAGTTGTCAATATAAGTAACACATGTTACACGAATAAAACAATAATAATAAAGCGAAGCTCAACTTGCCAGCGGACCACAAGAAAAACTATCCCACGCAGCAGCACATAGCGTATGCCATCACTCAGGGCACACAGACGCACTTTTGCGTCCGCCTCAGGGCAAAGCCCGGCCCTCCTGCAGGCTCCGGAGCAGGGCAGCCGCCGTGCCGTGCTGCTGGATGAACTCACCGACCCGCAGGTCAGCGACCACGAGCGGCGCGGCGTCGGTCCGAGCCCGGCGACCCGCATACGGAGCTCCCGAAATCACCAGCGCTGTTGTCGCCGGTGAGTAAGTTCTCTCCCTCCCACCTCCCACTAGTTTCTATCGCGTGTCGGTTTCTGTTATGCCAACAGCCGGCTTCTTTCCATCTTCTTGTACCGACGAGCGAGCGCTCAGGATCGGGAGCGCGGCGCAGAAGCGCACGCTAACAGTCCCCATCCCTCCAGCTCCACCACGGCACAACGCGAGCGGGGACCCCCTGGCAGCAGCTGCGGGTCGGGGCTGCTCCTCACAGCCCGGCACCGCGGCACAAAACTTCCCGAGCTCGGCCCCGGACCCCCACGCGCTTTACCCTCGCCTTGCGGCGCCGGTGCCACTCCGGGTCCGAGTACGTCCTGTCCACGGCCAGCGCCGTGTCGCTGCCCGGCATCGCGCCGCGGGGCCGCGCCCCCTTCTCCTTCTCCTTCTCCTGCCGCTCCGTCCGGGCACGGGTCCGGGCAGAGGTCCCGCCAGCGGCCCCCCAGCGCCGGCACTGAAGGCTCGGTGCTGCTGCCGCCGCCGTGCGGGAGGGACGGGCACGCCTCGGGGCGGCGCGCGGCTGCACGGCTTCTCCTCCGGCACGCCCGGATTAACCCCTAGGCGGCCCGGCGCGACGGAGAGGCGGCGCCTGAGAACGCGGGGCCCTCCCAGCCCCGGGTGGAGAAAGGCGGAGGCCCGAGGGGAGAAGGTGGGGCGGCGCGGTTTGGCGAAGTGCCGCTGCGCGAAGCCTCCGGGCACGGCTGGGTGCTGCCCGGGGACGTGCGCGAAACGCACGCAGTCTGTCGAAGCGGTTAAATCGTCCGCGTTGGGCTTTCCGAAGTGATGGACTGCAGCAGCTGGTGACGTTTCGGTCCCCATTATGCACGGGAGATAAATCCTTCAGCGTTCAAGTGTATGGTAGCCGCGAGCCACACCTGTGCTCAGCCTGCCTTCCTCGGGGATATGCCTCCTGTGCTTCAATTCCTGAGGGCTGAGAAGAAACTCTTAACTGCGAGGGTGCTGAGAAGCAGGAACAGGTTGCCCAGTGAGGCTGTGGATGCTTCCACCCTGGAGGCATTCAAGGCTGGGCTGGATGGGCCTGCAGCAGGGGGCTGGAACTAGATGATCTTAAAACTCCCTTCCAACTCAAACCATTCTACGATCTTCACAATAGCTACACGAAGAATATATTTAAATGCATAGCATTTAACACATTTTAAACTACAGAAAAAAAAGTGTAAGAAGAATACTCTTCCTATAATCACTCAGAAAATTGTGGTGAGGAAGTCTTTTTTCTGAGCTAAGCAGGGTACTTGTCACCATCTCTGTGTTGTTACACAAATTGATCCAGGACTCCATCAGATGGGCCCGGCAGGACCTCACCCTCGGGTTGAGCTGTTGGGATGCTCAGTCTGAGTCAGGCTGCTTGCCTTCTCTAGCTGGAGGCAGCAACAGTCCCAAGGCATGCACATACATAAACACACATAAGGGCACTGGAGGGATTGCTGCCTTTGTGATTTTATCTCCCTGCTGATATTTACTTGTCTTCTTTGATTTGAATCCTATGTACTATGAGATAATCTACTATCAGAGGTAAATCTTCTGACATTATTATCTGACCTATTATTGTTGTTTTCATTGTGTGAGGCCTTCAAAACTTCTGGACCTGACATACCAAAGGAAAAAAAAAATGCACCCTGGAAATAACCTTGGCAGGTGTTTCTTCTTCAAATCCAGCACTGGTTTGTTCAAAGTTATTCAAAATTCAGAGACCAACTAAGCAGTTGGTGAGTATGCTATGGGAAGCAGTTCTTTCCCTATGCAGTAATCATGCAAGCACACTCGCACAAGCTACCTGCACACACATGACAACTTGTCATTCTTCTTACATAGCTGAGCTTGGAAGGCTGTCAGGAAGAAACTTTCAAGTGGGAACTGGGTTTCTTCAGTCCCTCAGCTCAGACACGAAAGTTAATTCACGACTCCAAATATTCCAGAGGGTGGGGAACTCAGGAGATGAAGGTCAGTAGGAAACGAACCAGCCAAATGTTGTGGGTTTGGGGTTTTCACTGAAGTGATAATTGCAGTTTCCAAAGGGGACTCTGTGGTTCCAAGCACATAGGATGAAACACCCTTACTACCTCAGAAACCTTCAGGACTTTTTTTTAAGACTTGCCAGACGCAGTTGATCAAAGCATGGAGAGGATAAGTTGGAAAAAGGGCATGTAAAGGGCTTCAGTTGCTTGGCTTTTTAGCAGTACAAGTCTTTCTGTAAATCACAGTTGATTCAAGAGTTTTATTTAAGTAATATCAGTTTTATTAAAATAATATTAGTAGGCTGTCAACAAAATGATGAAACTTCAATAGGAAAAGAGATAGGAACATGTAATATATAGCTGGGAGAATATTGTGTGTGCTTGGTCACAGCAGTATTAATACAGATACAGACATATATACAAAGAAAGCTCTCCTGATGTAGCTTTTAGGAAGAGGTTTGTTCGGCCAAGCGCAGGCAACTTCCCCTCCTCTCACACACACAGCTGGTTTGCACGGCTCTTCTTCCCCACTCCAAAGCAGACAGGACTGCCTGCAGAACTGCCTGGCACAGTACTTCCCACCGCCTCACCAAACACTTCCTCTCACTGTCATTTTCAAAAGCCCACAGACTTGGATAAATGTTCTTCCCACACGCCGCACCTAATCCCAACGGAACCTTCCATCCACTAAAGCAAATACCTCCAACTCGGGCAGGAATCGGAGCTCAAAGTGACATAGGTAGAAGTGGTTGCTCATAGGAGAATTCTCTCACTGCTTTATCTTCTGACAAAGTCATTTTTACATTCATTTCTATGGTTTAAGCTAATGATAAAACTGTTAAATCATGCCAGGAATCCACTGTGCCGATTTAAAGTTCAGATTTCTCAAAATGGTTCACAGACTGCCCAGCTGTCCTTATAGGCACAGCATTCTTTCATCCTTTTCCAATGTTTTTCTTCGCGTCAGGACACCAGCACTACTCACAGTGATTAACTCTTGATATTTACATTATTTTGCTGGCCTTCTTAAATACGTGACCTTTCAAAAATCATGCAAGTTAGGAATGGAAGGTCTGTTTAAACTTAGGATGACAGAAGAAGGGCATACAGCACCATACGTGGCACACAACGGAGCAGACATCAGTGCTGCGTTTGACCGCATTGTCCTGTTTCGGGAAAACAAAATCTCTGGGGGGTGAGCAGAAGCAGTGACCAAAGCACGAGACATCCACCTTGCTCCCCCTGCACGAGCTGCGTCCTTGCCATCCGTTTCCTGTAGCATGACCCCATGCAACAGTCACAGCCATTCCATCTGGGAGACGCTGATAAGATGGACCGACTTACGCATGGGCCCCTGAGGGAAAAGAAGTGGCAGTGGTGACAGAAGGATTACTGAGCTAAGTCCAGCTCCTCACAGAGTAGTCTGATGGATGGGGTTCTGCACGCATCGCATGGGGAAGGAAACCTTCATGGAGATGAAAGGCACCACAGTCCTATCAGGAGACTGGCTAGAGGTTTAGCCACGTTCTTTATCCAGTTTTATCACAAATCTTGGCAGCTTACTTCTCCGGGCTTCCACTACTGCATTTGTAAAAGGAAAACCACAGCACCGCTCTTCTGCACGGAACCTTGAGCCCTCCAGAATTAAAAACACTATTATTAAATGTTGTGTTCTGATGATGTTGGGACAAATGATACATAAAGTGCTAAGTGTAAGTTGGCAAAGGCTCACACAGGAAGAAGATGAAGGTCCCTTTTTTCACGATAACATCTGTACACTTAAACAGGATACCGGGGCTTCGTACAAGAGACTTTTCAACACTGCCTCCAAAACATTTTTCAAAGGCTTGTCACAATCAGTCTCCAGGGAGAAGTCTGACGTGATGAGAGCCTGCCAGTGCCATTTCTAAATCTGACAGCAAACGGGACAGCACTGAGTGGCGTAGGTTATCCATGAGCACGCGTCACTGCTCCCAATGCTGCTGCCAAAGCATGAGTCTCACACCCACTGGAAAGGAGGTACTCGGTCTACCTGTACCAGCATGAACCTGCAAGGGATCACACCATGACTGACAGGCTGCTTTGCCAGCCTGAACATCACTCGGAAGCTCTGACGATGACAAACATTCAGATATTTATTAAAAACTTCCGATCAGATCCCCTCCCCCTCTCCTCTCCTCATACAGACCTTTTTTAATGCACTTTCAGGATCTAACAACCATGTACACTCCAAGAGGATCCATTCTGCACACCCAAAAACTCCCAACCTAAGACTGTCTCTGTTTATCACTGCAATGTATTGATAGAGGATTAAGGACAGATAAGCATGTGCAGAATTCCAACTGAGGGCAGCAGAAGTCCTCCCCCTTCCTTCTTTGCCCTGTCCTTGTACAGACAAGGAAATTGCTGCTATATAATTCCCCTCTGCTGCTGCTGACAGCGATAGTGCAAACTACCTACAGGATGGTGGCAGTGTTTTGCACGTTAAATGCTATCACTAAGAGCCACCTTTTTAGCTGACTGAAATAAGGGCTGTTCCCTATAGCCAAGAAATTGCCTGGCATCCAGCTATTTACAGCAAAGATGACCCATGTTGCAGAGGCAACGTGGTACAGAATTTTCCCTTGGGCAAAGGAAATGGTTGCTGCTCATCAGCATACAAATTGTTTTTGGCTTCACAATATCTGATTCAGAGCTCACTTGGGAATGAGCATATTCAACCTGCTCATCTCAGATCAGCCACCTTGACATTGCCATGGGGTATGCAGGACTGACAGCCACAGCTGGCTGCCACATACAGGTGCACACCCTCCCAAAACGTGAATGTGAACTTGAACCCAAAACACTGTGCCAGAGGATGTCAGTGAGATCTATCCCAAACTGAAACAAGCCAAAAACTTAGACATAGCCCATGATAACAACAGTTGCTCAGGGCACGCCACCCCACCCTCCATTCAGAGAAGAGCATGCAGCCCCCCTGAACTGCTTGTAGCTGGGTAGCAGGCACCTCAGCTCCTAAAGGCACTGCAAGCGAATACAATAGCACCACAGCTTCCACCGTACTGCTGTTTGGCTGCAGCTTCAGACACCCCAACTTTGTTTATGGCTGATGATTGCACACAGGCTGTACATTGTACTGGACGGGAACCTGCCAATTCTATTTGCCTATGAAGTGCTTTGCCCGTCTGTGACCCCGTATACATTAAGTCATGCTAAATGTGTGGCATCAATTATTTCCATATCAACAAACAATGTCAAATGCTGGAGCAGGACTTCTTTGCCAAGCAGCCAGAAAATACAGATGGGTTATCAGAGGACAGAAAAATCAATTATTAGACAAGTACGCCTACAGTTCTTCCTCGTGAGCCTTGTTACAACATGGAAACTGCCACAGCCCTCCGGGTTTCACTACAGTCATTCTCTATTTACAGATATGCAAATGATGGGAGTGCGAAGTTCAGGTTCTCTCTCCACCATCAGGCGACCGACCACCTACACTTCATCTAGTTGTGGTCCTGCTAACTGTAGTTCACTGCAGCATGAAAGCTCTCCTTTAAAACTGCATGTGTAGGGACCTGTGTTAAGTGCGTTGCCTGGTGTGTTATCAGGCATTAATACAAGCCGTTAGATAAATATGATTAAGAGCCCATTTAAAATGAGTGTAATGAAAACAGAAAGCTCCTTCCAGTTTACTTCTCCTTGTGCCAGACCTAAACATATGACATTTAGCTCCGATTTGGGTGACAGGAACTTGAAATAGCCTTAACTGAGCAGAAAGCCAAAATGTCATTCTGTTTAATTGGCATACATTTCCAAGTGCCTGATTTTCTCAACAAATGTCTTAAAGGCAGCAAGTAACAAAATAACCAACCAGACAGACACACAAAAGCCCTACAGCACAACACAGACAGTATGCATTAGGCTAAGTAAATTGTTACAACTCATCATTTATAGGTTTGGACCAGTACTCTCCCTTCACTCACCTGAATACAGTAATTTATCAAGGAGCAGGTTCTGGGGTATTGCTATGTATACTATATAATTCTACGGAACAGTTTCCATAAAATAAAGTATTTGCTGTAATTGCCCCTCAGCTGTATTGCAAACAGGTATTACATCCATTTTACTTTCATTTTAAAATGCTTCTTATGGATAAAACTCAGATCTGCTATCTAAAGTTTTGCCAGTTGCTTCATAACGCAAAGCTTTTATCACATATTTCTGAATATTTCACAGCAAATTCACTTGCTACCAATGTTCCAAAGACAGCTGTAGATCTTCCTAACTTCTTGCGTGCAAGTATTCATTCTTAACACGATCAAATTACAACACCTGCACACTTATATACTTTCCTGGATCAGAACGATATATTTTTGACTACTGGAATAATTATTTAGATTAAGATACAGCAAGATTTCTGTTTTTAAATCTCATCTGGCAAATACCGAAGAACAGTATGTGAAATATTATATTTTAAGCAGAAAAAATAAAACTTAATTTTTAACATACACTCATACCCTTACAGACCTTTGGAAAATCAAAAATCCATAAGCTATTATTCATTGTGAAATTGGCAGCCCTGCTCATGGCAGGGGGTTGGAACTAGATGAGCTTTGAGGTCCCTTCCAATCCCTGCAGTTCTGTGATTCAGTGAAGTCTGAGAAGTCAGAGATTTAAGTCTTCTACTTTGTTCTTCGACTAGCAATAAAATATATAAAATATCACACAGTTTTACGGTTGCTTTTTCATCTCTGGGTGCTGAGTTTTAGCAGGAATATATGAGCAGTAGTATATTTTACAATTATTTTGGAAACTGTAGCAACGTGAGTTAAAATCACAGAATCACAGAGGTTAGAGGGGACCTCAAGAGATCATTGAGTCCAACCCCCTGCTAAAGCAGGTTCCCTACAATAGATCACACAGGTAGGCATCCAGACGGGTCGTGAGTATCTCCATAGAAATAGACTTCACAGCCTCTCTGGACAACCTGTTCCAGTGGTCTGTCACCCTTACTGTAAAGAATTCTTCCACAGAATTTCCCATGTACAAGTTTTAGGCCATTACTCACAGTTCTATCACTACACACCACTGAGAAGTGCCTGGCCTCATCTATTTGCTTCCCATCCCCTTTAGATATTCATAAACATTTGTCAAATAGCCCCTCAGTCTTTTTTTCCTCAGCCTGAACAGACCCATGTTACTCAGTTTTTCCTTACGGGAGATGCCCCAGGCCCATCAACATCTTTGTGTCCCAAAGACACGCCAGCATTTCAGTGGAGTTTCTCCTTTTAAGTTCCATGAAAATAAAATGTTACAGCACTAGATCACTAGAAAGTGGAATGGAAGAGATGCAACACTGACCAATAAGAATTTCTGTACTACCATATAAGAATATCATTTTCTGGACCAAAACTAAGATGAGGCTGTCTCCTCCTGCCTCAAAAAAAAGCAGTTATAGCAGAAGTGGTGGGGATGGTCTGAACCAGAACAGTGGCAGGGAGTTGCTTCTGCTCGAGCTACAGGCAGCTCCCAGTTCTTTTTTGCAAGCACCTCAGGCCAACAATTTTACAGACGTCAAATAGATTTTATAAGCCCAGTATAAAGGCATGCCATTATCAACAGGAATCTTACTAATCAAAAGAGAGAAAAAAAACTGTAATCATTACAGGCTTAATAGCAAAACTGTTCTTTTACAACGTTTCCTTGAGTTTCTGTTTGCGTGTTTCACAAGCATGCACAACCTTATAAACTATTTTATTTGAAGTATTATAAGGGGAGAAATTGAGTGCTCCAACTTTCCAATTCAGCTAATCAAGATTAATTATGACACGTAGGCTTTGAAACGGTTGCAATCTGGAGTCATATTAGAAAGCATTAAAGGAATATATAAACTCTAATAGCAGCATAAAATCACTAACAGCAACATGGCATATATCATAAGGGATTAAGCCTTCTAGTGAGCAGGCATATAAAAGTCATGATATGGTAAGGCAGCTTGTTAGCCAGCAGCTTTAGCTGAGGAGAAGGCATGCTGCACAAATGCACACAAACTGGTCAGCGGCACCCGGTGCTACGCAGGCTGTGATAGGAAGGGAAAGCACACATCTCACCACTGCTCCAACACCCCAACAGATCCACCGGTGCTCAGCACCTCAGACAAACAGGTCTGGTACAACTATGAAACAGAGGAGCGCAATCTTCACCAACACTCACCAAAATCGTGCATTCCTTCCCATGGAAGGTTGGTTTTTTTTTCTACACAAAATATTTCCTCCTGCTTTCTGTCTTTTGAAAAAACGCATCACAAGCTTTTCACCATTTGACAACTTAACAGAAAAGATACTCTTAATTAAGAGAGTGAGGGTGTTTTTTTTAAGAGAAAAGAAAGCTTCATTTTTCATGGTTATGACAAGTTCTCATGAACAAAACCTACAATTTCCCGCAGTTCTGTTCAGTGATGCTGAAACTCTAGGTACGGTTTGAGGATTTGCTTAAGCTGATAGGAACCCTTCTGCCTTGGCTACGAGGCAAAGCAATTGTGGGGAACATACCTGCAGTGCCACAGGAGCTGCACGGACAGCAGTAGCGCGGCTGCCAGCAGGCTCACCCTATATGTGCTGCCCCACGCAGATAAAGGCGGGCTGCGCAGGGCTACCAGAGCTGCAGGTGGGTGCTCCCAGCAGCATGACGTCTGCGGCCCTGAAGCCACAGGCACAGGATGGCACCGGGGCCATAAACACAAACAGCCCATTATGGTTATGGAGCTGGAAGCAACCCATGCAGGCCGCCCTCAAGCAATAACACAGGTAGGGGTGTGTTTATGTCACGTTCCTAAGCTGCAACACACAGCAATGACTGCCGGGGTGCGCCTGCCTCAGAGTTAGTGTGCAGAACTGATCGAGTTGATACCCTGTAATGCTACATACATGCGCATTATCATAGCAGAGAGAGATACATCTAATGCTTGTGTTTGGCCTAATATTTTACTCTTGAGGTTGGGCTGTAAGTTAGATGCAGCATTGTTGAGCTGGTCAGGGAGGTGATACAGGTGACAAATATCTCTGTTAAAAGAAAATACACTATTGGATAGCAATAGAGAGAGGGACTTGTGTTACACAGCTCCTCACGCAGCAGGCCTGATTTGGCTGTGGGCAGGGAGATACCAGGGCCCTGCAGAAGGCAGGAGTGAGGACTTTGATCAGGAATTCACGTTCTTAGTTGCCATGGGTTTTGTTTGTCACAGCATGTTGGGTACATTTGTACCCAGACTCTTAACATCAACAAGCAAACTGATCTTTATGAGGATCTGTGGTCTTTACAGAGGTTAATTATCCTTGTGAAAGGTAAGGAATGAGGATACAGACAAGTGGCAAGCCAGCTAACATCTATGTATGGACAGCTGTAGGAGCACAGGCGTGTCAAAACTGTTTTCCCCTTTCCTAAGAGAACTTCAAAAGTAGTGAGCTTACATTACAGCCTTGGAAAGAAAACAAGCTTCACCCAAGCAAAAACCTAGCAGGAAGTTATCGGAATGACTCTTCTGGTGAACTTGAGATCAGCAATTATATCTGGAAAAGTCAGCTCTTGGGGACTGCAATACCAGCTGCTGAAATTATGATGAGGGAGAGATGAAAACTAATAGGGCTGCCTGAAGGACTGAGGAAAATGCAAATGTGGCATTAGAACATCTGTGGAAATAAAGCGTCTGAGGTAACAGTTCAAACAATTATCTGATCCGCTAGGAAGGGTAAAACATTCATACATAACCAAAATAACTGACCCAGCGGGAAAACTATGCCCCTGTGTTCTCTAAGAATGTGTCATCTTCAGGAGATGCTTCACTAAATCTATTTAAATTTTCCTTGTGCTACTGGTATGGAAATTTCCTCTCATTATCTGAACTTTGTCTGGTCAGTTCCTCAAACCATAGTGTTTTTATTTTTCTAAGGCATCCAATAGTAAAAAATAAGGGTCCATCTGTACACAACACAGCTTCACTGATGCAGAAAAGAAGTAGATGAGCTCAACAAAACCAGCAGAGATATCTTGCATTCCTGTGTAGTGAATGTAGACAGAAAGCAGAGTAAACATCTAAAAGTTAAACAATATCCCTGAGCATATTAAAGCGAATACTTTTAAGTGAATCCTCTTCTTAGGATGAAAATAAAAACAAACAGCTGCTAACTAACGGCTCTCAGCAAGACTCTTCTACCCATCTATCAAAATCATATAAGTGACTTAAAACCAGAAAAGATTAGCAGACCCTAAAACATCAGGTTGCATGCACACAGCTAGATTTTCACCAGCTTGTTTGCACTGTGACAAACCTTGCTTTAATTTCACATCCCTTCTGCTAAAACTTGCTGCAGTCCTCTTGTTTCCTTCTGCACCACTGGACCTGCATGCATCTACATGTGCAGCAAATCTGTTCAGGTAGCAACATGCCCATCCGCATCTCCCTCTTCCCTGGTTTGGTGTTTCTGTGTTAAGGACGCAGCTTCTGAATTAGCACATGAACACCTGCTGCCAGGTCTTTATAGCACACTGCAATTGAAGTAATAAGATCAATAACCCGACAGAAAGCTGTTAAAAGTTAAAAATATGTTGCTCAAGCTATCGTTTCTTTGCTCATTAGCTTTTACAGGCATACGCATCAAAATATGCACATCATTTCTTTATGTCTCTCCAATGTTTCTGGCATCTTTTAGGCAGAGCGTGCAGTTTGGCTGTGGGCAGCATGCAGGAGAACACCCCTGAAGTCACATCTTCCTATTGGTCTGCCAAAAGCCTGATCTGTTCTCAAGCAGTTGCTACATTACATGAAGAGTAAGTAACAAAACAGGGAAGGAGGAAGAAAGCAATCTGAGGAGGGATGTAGCAGTCTCAAAGAGATCCTAAATAATAAGCAGGCTTTTTCTGCAGGGTGTATGTTGACTGTAGAGGTTTCTGGGCTCATTTTTGTAATTGGGACAAAGCTGCTGACTTCTGAGACCATTACCAATTTCCAGCAGCTAAGATCCTCTCAAATTTCTTCTGTTTTTGATGATAGGCTTCATTTCAGTAAATTGTAGAGAACCATTAAAGTAGGGAAAAAATCAGCCCTGTAATTGGAACAAGTTTCTCATGGTCTGCAGAACCATTCAAATAAGATGCAGTGTCAGGCTCTGGGGCTGACTACAGCCCTACTGGGGGCATGCAGTCAAGCCTTGCATTTCGCCACTATTAAACTGGAAAGCAAGTCTTTTCACCACAAGTTCTGTGACACATGGCTACCTTTAATTGTTGGATAGAGTCTCCAGTCACACTTAATTGTGCAAATCTATGTATCTCAAGCAAAATATGCAGAAATACATATATTTGTAGACACATATACAAATCAAAAGACAGAATATGCAATAAATTGTAGGATGACAGAATTGTTTTCTAAAACACAAGCGTGAGATACTCTATGAAAACTCACAGTTCCAGCACTGAGCAGCTGCAGTGTTTTCTTACTAATAGGTGGGCTGCAAGCTGGCAGGCAGCCTCTCAGGAGGAGGGAAGAAATACATCGCATCTCTTAGCTGGCTTTTTCTGATTCCATTTACTAGGATTTAATTGAATGAGTGCAGAAGAGCTGCCTAAAGGCCATACATGTGACAGCAGTTTGTTGCTCATGAAAAATTTCAGAAATATGTCCTAAGTTTCTGCATGTGCGTTTTCCCTCTGATACCAATCTAATGATAGCAGAGGAAGTGATTTTGTTTGTCAGGGATTTGATCAGCAGATTGGTGTTGCTGTTAGATACGTAGGGAGTCCTGCACATGAGAAGTCACAGTTCTGTTAGACTTGGTGGATCACACCGCCTGCACTGCTCAGCACCAGCCCCTGCTGAAGCCGCTGTCCATAGGTGGGACATCAGTGGCAATGGGTGCTCAGAGCTAATTCTGTGCACTCACATTTCACAAAGACACTGACATATTTATGCAAGTACTTTGAAGAATATGCCAACCTCATTAAATCACGAGGAACCTGAGAGAGAGAATGAAATCTCTCTGTTCTGCAGGTGTTCAAAATGTGCGCATACAAGCTGTTGATTTAACTGATGGCCAATGCCTCTTCTGTGATGCTATTTCAAAGGCAAACTGATTTGTTGCTGAATTGGTAAGGGCTATAGCACACGAATCACTTGATAAAACTTAATCATCACTGGATAATCCGTTTGATCTTTTTACTTCATCACTAATCTGTCTTTCCTTAATAAAGAGCTGCTAAGGACTGAGGTAAGGCACCGACACAAACCAAAACAGGGAAAAAAACAGTAGCATTAACTTTCAGACATGGCCCCAGCACTAACATTGCTGCCCAGGGAGCCTGAAAACCCCCCCCGCTGCAACCCTTGATTAATATTCCACTGTGATCTTTCTGCGTCCTTGGATTTTGTGGCTTGCTTGAAAGACTTGACACAAACAGGACCCCCTGTATACCAGCCTGATGGGTATTTTTAATTTATATATACACATATATGTAAGCTGTTTTTATCTGTTGTGCTTTAATACAGCACAGATAAAGATATACAAGCAGTATATAGATGACAGTGTTCCAAGAAAAGAAGCCCTCTGAGGCTCTCTCCCACTGGGTTCCGTGCTCTGTGCCAGCTCAGAATGAATTTCAGTCCTCAGACAGTTTCCAAGTAATCTCATTTCTGTCATCCTCTCTGAAAGATGGGAGACAGTGGATGGATGCCTCAGATGAATTTGAAATAAATTGTAAGGGAGACAGACAGATGCTGTTAACTGAGTCTCCTCTGCTGCTGAAGGCTGAAGCCTCAACTGTGTTCACGTGGAAAACTCTTGTCAGCACAGATGGTTTGTTTTGACCATGCTATGTCATTTAAATGTTATAATAATAACAGAAATTGGGTTATTTTGTGGCAGCAGCCGCTTTGCAAGGGAAGCTAAAAGCAGGTGGGCACCAAGAAAGTTATAGCTAGCATTAAGCATGGCAGCAACACCCAGCAATCTACTGTGTAGGTGATGCTGCGAGACACACGAGAGCTTGCCTGAGACGATCCACTGCATCTGTCAGCACACTGTGATGCAGCGGTACCAAGTTTTAAATCTGCCCTGCAGTGAAAGAATTCAATGTAAACAACCTGCTTATATATGTCAAGTCTTATCTTTAGATGTATATTGGTAACCATGAGCCTAAGAAAGGCGTCAACATCATGCAATGCAGGTGTTTTACCTCTAGCCTCATTGAGAACAGAGTTTTCCTGAGGTAGGCCAAAGCTGCATCATCCCCTTTTCATCATCCCTGGCCTCCTGGCACCAGAGTAGTATCCTGGCCCCTCACTGCCTCAACAGCCATTGCTCACCACATCCTTGGGGAGTAGACATGCAGCTATGTCCTACCCTGCCGTGTCTGCCACATGGCTGGCTCCAGGGGTGAGGGCAGGGGAATGGGACCAGCAGCTGAAGTTTGCTTTGGAGACCTCCAGGAAGCAGAGAAGAATGCCAGGTGAGGAGATGGCAAAAGCCAGGAGAGCTGGTGGCATTTGTTGCCTGACATGCTCAGGGTGAAACAGGATGGAGGGTACCTAATGCATGGACAAAGCCTTCCCACACTCCACAGAAAGTCTGTCGAACAAGCTGCTACCTCTGCCTCCACGCATTCATCCCAAGAGTCAAAATAAAACATGCAGCAAAAGAAACAGAAATTTGCAGTAACCTTACAATCCCCAGGAGCATTCACAGACACTTAAGGATGCCTTAAAATTTTTATGTAACCTGAAACATCTGTGTAGCTTGCAACGGGTCATTTACCGCACAGAAGTCTCAGCTCAGTTGAAAGCTGAAGGCATTACTGAAACTGTAAACCATAAAACCATTTCTATTGATATTTGTTTCCTCTGCTGTTGCTGTAAACACACTTCTCACTGAAGAAGGCACCACCATCAGCAGGCTCCCTACATCACACACTGGCCATAGGAACACTACTACAGGCCATGGTATCCATCAGATAATGAAAGCAGTTTGAGAAGGTGCCAGGTGGGACACAGGAGAAGGTGCTGGGGGGCTAAGGTCAGATTAGCTCTGCCATGGGAAGATGCCCAGAGGCCTGTGCCATGCCCTCTGACAGACATCACACACCGTGGGCCACGCTCCACCCCTCTGTTCAACTGGTGCAGGGCCATAGCGAGCAAGCTGGCTGCCCCACAGCCCCATGCCCCACCGTGGCCCAACAGCAACCTCCACTCTGAAGGCTGCAGCAGCACAGGGCAGCAACAAACCCAGGAATGGCACCACAGGAAGCATAAATGGCATGATGTTACCCACGAATCCAGGAGCATAAACATGGGATCTGCCCATGTTGTAAAACTGAGAAATTGCAGTATTTTTAGAACATTACTGCTGGCTGTAAACCATTGATCTATATAGCCTAGCACAATTACCACAGGATGGGTGGCCCCTGTGTTCCTCAGAAACTAATTAACCTGTGCAGTCAAGTCTTAAGTTTCCTCACAACCTTTTTAAAATATCATATTAAGAAAGAAATCACAGAGATTTGAAGCATACACACAAAATAAAACCTTTAACTTGTCTGTTACCCAGTGCTTCCCTGCCCAGCACTTACACAAGAACAGCAAAAGCAGTATTTCTGAGCCTCTCCCTTTCTTTTTATGATCATTATACAACAAGATAATTAAGTTCAGCTGAGGTCATCATACTTTCATGGAGTTCCCAGTCCTGACAATGGAAACCTGTGTCTGATATCTGGTTCACAGAAAGATTTTTAACCTTGTTTCCACCCCCACTAGTGTTATAAAACTCTAATCTGTATTGGCTGCTTTATTTTTCTCAACCTTTAGAGGCTGTAATGTTGTTCTTTTGCAAGCTTTAAGGCTGCAAAGAAAGCAGACATGTTACTACGTAGTTCAAACAACTTTGAATCAATAATGAAAGACAAGATCGAAGTATACCAGTTCCAAGCTTACTCTTAAATATAACTTTTCTGATATTTCACCAATGAATTCTACCAGCATAAAAGATTCCTTAAAGTTCTGAACTATCTGAAGCTTCACAGCAAAAGGAAATGAAAAGGAGCTATAAAATACTTGAATGAGAACAACACACTAACCTTCTGCTGAGAGGACAGCAAGTCCAGTCACGTACAGTGAATCACAGCAATAAATCACAGCTGTGTGTGAAACTGCCATCACAGGCTTCTCTACAAGTGTGTGGGCAACAACATCAACACATATGGAATTCTGAGTTTCGGCTACAGTGAGAACTACCACCACCAACAAAGCAGTGCTGCAGAAGTCGTGGCCCCACCTGCTGCTCCCAGAGCCTCAACAGCTGCGTTCGTAGGGGGCTTCAATTTCACGTTACTTTGGCACTTAAATGTCTTTCAAATAACTTCAAATAATTTCAGATATTTCTCCAACGTTTTACACTGAGCCTACTTCACCTTGTTCATTTTAGTCTGTTAATTTGGGTGTGCAACAAATAGTCCCAGGTTTTGAGCTGATTAGTTAAAGAGCCTTAATTAAAGTGCCAGTTAAAATGATAGTGCAATTACAGGGATGTAAGCATTGACAGGTTTCCCTGAGCAATGGGCTTTTATAGCTAAAGGTAACGATTACATTTCTGCAGAAAAAAATCTTTATTCTGAACTACTGTCAGCCAGCAAAGCACTTGGAATGCATGCATCAGACTCCCCCAGAAAATAATAATCTGGATAAATGGCTCTTCTAGGGACAGCCAGAACTCCAAGGTGTATGTTGCTTCCTCGCCTTGTGGAATTTAAGGAAAATGCTACCACAGACATTGGACCATAAAGAGAGCTTTGATTTTTCTGTTCAGATAATGTTGCCTCGTTTAATGCACAATGTTTGTGCCAAATTTTAGTAGGTATTTAAATAACCTATCAAGTACTGATAACAGTGAAGAAGAAATACTGATACAAGCTGCAAACTAAGAACTCTGCAGTACTTTGCATCTGTGCAATTGTTTGCAGTACTTCTGTACTGTTGGCCTTTAACCAATACAGAGATACATCCAAGGCATCATCACGCAGTGATCAAGTGAATTAGTAATCAAGTGAACTTCTGACACTTTAGATGGGTTGCTGCTCAAGGAGCGTATTCCAAAAGGCATTGAACAACCCATGTGAAACCACCAGTCCACTCATTGCTGGCTCTTGGCAGCATTGCTGCTTGTGCTCCCATCACAACTTTGCCCTTGGCCACCTCATGAAACTGTACAGATGTGGTTCTGCTCCCCACATACCATCAGTACTCACCTGCACCACATGTTCATCTTGGAAGAGCACCCACAGGCTGGAACATGGGTATACCAACTTCCTTTTTTTTAAATTCAGGTATGCATAACTTGGTTTACTGAGAGAATGCTTTCATTTCAGACTACATTACTTTATATATATATATATATATATATATATATATATACACAATAGGGAAATGTTGCAATTTCTAAGGCTATCCACGAATCTCCCTAAGTTCAGCAGCGCTGGGAGCATGGAGAACCTGGCACTTCACATTTTGGAATCCAGGGTTAAGGACCACATCACCCCTGTTCTCTGTATCAGTAATACTACTCACTGAATTGAAACTGCAGAAAATGCATTTGATGGTAAAATACTAATTAAAAGAAAAGGCACATGGCTACAGCTACTGTGCTATTGCCACCTACAGGTATTCTTCTCTTTCTTAATACAAGGCACAGTAACACAGGGAAACATGCTGCCTTGACGCTCTTCTCCAATAAAAGCTGCTGTTCCCATCTAACTCACTGAAGATGCAACATCACCAACTCTCCAGCTATAGGCTACAATTGAACATCTACTGTCAAATTCAGTAAATTGCTCCTTACCCAAATGTGGAACATCTTTGAAAAGTTAAGTGGAAAAAAGGGTAAAAATAAAACTTCTCTTTTGCTAGAGAAAAAGAAGAAAAAAAAGCCTCTTTTTCTATTTGTAGTGATCAGAGAGTGTCTCCATATTTAGGTAGCTCCCACTGGCAGTCAAGGACACGCTGCAGCACTCTGCCAGCAGCAAGGCACACCAACAGGGTGGCAGAAACCCTAAAGCTGAAGCTAGCTGCTGCTTTGCTCAGTGAGGAACTGGAGGGTTGGGTAGCTTCAAGCCACAGCTCAGAACATCAAGCGCACAGCTGCTGCTGTGCCTTCCTTTGCTGCTTTGTCTAGGAGGGGGAGCGGCGCTCTGTCTCTTTTTAAGAAAGCACACAGCTGCATGGTGTGGGGTGCCATACAGAAGTGTGAGCAACCTCTGAAAATGCGGAACTTTCTTATCTTCAGTGAATTCTTTTTCTTTTTCCTTTCTCTTCAAAATAGGTAGTCCCATTCTGTAGAGGTGACTATAGAGCTTGCTGAGGGAAGAATAGCTACAAATAAGTCAATCACAAAAGGTTTCTGAATGCAGTCCTTAAGCTTATCTGAATTCCTATCTTCGCTACAGTGCTGTCATTTCCAGATATGCTTGCTATCAGCAAATGTCACAGGAAAAATAAAAGAAGCTGTGAGTGCTAGCTATTTTGTGAAAAGCAGAAGAAACCAAAATATCAGTAGAAGTGCATAGTCGGAGTAATAAAGTAAAATGCTTGCGGCACATTTTGGTCTTATCATTAAGCACAAAACTGAAATGTGTTGAGAGAGCAAAAGCACCATGGCATGTGCGGATGGGCATGATAGCTGGAACAGAAGAGCTTGAAAACTGGAGAATGTAGTTAGCTTCCTTTAGAAGGCCACTTTTAAAAAGTGGTTTTCACTGAAAATAAGGATCCAGTTGTTACAGGGCTTCCTGGTTTTACGTGAGTAGATAGGTGCCAGTACTGACAGACAGATGAGTGCTGCTATTTGGAAGGACGGACTCTCGGCACAGATAAGACTCTACTTCACCTTCAGCTATCGCTGCCCCACACCATGTTAATATTCTGTACATTCACGACATTACCAGCAGAGCTAAATCACTGTGACTAACACCTCAGCTATAGCAGAGGCTTGTAATTATTTCAGAGCCAGAGAGCCGTGATGTATCTATTCTGAAAACAAAATTAGTTAACATATGCACATACACAGAATACAAATGATACTGATATCTCTGTCTTTCATATTAGTTAATCATTCTGATCCAAATGCAGATATTCTTTTTGGCATGTCTTTTGCCATGTGTATGTGCATAAGAACAATTATGAACTGACAAATGAAACACAAACACCACTTAAATACCATATAGGGGATAATCCCAATTGGGTGTGAAGCTCTATGCAGTAGGATACAAAATATATGTATTGTATATGTATATGCACTACCAATTCAACAAAGAAGCAAGCTCAGATTACTCAAAGAAAAATTAAAGAAATTCCTTGCTGCAAGGACCTGTGCTTTCATCCGCATTCTCTAGTACTATAATAGGGATGTTTCTTGTTATTTAGGCAGATAAAGTCTTATCAACATGGCCTTCATTCTTATGAGAGAAAAGTAGAATATTAACCTTTAACACAGTTTCACTTCCATGTTTGTTTGAAAATGTTAAGCATTTAACCTTCAAAATAATTTAATTATAGCTATGAATCATAGGCAACCCATGCACTTGGAGCATGCACTCCTTCTGATCAAGAACATTTCTGAGATTGTGTCAGAGCTGTGTATTGGAATTATATGGAATTACAGCCTTTTAGATACAACGCTGCATGAGTCTAAGAGAGTTAGGAGCTTCAATCCTATCATCAAAATATCTTAGGAATTTAAGGGCTGGATTTGTAGAGATTCACAAATACAAAGCCATCACAAAGTATGTGTTTAATTCATTAGGCATTAAGGCTTTGGCTCATTAGTAGTGATAGCTCAGCTTAGAAGAATTCTCTGCTCCAACCATCTGCCCCTTTCAGATGCCATCCTCCCTCCTGGCTGAGCTAGCTCAGCATCTGGCAAGGGAAACGCCCTCTCACTCGAGTGGGTGAGACTGAGGTGTCAGTCTGGGTCCCTTCCAGTGCATCCAGATACACTTTAGGAAAATGCATGACAGCTGTATGATTTCCCAAGCAATCCCTTTCACAGTGGCAGGAATCTCTGAAACAAAGCTGAGTGAAATATTCAGGGCCAGGGTCACTCACACAGCCTTCCCATAAGCTACCCCTGTTTGCAAGCTGAGGTCTCGGCGGCACTCAGATAGGAGCACCAGTTCAATTGCAATTAACAGGGACCTACGCTCTCTGGTATCTATGTCATTGTCTAATATGAGAATTAATAACAGCTGAAGTAAAGTTCCCTTGACCTTGTCAGCCAATGCAGACATGACCTGCACTTCTAATTCACAGCTGTTTGTTTTACAGCAGGTCATTATTTTCATTAATAGCTAAGCTGCTGGCAGGGCAGATTCCTTGACATTTTGGATGAAAGATCAATCTGGATTTAATAAAGTGATCAAGAGGAAAGAGGTTATAATTCTTTTTCTAAAAAGTCTTCCAAATCAACAGTGTTGTGCAGACTGACATTGTGATAAGCAGCAGCTTATTGATGCAGCAGTCCATTTGTTAATCAGGGTGACGTAATGCAGCTCCTGTCTGGCAAGGCCAAACAGCGCTGCAGGTCCACTGGCAAGACACTAGCACAGCATCTTTTCAGCCAGAAGCTTAGGGTAGGCATACTTTAAAGCAATATGTAAATATGGAGTGAGGGGAATTATATGGGTTTATTTTCAACCGTGGACAGAGAGGTTCTGGTTTGATTAACAAGTGCAGCAGGCAGGACTAAAGACAATATAAGCGGTCAGGTTCAGAGAGCAAAGCTCAGCGCAGCCCCTCTGCTCCCTGTGAGGAGTTGCAGCCATGAGATCTTCCCTCAGCTCCTCAGCTCTGGGCTGAGCTAACCAGTTTTGAAGTTTTGCTTTTCCTTTGTCTCTCGCGTTCTCTGACACACATGTACCACTCCTGTCTCCACATTCACGCAAACTTCACGCTGCTGAATAAATTGCACATTTTGCTCCAGGCACGTCTGATTGATTCCAATACCATGGCAGGCACACTACTTTCTGTGGTGCAACCATGTGGGGCACCCTGGGCACCCATCAGGACTGCCAAGAGCAGCCTCCAGCACGAGAGCTGAGTTTGGGCCCTGATTCTGCCACATCCCACAGTAGAAATATCAGCTAGCTTAAGCCCAGGCTGAACTGAAGAAAAGTGACAAAAAGAGTGACAGAAATTAAGACAACTCACCTTCAGGAAACCTGGGCCCAGAGCTGAGCTGCTTGGGCAGCTGCCTGGAGGATAACAGAAACCAAGGCTCTGTGCAAAGCCCAGTGGGCACAGTTGGAAAAACTGGTTTCAGAATGCTCAGGGTCAGGCCTCTGCCCCCTGCTTCAGAAACTCACCTGGAAGGGCATGAGTGAGAACACACCATAAACCCAGAGCAGGAATCACGTTGGCAGAGGGAGAGCATTTCAGCACAGCACAACCAATGCTGAGGCAGTGCTTAAGAATGTGCAAGGAGGAGATAATGGGAAACTGTTGAAAACTGTTTCTCAGATAGTGTATTTCCTCTGTGACCTCTCAAAAAGTGAACTTTCGCTGAACTAGTAACTGCTCTCACCAGTTACTAGCTCACCAGACTGAATCAATCCTATGTCACTCTAAGTAACTGAATACTGATTGAGAATGAAATTAGAAGTAAACACAGTGGATCTGTAGTTTCCCAAGCCTATAACATTCACACAGGAGTATACTGAGAACTTTTAAATTTAGCAACTGAAAAGAATTTTGTGGAAACGTTGTCTAAAATTGTGCATTTGAAGGTAGCAGCAAGATGCATTAGCATGTAGTAAGGCATGAAATTGCCTCATAAAGGAAACTGCTTTTGAGAAACACAGTCATAAACATCACAGTGAAATTACAGATTATGACTGGTATTTTTGTGCTACTTCACACAGCCTGCTCTGACACTTGTGCTGAGCAAACGAGTAATGAACTTGACTCCAACAATTGAAACTGAGAAGAGAGCGTTATCCTAGTTTGTCATGCCTTGATATAAGCAGAGATGAAGTGTGTGCCATTTAGGGGTACACCTAAACTGACAAAGCTGGTCCCTTCTTCAGAAAAAGGCTCTCTGCAGCCTGCAGCATTGCAATACCTGCAATAGGTGAGCAACAGCCAACCAATTAATCTATCATGTCTGTTCCCTACTGGTTGAAAAAGCTTCCTGCTGAGTGTGACACTGATTTTTTTTAACCTGCGCCTATTTACTAAGATCCTCTTCCCTCAACTGCATGAAAAGGGACAGTCACTCCATCAAACAAAACGAGGACTTAAAGTGCAACTGTGATCAAAGGTTTGGGAAGAAACTAGGAACATTTGAGCTATTTTCTCATCTGAGTCAGATGAGGTTGAACTTGAGTCACTCTCAAGAGCTCACATGTGGATCAAATGGGAGCAAATGGCAACTCAAGCGCAGTTATAGCTGGAAAAAATATTCTCTATGTAGAGGCTATAATAAAGCTTGATTTGGTTTAGTTTGGGACAGTGGAGTTGTAATGGTGGAAAGTACAATTAGATAATGTTCATTAGCTATTAACAAGTGCCTTACACCTGCAAAGAGCTCTTCAGTAGTTAGATACAGAGTCATTCTACACAATAGTCCTGTGTCATATGCATTAGTCTCATTTTCTTGGCAATGGAAATTGAGGCCTTCTGATGAGATATCTCAAATTACAGTCAATTATCTTCTTTGCAGATGGCTTACCAATAGGCATGTGATGAGCCAATGACAAAATTCAGCTGCAATTCTTTGAGTCTGTGACTTGGGCTCATCTTGTAAAAAATCCCTTGCATGGATTAGGAAATACAGGAAGAAACAAATTGATACATTTTCACTGAAGGCTGGAGGCTTATCTGAAGTCAGCAAAGCAGCCTTTTGCAAATAGTGCTGGTAGAACTCCCAACCGTATGTTAAAGCTCCCACACAAAGGAGTTTCCTTTATCTGAACTGCCAAAGAAAATGCAAATACACATATGAAGTTCTGGAGAGCTGCAAGCCTACCTCAAACAGCCCTATCTGATCCACTCTTCAGAAAAAGGCAAATGGCTGCTGCAGGGTGACCAAGAGCTAAACTTTCCTTCAGCCTCTTTGAGCTGACAAATGCATGGGCTCACTCACAGCCTCCAGCTACTTTTCTGCCATGTGCTTGTGGTCTGCCAGTGCAAGAAGCAGACCTGACACCTGACCAGCCCAATGTCACCTATGAGAGAATGCTCTGAGGCATGTAGAGCCCATCTGGCTCAGATCACCACAGGAAACTTCCACATAAATTATTCGAGTCATAAGTAAAATCTAAATTGCTAAAATGTCTGTTCTCATCAACCAGCCAAATGTCAGGATTCTTGAAAGCAGGGACGGGGACAGAGAGAAGCACATTCCTTCACCTGCACGTAGTTATCACAGCCCCTTCCCAAGGTCTTTGTTGGATGAAGACCATATCTATCCAGCATTTACCACTCTAGCAAACAACCAACCTCGGGGATGGTGATTGCCCTTTACAAGAGCAAATAAAACTAATTAATTAAAAAAAAAAAAAAAGAGAGAGAGAGAAATAACTAATTATCATCCCATTAAAACAACAGCAGTTACACAAATGTCATCAGCTGTACCTAATTTTCAATAAAATCCAGAGAAATTGATTTTTGCTAACTAAAGCTCACAAAAGTCAAAGACCTGTCTTATAACAAGTGCATGTGCAAATGGAGAATACAAATTCATTCAAGACAGTTGGACATATAAAAAAAGAAGGAAAAAAAATACAAAAAAGAACAATTTGGGGATCTTCAATACTTTAAAATACCCAGAAAAAGTCAGGTCCTATTACTCTTACCAGCCGTGGTAGCCAGTGACTAAGTTCTACTGAGATTTGAGAACAGAGGTAATTTTGCCAGCCACGTTTAAAAAAAAGAACACGTGAGTTATAACATCAAAAACAAAGTTACCTGTAGCAGGTTTGGTTCCTGTTTTTTCTCAAGGTACTCAGTTTCTGAGAAAAAACTGGCTTTCTTCAGCCTGACAGGACTCCCGCTGTTCTGCCAGATTCTCCTGTTTTTGCTTTGAAATTTTTTTAGTCTTCTGAAATCAAATTATGTTCTCCATGCCGTAGGATTCATACTGGGTTCAGGGAGAAATACATACAACTGACCACTTAGAAGTTCCTCAAGGCATACGCTAAATATGATACCTACTGCAAATCTCAGCATAGGTCCAAATCGTCTCAGGTCCTCCACAGTGTTAAAGCCGTCATTGCCCTAGCCATCTAAGTCTTGCACATCACATCAGAAACCTCAGGTGGAACAGAAGCAGGAGAGCTTGATGATCACTTCTTCCTCTCAAGCCCTCTTTGCATGCTGCATGTGGTTTGTGCGTCCCGCCCCTGGCAACCTTTTTTCCAGCCTACCCACTTCCACCAGAGCCATGCAGCAGCTGGTGGTAAGCACACAGGCTGCTGATGGAGAGTCGCAGGAGCAGCACACACACGTGTATAATAAGCAAGGGAGCTGATACAAAGTGAGAGTGTCATTGGGGGTGGGGAAATCAAGTTTTCTGTAGAGTCAACACATCTTGCTCTAAATATTCACTTCTCAGCCTCCCCCACTTCCAGAAGAGAGCTCGTGGCCTCCATGTGACTGGATGGATCGAAGAGCGTGTGTGCATCATAACCAAAATGCCTAAGCTACCAGACACTTGGTTGAGTTTGTTGTTTGTTCTTTTAATAGATTTCACCATGTCTTAGCTTGGTTGATTGAAAGGAATATATTTGAGTGCTGCATGCAAAGCTGACACCTTTCACTTGTTCACATCCAGAAAAAGGAAGTAAGACTGTAATACAAACTGAAAGGAAATGGTTTTATCACAGACATGCTCTTCTGACCACTGCCTTTAGATTTCCCACAGTGTGGGAGCACACCACACAGCGTAACCGTACAGAAAAGGATTTCAGCAAAGAGTCAGGATAAGTAACTCAACACAGTAATACTGTGTGTATCTTCAAGGACTAGATCTAGACTGCAGTTTATCAACAAATACCATAATAGAGTCCTTGCACATAATTACACTGCTGAGTTTCTAATATATGCTATTCCTCATCCTTAGCCTAATGACTTTTCAGCAGAACAGAAGCAGCTTCCAAAATGTGCGTCATTCAGATGATGTACGAATCTTCCTTAGGATAAAATAATCAGGTTTTAAATCAGAGAAATATATTCTCGATTTACTTAAATCGTGATGGTAAAAATCAGTATAAAACATGATGCAAACGGGTAGAAAATTAGAAAGATAATTCTGTTTCACTTTATTTCTGTAAAATACAAGAGTAATTTCTCTCTTGACATTTTCTCCAATCCTTCTTCTATTTAGCCACTGCAGAAAAATTCTCCAGGGTTACCAGAACCCCTCTGCGCTGGATTACTTACTGAAGACAGTTACAGAATCTTAGGGGGGCAGAATATATAACTGCAAACCACTATTGCTAATTTTAGGATTTGCTCCCATGTCCTTCTGCAGGCTGCAGTCACTTTGACAAACAGTTGGAAAGCGACTCTGAATGCAGTAAGGAGCTCTGTCTTGTAAACACTGCTTTTCTTACATTGCACAGTTGTTGACAAAGAGCGAGTAAATCCCTGCACAAACAACCAGACAGTGAATTCAAGTTATTACTTTATTTTCTTTTCAAGAACAGATTAACGTTGCACCACTGTCACAAGAGTTGGATTAGGTTGGACCGTGACCTTCCCTACACCAAGAGTAAGAGTTCTCATGGTACATCACAAAAACAGGTAATGACCATCTCTCTCTACAGTACCGCTACACAGGGGCCAAATAATCAATTTTTGTCAGAGACGGAGTAGAGCTGAGGAAAAGACAGTTTCTGCAGCTCCCCCACCAAATACAGATGGCAATACAAAGGACACTGGCAAGCAGTGGCTGCGATCCTGCACAATCCTCCAAAGGGCACCACGCTGTTACTCTGTGTTTCCTTACTGTCATTTACTTGTCACTCACTCCTATGTGGTGTCCTACCACAATAACAAGTCTTGTCCTCATGGGGAAGAGTAAATCCAGACTTCAAAAAGGCCATTTTGAGTAACTTTGCTCTTCTCTTGTCTGAGAGGGTCCTTGGGCCAGCAGGTCCTGATCTCTTGATGTCACTGGAGGGCTGTGTGCATCCTACAGCAGGCACATAAAGAGATACTGCAGAGAGCTCCCATGACAGTCCTGTCAGCTCCCATCAATTTAGCCAAATTTCCTGATGTTTACAGTTTCTCAAAACTCTCAATCCTGGAATGGTAAAACTAAGATTTTCAGCTTTCATATTTTCCAATAGTGCAAATTTGTGATTACAAAGAAAAGCTAAAAAAAATCTGTCAGGAGTGTCACCTGGCAACTCCAAAAACAGATGGCAAAGAAAAAAGTCAGTGCTTGCTTGCAATCTCATTACTTTGGGAGGTCTGAGTCATGGCTGCTAAGTACAGGAGTTGGTAGGTGGGACGTAGACCACCTCAAAGCTGCCATAAACAGTTGTGCATTCTACTCCCAAAACCTGATGTAGCAAAAAAATTGATTAATATTGTGGAGTGGGTTGGCAGAAACAATTCACTCATGTTAGGAAATTCAGCTAAACTAGGAACTCAGTTCTTTCTGCTGTTACCCAAGAAGATCACTGTCTCAGCAGTTGCTGAAAATGAACAGATGAGACTCTTCAAAAGCAAAACTACTGATTGTTTTCCTATTTTCTGACTCTGATTCTGTAGGGGAAAGAAAAAAACGAAAAAAAAAAACCTTGAAGTTGCTGAAAACCAAGCCATTGGAAAAGCCAAGCCAAGGGGCAATTTATCCCACGCATTGCTGCAACTGCTTGTATGCTTCCCCAGCACTCCCTTGCTTCCAGCAATTGGATAGTGACAACTTGCATAAAAATGTATTTGAAAAATTAGTAACAGTCCAAGTCAATTGTAGCCTTGGCACAGTTCAGTGTTAAGCTTCCAATTAAAAGATGCCAAATCTAACTAGGTCCTTGAAGTATCTGCGAATTATTTATGTTTGGATTATGTCTTAGAGGTACTTTGTTTTGGTTTTGTTGTTCTTCAGTCATGATATAACTGCCTCATTTAAGGACATTTAAATGGTAATGCGTTTTGGGATTTTTTAGTAACATCAATATAGACGCTAGAAAACATCTTTATCAAAGACAGAAAGTGCTTCTTGTATATTTAGAAAATAAAGGGATTTAAGACATTATAAGCCACAATTCTGTGATATATTAATTCTAAAAAGATGGCCTTTTAGAGACTCATTCACAAGATGCCCATCTGGGAAACAGCATCCAACTACTCAATTATTAATGGGTCCAGAGAAAAGCCACTAAGAGTATCATAGGGCTGGAGCACCTCTCCTATGAAGAAAGGTTGAGGGAACTAAGCTTGTTTAGCTCGGAGAAGAGAAGGCTTCGGGGAGACCTCATCGTGGCCTTCCAGTACTTGAAGGGAGTGTATAAACAGGAGGGAGAACGGCTGTTTACAAGGGTGGATAGTGGTAGGACAAGAGGGAATGGTTTTAAACTGAGACAGGGCAGGTTTAGGTTATATATTAGGAGGAAGTTTTTCACACAGACGGTGGTGAGGCACTGAAACAAGTTGCCTGGAGAGGCTGTGGGTGCCCCATCCCTGGAGGCATTCAAGGCCAGGCTGGATGTGGCTCTGGGCAGCCTGGTCTGGTGGTTGGCGACCCTGCACAAAGCAGGGGGGTTGAAACTGGATGATCATTATGGTCCTCTTCAACACAGGCCGTTCTATGATTCTATGATTCTACTTCCTCTGGGGAAAGAAAAAAAGGCAAACATACAGCATACCCTACTTCACTTAATCTTTCAGTGAGTGGTCCTGAATTTTCTGGATGACCACAGATCTGTTTGACCTGATGACACTCAGTCTTTCCATTCAAAGTGAAACTCACAGACACACGCACTTCCCAAAAGGACACAGGAAACATGCTTATTTTATCACAGTAGAGCTGGTTGCAACAGCAGACCTTCATGAAATACTGGGTCAGTACGGTGACAAACAGTTAACGTGCAGAAAAACAGCGCATTTTCCAGTGCCCTGGGAAAAGCTGCAAGTCAGCCAAAATTCACGTGCAAAGTTTTGGTTGAAATTAATAAGGTCATGTATTTCTAAAACAATCAGTTGAATGTATCTGTGTCCAGGAGTGTTTGTTCTTCCAGCTAAGTTCACAAGAAAGTTACACAGTTTCCACAGAACTATCAGATGCCCCTATTGGCAAGCAGTTAGTCAGTCTCCTAAAGTCATTAAAAGAAAAAGCACAATTCATATAAACCTTGCAGAAAATGAGAGGGAGCTGAAAAGCCACAGAATGGTCCTGCCCTGAGGACCTGTCAGCTACACGGTTCCTGGCAGCTGGCTGCTGACAGGAGCATGTGTATTCACCTCCCAAACCAGTAAAAGGCCAAAGGCTGCTGGGCTCTGGACATGAAGCTTTGCAGAAAGGGAAACGTTTGTCCTGAAATGCGCATGTGAGTTGAGTGACAGCTCAGAAAGAGGTGCCCGGAGCAATGTTTGTGTCAGAAACCCACGCAGACACAGCAGGAGGTGTCTGAGGTGGCTTTTGGTGCTGGGGTGGAAGCGAGGACACTACCAGGGCACTCAGGGAAGTGGGATGTTAGCACAGTTCTGCTTGTTTACATGAATGTGCAAAAATACCTGATGCCACTGCAAGTTGGATTTGTTTTTTTCCTCTAGCTGGAAAAGCTGACGTGTACAGCCCCCACAGTGCTGCCAGGCTCGCGGCCCATATGGGTGCAGCACATGTTTCAACGCACTGCTGTCACTTGCTAATATCTGCAAAAACAAATACCTGATTGATGGAGGAAACAATGCACACAGCCTCACACTTAGCTGTCAAATGGTCTGGGTGCAGTCAAGCCCCTTAAAATCCCATTCGGCTCACTGCAATGTTGTGAAATGTCAGCACTGTGCTCTGCACATTCACAGGAGTGGCAGATGTTAGCAGGCAAGCCAATGATCACTGGTGGGCTGCCCGACACCAGCACAGACTGTCAGGAGCAAACCTGCACAGCTGGGAGTTGGCTTCAACCTGGGACACATGCAGCATTTGTGCGCCAGCACAGCACACAAAGAATAGGGTAGGTTACAATTTAATGACCACAAGTAATGTCAGAAAGTAAGTTTTCACAACTGAGGGGCAGGAACAGCAGCAGACAGAAGAGTTTAAGGTGGAGACAAGTTATGAAGTACACCACATGCCACATTATGTTGTATGTTTCTCTGGTGCACCTAGCTGCAAATCACAACTACAGCTGTGACCTACCACTGCAATCCATAGTGGAAATTCCTGTGTGCCATTATAAAGTCTGCTTCCTTTATTAGATAGAAATAATTAAACAGAAAAATAAACCTAAGCAAACTGAAACCCAAAAATATCTGCAGACAGCAATGCTGTCATTTGTTTGCATGCTGTGTGCGCCTCAGACTGTAATTCAATTCTCTTAAAACAAACCAGCCATTCTAACAAATTGCTATCACATTGCCTCTTACACGCCTGTTGACCTGGCAAAGTACAAAGGTAAAACTTTTCTGCTTGCTGGAAAGCACGCTTCCTGCAGGACACAGCTCATGGTCATTTTTTAATTCTGTCAGCTCTATATGGAATTAGGGAAAAATGCAGCATTTAAAAACATTTGCTCAGCACAAACAATTTGAAACGTGGATATATTCATGTAAAGAAGTTCCGTACAATTAACAGTGAGTAAACACAGTCCAACACACTGCAAAAACTAGGTTCAGCAGCATGGCTTTGCTTATGCCAAGTTAGGCTAAGATAAAGAACACTAACTTTCCTTTTCTGTACAAAAAGCCCTCCAATGCCATGGTGTCCAGTCAAAACAAACTCACTAAAAGAAACAACTGGCAATGGGGCATTTTCTAATTTTCTAGCAATCAGCAATAAGAAGCCAGCAGATGTGAGGCTCTGCAAAGATGACAAAGTGCTTCACTCACTGAGAAATACCGTATCTGGCCCGACAGCTGTCCTGTTCTGGCTGCTGAGAGCCCTGCACCCAGCACAGCCAGACACCAGGTGCTCAGGAAAGGAACCCAAGGAGCTCAAGCACTTACTTGTACCTTCTCAGCTGTGGTTATATGGCCTGAGATTGGATTTCTCATTTAACCATGAATATCCCAATCCACTTAGGTTCTAACAGCAGTATTTTTTACATCTTTACATTAATGACAAGAGTATTCAGTACCAAAACATACTGTACTATCATTGAAGTGAGATGCTCAGTTCTTTAATGGAGCAACTAAGAAGCAGCTTAGAATATTATTCATCACAAACATCATTAATACAGAAGTAATGGTGCATGGCGATAAATAAAACAGGTACTACAATTGACTGCATGCTGATTCTTTGCCATATCTGGGAGTCTAACTAGAGTCACCAAGGGCAGATGGGTGCTACCACTGCCTCGTGGGAAAGGGGACAGACATATTCTGGGTATTCTTTCCAAGCTTGTTTTATCTTGTTTTATCAGCTCACTCCCTAGTCCTCACATGATATTGAAATTTGTTCTGCTGCTTATTAGCCATAAGAAAAACACACCTTTTAATGCAGAAAGTGGCACACCTTTTAATGAAGAAATCAAGAAGAAATGAAAACCCCATTCAGAGAGGACTCATACATATATCTATCATACAACACTGTAAGGGAAGAACAAGTTTCTGGTTCCCTCCTCAGCATCTCTTAATAGATTAAAAGAGGTTGCTTACAAGAGTCCCCTCCAGTCATGCTCCACAAGAACGTCAATAATGCCTCAGGAGGAATGGTTTGAAAGGCAAATAAAAGCATTGAAGGCAACATATGGACAATTGATCGTGATGCATCACCAGGAAAAGAGAGTATGAGTCAATGAAACTAGCAATAGGACCGTACTGCAACCTGGCAACTAAACAGACAAGCTCCCAGAGAGGAAATGAGAAGCAGCTGGAGTTATCTCCCTGTACCACATCAATCCCCAAGCTAGATTTTGTCTCCAAACAAAGGTATGCTGGTTTGTCAGTGCCCTGCATTCATTTTCAGAGCCTGCAGCATCTAAAGGGAGTCAGCACCCTTTCCTTCACTTTAAACTAAACTCTTGTTTTCCCCAGGTACAGCACCTTCCTATGAATTTCCAATGACTATGAAAGAATCCAAAAGGCAGAGGCTGCCAAAAAATTAATAACTTCTCAAGACTAAGCCACAGCATGGGCTCTGTCTTAGATAGAGCAGATAGCATAGAATGGAGCAGGATGGGTATCTGCACCTCCTAGAGTATAAGAAGACAGAGAAGAGAGACATCATGTGAGTGGCTCAGGCAGGCATGGAAATATGTATGTATGTATGAATTTAGAAGAGAAGTGCTAAAAAGAGCTGATAATCTTCAGCAGCATTGCCTGGTAAGGATAATAAGGATCTACCAAAGATAAAAGAGATTTTCAGAACTAAACAAAAAAACAAAAAAATTAAAAAAAAAAAAACAAGCCCCTAGATTTCAATTTAGTAGCCACAGTTTTAAGAGGGTTTCTCTTCTGCTTTCCTCTGGATGACGGATTCTTTGGTAACCAGAGAGGAAAACTGGCTTGAGAAATACTACTGTCCTGTTAGCAGCAGTCTTGTATTTAAGTGAAGCTGTTTTTCATTCCAGTGAACAGCCAAGTTAGCATCTCATATGACTACACGGGTGTCTACGGGATAGTTTCACCAGTGCCATTAATTTCTCATGTTTACCTACAGAAGAGGCCCAGTTAGAAGAATGAGGCTGTAACTGCTGTAGCTGAAGCCCAAGAATATCCATCTCCATTTTCCTCAGACTGCTTAGCACCCCTTTGGTTTTTGTGCCTGAACGTCACAACAATCAGCCACTCCAGGCATGAAGTCTCCTCTCTTCTGACATCTGGATATGGAGCACCTAGAGAAGGGCTGGCACATCCTGCCTCCATCTGCACAGTGTGCTTGTGTCTTCTCCATTGAACATTGCCTGCAATTCCCTAGACCGCAGGGTCATGGCCTTGGAAGCGTAAAAGACTGGAGTACGGTCTTTTACAGTATACTCATCTGAAACTAAAAATACGTACATTTTCATAACATACATTGGAACACATGTTGAAGAGATTTGTCAGCTAACAAAATCCAGAAATCGTACCAAAACGTAAGTGCTAAATTACCATGATTTTTAAATTCCTGCCATTTTTAGTGCAAAGTACCACAGCTCTGTAAAGACATCAATGAGTTAAGCTTCATAAAAATAACGAGATTTATACAATAATTAGCCATCCAGTATGGATAAAACAATGACAAATTATGTAGAAAAAGTTGGACGCTGATATGGTTTTGGTATCTCTGAGTGCTATCAAATGATACAGAATAATGAATAGTATTTGCAAGGTCATAACTGATTAACTGCACACTTTCACTCCTGAGGTTTTTTCAGAATTGATTCTTGCAAATGTTTCTCCTTCTAAGAAAACTTCCCCCTAGATCTAGCTTTTTGAAGACCGACTCTCCTTTTCTTTTCTGACTCCATTTCTCTGTTCCTCCGCGATGATTTGCTCGGCATGGACAGAAAGTGAACATCCATATTGGAGGCAGGCTCCTGATTTCTGTTTTTCTAATTCTGTGCTCTGATATCTTCCTTTCTAATGTAAATATTTTCCAGGACTCCAAAATCACAGATGGAAACTGCCTGTTTCTTACTTAGCTTTAATTACCCCTCATTCAGTCTAAGCCTTTATGCAGGCTGGTCTTGTTCTCTGCAGTATTATAGTCTTAAGTGTCTCTCCTGCAGAATCAAGGACTGTGCCTTCATTAGCTGTGTGGATTCTTTTCCAAACCAGGCTCAGTGGGTTTCAAAGGAGCATCTCCTGTTCTTAAATTAGAAGTGTAAAAGAAAGCAAGTAATCTCTTAACAGCAGCACTGAGAAAGGAAATGAGAAAAATGTACTTGTGAACAAAATCTTAGGGCATTCAGAGATTTCCAAAATATGCAACTGCTACTTAGTTAGAAAAGCTACATAATCTCTGATTAATACCAACTGCAACCTGGAAAGAGTTATATACTCTTAGAGTTAAATACCAACAGCCACTGGAAGGCCAGTGTTTTACTATTCATAGAGCAAGCTGAGACAAATCAGACATTAGTTACAGGGTTTAAACAGTATACATGCCAATGTTTACCCAAACAAAATAGGGTCTCCTGTTGTCAGTCCTCCATAAGCACAAACCTGGCTGTTTCCCAATAGGATATGAGTAGTATTTTACTTCTTGACAATGAGTTCACTTTTTTAGTTACGGTAAATGTTGCCTACCTGACCTGCATACATTCTGTCTGGTCTCTAAACATAAACCCAGCCAATGACCTGGCCCACGAGTAAGGCAGATACACAGTTATTTCAAGCCATCAGAAGAGAATACAGACCCCACACCCCTCAGCCTAGGACTGGACCGCGGTCTCCATCTAAACATATGTTTGTGTAAATACTGGTTAAGGTGTATCTGCTTAAGTTGGCACTGCTTCTTCTGAAAAACAACATTCTTGTACTCAGAGGCCTGCTGATTCATGATGAGAGAAACAAGCTATGCAACAAAACCTGAACGTCATATCTAAAAATAGCCAGCAGTTCAGACCAGTGCAGTAATAGCAGTGAAATATTGGTACTAATTACAGGCCAACAATTGCAGATCTTAGAGCTAAGAGTAGATTTCTGAAGCAAGCCAGAACAAGATGTACTCATAAAGACAAAGCACTGCGGGATGCTATCATGAAGATGGCTGCATCAGATCAGCCTCACACTGAGACACAAAGGAGAACTTCTTAAATCATTAGTAAGCTGCAGCATGTCATTATTTTAAATAGCTCTCGAAATGAACACCAGAGCCAAAGCACCTGCATATATCCCTCCTCAGGGATCTCTAGGGTTCAACTCTGGACTCTAGGATGCCAGAGCTTCATTTATGGGATTAGGCAGGCTAAAGCCAGGCACAATTAATAACTCGCAGAACACCTTCCTTCGCTTCGCCTGCCCTATCTGAAATGATGCTTCCAGATCCAGTCACTGTCTCTTCTCAATGTTATACTGCCAGCTCTTTTGCTCCATGTCTCCTACTTAACAAGAAGTTCAGCACAGCCCAGTGCTTTCAGCAATACTGCATCACCATCCCGTGGTTCATGGTAGGGACACAGCACGCAGAGGGGTGGCCTGCAGGGCTGGTTAGCACTGCGTGCAGGAGGGGAGGAAAGCTGGGAGCACTGTGGGCAGACAGAGAGCCTGCCAGGGAAGACGAGGAAGGAAAAGAGAAGCTAGAGTAGGTGAAGTATAATGGAAGATGGAAGAAAAAGGCAGG
>JAPSGF010000006.1:343260-391346 GCA_035772895.1 Perdix hodgsoniae | reverse complement strand
AAGCTAGAGTAGGTGAAGTATAATGGAAGATGGAAGAAAAAGGCAGGGTATGTTTGCCAGGGCACTGCAAAAAGAGGGTGGTCTCAAAACACAGAATTGTCAGCACTCTCAGAGGAGCTAGGAGGAATAAAATCACAGGCTGAACAAGAAGAAAGTAAGAAATCATGTCCTGAAACAGGGCAGCTTCTTCAGTGCTTGGCTGCTCTCCTGTCTTGCTAACCAGGAGGCACTGCCAGGCACAGACGCCAGACACAACAGTCTCATCTGAAGCTCCACAGTGCCAGGAGAACACAAATGGCTTCCCAACTTCACCCTTCCCAGGGCAAAGCGCATCCACTCACACACGTGCCCTCTGGTTGCCTTCCATCTCACTCCCATGCTTGCTCTCTGGAATAGCCAGATACAGTCCTTCTTGGAGAGCTGCATGCATGAGCCTGAGCACCAGGGCCTGCCACACTCTGTCGCTTCCCAGGATGACCCAACATGCATCTGGCACCTGCCTGGGACATCAGCCTGTCCCTTAGGGAGCTTGGTCAGAGCACAGCACAGCAGTACCTCCACAGACACTGAAATATGGACAGTGATTAAACAGAATGATTGCATCTTTCATCTGGATGAAGAAAATGGCATTCATCGTTGCTATTCATCTGCCACTCTGTATTTTTTTCCTTCTTTCATAAAGTCACCTCCCAGTCTCTGTACCCTGCATTTCTCCAGTTGCAGTAATGTGGGCATTACAGCAGACTCGCAGAGTTCTCAAAATTCCCAGAACTATTTCAAATGCATCAGAAAGAAACCAGGTCCAAATTTACAGAAGGTAAAATGAGACACAAATACCACAGCCATAATATCCACCAATTTTGGCTTAATTCCACACAAAACTCAGGGCTTTTACAGCACTTACTGAGCACAGAGTGCCTCTCTAATTGATAGTCTTCAGTTGGGTCACTCAGTTCTACAAACCTTCAAAGGAGACAGAAAATTCTCTGAGGAGTAGGACTAAGGTCTGGCTTCCTGAACTGCTGTCTGTTTGTCAGCCCCGACTTAAGCTTTTCCCAAAATTAGGACTTCCACTTGCCTGCTTTACAGGGCCAAAGTGGTGATCTAATGCTATGTGCCTGAATGAAAACAGAAAAGCCCTTATCCTTCCCCTTCCAGGTTAGACACCAGTTTGCCATGCTGCATCTCACAGTCCTCTCAGAACATGCTTAGCTGCCTTCATTGGGAGATTAACTGTGCAGAATGGGGCATGAACCTCCTTAGGCCAGCACAGGGTAAGGGACAGCATGATTATTTATGCATTGAGGCTCGTGCTTTGAAGCAGAGGGTCTAAAAGACCTGTAAATAGGCAACAGCCAATCATTTTCCTTAATCTTGCTCTCAAAATGAATGACTTGATATTCTTTTTCTCAACTTCTAGACAAAGTATTCTGATCAACTCAGACAAACCCAGCATCATGATCTCTCCTCAAACACTTAAAAGACTGCAAAGTTACTGGCATGGCAATACACACCTCTCAGAGCATGTTCTGGTGCTCAGAAATGTAAGATGAATCCCACACTAGTGCTGAAGAACCCAGTTTCCAGATCTGTGTTCCCGTATCAGCTGTCAGCACAAAAAAAAAAACACAATAAAGACTTCAAAGTTTTTAGCTCTTCTGAAGGAAAAGTGAAATGTGATCTCAGCACATCTGAAGGACCAGAAATCATAAGATGAATGAAGAAAGACTGACGGGTGTTGGTTTTTTTTGGTCAGTCTCCTGGTCTGGGAACAACAGCTAACCCAGCATATTTTTTTTTTAAACACTTGACATTAGCAGTTCTGCTATTTGCCCCAAAATACCACTTCTTCAGATTCTAATTACAGTGGCACTCTGCAAAGTAAAATGACAAATGGCTTAAAATAAGAGCGGGTCCTAATATGAAGAAGTAGGTAAATATTGAATAAATGCTGATTTTATCTCCCTCCCTGTACCCGCTAAAATCTGAAAATGAAAAAATGGTATTTTCTGTCTCGCAGTTAATAGCCATTTTTCCACTACAAGGGTTTCTAACAGCATATTTGAATCTTACTCATGGAAAGTTCTGTCCCATCACCAAACACAAAGGTACCTACTGAAGTCAAAACCAGAAGTTGCCATTTCAACTCAGGACCTTTTTGGCTACAGACTCTGATATTTTCAGCCTACATACGGGGTCAGAACCATTTTCTTTTTAAGCGAGGCCCTGCAAACACTTGCACCTGCATAACTTTATTTGCATGAATTTGTTGTGGTACTTCTTGTAAGAAGTTACTTGCTGAGACAGATGTGAAATCTATTTCTTGGACAGTGAGGAACACAGCATGTGCATTCAATCAACACGAATAAAAAGAAACTGCTACATCGATATTTTTGGCACAGAGTGTTTCTTGGGAACATTCATTCCAGAGGGAGCGGAGCTCCCTTCTGCCTGCCCAGGAAGGACTGCTGCACTACCAGAGGCTGTGCTGGGCATCAGGGGACCAGAGTCCTATTTCTAGATGAGAAATGAACTACAACCTTAGATGAGGCTTTCCAGAACATTTGGTTTCTTGCTCCTTAAATAGGTTCCATACTACATAGCATTTCTTAAGGTTCTTTTTTGTTGACAGATTTCTTGAAATGAACTGTTCCCCAAATGCTTGATTTATGGCAAATCTCAATTTGAGAAAAAAGCCATTTTCAATTGTGAATTTCACAAAAAGCCTTTAACTTCTCTACATGTCAAAATTTGAGTTAGCGTACGCTATGAAGTTAAGAAAGCAGAAGAGGTCAAAGCAAAATGACACTTTTATCAGTCCGATCTGAACCCTTCCTTCAAGATCGATGACTGACTGACATCTCAGAACTTTAAAAAACAGTTCAAAGTTAACCATTTTAAAACTGGCATTTCAGTTCATTTTGAAAATTCTGGCTCAGCTGGGGCTGGGGGGACACTTTTGCAGCACACGATAGAACTGATTTTGGCCCAAGGGAATTCCCAATCTGTTGGGTCCTGCCAAATGTCTTTGGTTTACCTCTGAGTGTGCTGGGTTTTGTTCAGCATGGTTTGAGAAGTCACACGGGTAGCATCTGACCACAAGAAAGCCACTCACTAGATCAGAACTCTGCTCAGTACCGTGAGAAGGTGGAAAATGTGCAGTGGATCCCTGGGCACTGCACCAAGCCCCCACCCTAGCCAAAGTGGCCGTGGCAGAGGACACCCAGGGACCTGTGATGACACAGGGCCTGCTGAGTACACCCAACTCAACTCATCACCTCGTCCCCACCAGCCCACACAGCGTGAGTCATACCCTCAGGTACGGAAATAAGCAAATCAAATCTGAAACATCATGCAGAGGGGAGTGCGTGGCACCCGACGGTTTGCAACACAGCTCTTCTTTATAGTGCCAGAGAGTGGGCCTGGGATGGGACACAGTCAATGTGCAGTCATTGGGTGGTGAAAGCCAAAAGGTCCTCCCTGGAAGAAGGGCTGGGGCCCAGCTGTCGGGCGGGGATGGGTGCAGAGAAAGCCAGCCTCTGGTCTTGTGTTTGTGTCCTAGTGTAGATAACCTTCCTACATGCTAGCAGGCTGAAATCAGAGCGGTGTCACAGCAGTGCAAATGCTGTGTTTCACCTCTCATATGCCAGAAGCCATTCGTGAGCACGTGGGTGCCGAGGGCTGAGGCCGTGGCCTTGCCCTGCCCGCAGAAATCACCGCAGGGGACAAGAGCAGAGCAGGCCGGCAGTGGGAAGCAGCGGGTACCGAGCACAACTCCCCTCTTCTCCAGCTACCTCGTATCTCGACGGTGAAAACGCGTGCTACGCGGCTTTCTGGGGGGAATCAGGCGGCGGCAGCGCCATTCCTTCACTGCGCTCAATAAAAGAGAAGCGACGCCAACCCGCGACCGGCACGAGAGACGGAATCTGCGTTGAAAAGCACCCTGAGAAGAGCGGTCCGCCGTGAGATTTCCCCCCGCGGCAGCAGACGACGCACACGCCGCTCCGGGCAGCAGCACGCCCGCACCGCCGTCCCCGCGGCAGCCCCGCGCTCGGCTCCCCCCTTCCCGCCTCCTCCCCTCCCCCCCCGCGGCCGTCCCGGCGCGGCCGAGGCGGGGCGGACCGGCCGTGACGCGTTTCCACCGCGACCGCCGGCAGCTGCGCGGCGGCCGTCGGGCCCGATGGCGGCGGAGGCGGTGGAGTACGAGGCGGGGGAGCCGCACACCCGCGTGTTCCGCGTGGGCGCGCTGGGCGCCGGCTGGCGGCAGCGCCTGCAGCCCCGAGACCTCTCGCTGGCGGAGGAGGAGGAGGAGGTGGGTGAGGAGGAGGCGGCCGGGGCCGTGGCGGAGGAGCTGGGCTGCACGGCAGAGACGGCGGCCGAGCTGCGGGCCGTGTGCGGTGTTGACGCGTTGGTGTCTGCCGATAAAGAGAGGGACCCGGAAGCGATTCCCGAAGACAGCGGGCTGGAAACCCTTCGGTTTAGGAGGAAGGCGCTGCAGAGGCGAGAAGAAAGGATCGTTGTGGATCGGGCTTGCAGACAGGAAACGCTCACTTACGAGATGGAGTCGCACGCCATTGGGAAGAGGCCCGATGATGCGGCAGACCTGGTGGAGGAGGGAGAGCTGCTCCTAACTCTGAACGTCTTCTACCCCGTCATCTTCCAGAAGCACAAGGAGCACAAGCCCTACCAGACGGTCCTGGTGCTGGGCAGCCAGAGGCTCACTGAACTCAGAGACTCCTTGTCCTGTGTCAGCGACCTGCAGATCGGCGGGGAGTTCAGCAGCGAGCCGGACCGAGCGCCGGAGCACATCAGCAAGGACCTCTACAAATCTGCCTTCTTTTACTTTGAAGGCATCTTTTATAACGATAGCAGATACCCAGAGTGCAGAGATCTGAGCAGAACCATTATTGAGTGGTCCGAATCTCGTGACAGAGGCTATGGAAATCTTCGGTCTGCCAAAATGGAGGACTACACATTCAATGATTTGTCCCTCAGAATTGGCTATCCGTACCTCTTCTGCCACCAAGGGGACTGCGAGCACATCATTATCGTCACAGACATACGACTTATTCATCACGAGGACTGCCTGGACAGGAACCTCTATCCGCTGCTAATCAAAAAACACTGGTTATGTTCCAGAAAATGCTTTGTGTGCAAAATGTATACAGCCAGGTGGGTAACCAACAAGGACAGCCTGGCACCAGAGGATCCTTGTTTCTTCTGTGATGTTTGTTTCCGAATGCTCCATTACGATGCAGAAGGCAATAAGCTGGGAGACTTTCTTGCATATCCCTACGTCGATCCTGGGATTTTCAACTAGAACTTACATGAGCCAGAATGGATTCAGTGGGCTGAATCTGACTCATCTGACTGATGAAACTGTTGCTCTAGCTGTTAAAAGCACCAAACAGCTTGAGCGTTGACCATCCCATAGGGCTTGGGGTTAGACCTTTACTCTTCTCCTCTGAGAAGGAAGAAGCCCTTTGCATTTAAAGTGTTTCTGATATGCCTTCACAGTCACAGAGATAAGCTAGCATGGAAGAATATACTCAGATGTGTATCTTAATAAAGTACATTTTTCTAATATGTTTCAATTACAATACAGTCATTTGGAGATTAGACTAAAATTCTGGATGTTTTGAAAAGAGAATACCCTTACAAAAACAGATGGTTTGGTGGGTTTGGGTTTTTTGTCCTTGAGAAATCTTGTGCATCTAAGGCTCTGTTAACTTTTAAAGGATGAAAACATGATCTTTGGGCATCTTACCTGGAAAACTGGCAATTATCTCTGAACAAGATGGGAAAATCAGTCCAACGATTAGCCTGCCCATGGCAAAGGATTGGAATTAGGTTATCTTTAAGGTCCCTTCCGACCAAAGCCATCCTTTGTTTCCCAAAGAAAACACTTGTGGAAAGAAACTGGGCAGGGTGGAGAGAAACTGGTATTTTCAGGGTTCTTTGGAAATTAGGAGAGAAGCAACACATCTAAAGCATCACCAGAGTCTGTGGCAGAATTAGGAGTAAAATTACAGTTTTCGGATGAGCATTAGGCTCTGCTCAGCTCTAAAACCAGTGTGCCCCTCAATTCTGGAGCATTCTCCCAGGAATGCCCATGCCCACCTGGATAGGCCAGCTGTTCCATCATGGGGATGTGGGCTATGAAGCCCCAATACTGGAAACTCCAATCCTAACTGTATTTGTCTGAAGCACTGGAAGAAGCCCAAAGCAAGAACGCCACTTTCTTTGCCTCATTTCTTAATTTTTTTAAAACACTGTGAGTAACTTCAAGTCTTCATCTCAGTACAAAGATGCAGAAAAGCCTGGTAGTCTCCCTAATGGAAATGCAGAGCTGAACAATATATTTGTCAGCGAGCAAATCCCCCAGTAAAAGGTCTGACTCATAAAGTAATGAAACAATTACTGTTAGATGCTATTATTTATTAGTTATAGCACAGTTGCGCCTACAGGCTAGGATAAGCTCCCACTGTGCCTGGCACGACACAAACACTGAGCAGAATATGTAATCCAAGTGTTCTTATTTGCAGAGCCCAATTTTAGTCTCTAAAAAATGCAAACAAATGATATTTCCATCAGCACTAATAACAGCAGCATTTATTTGTGCTGCCAGGAGGAAGGCAGCCTGCCCTACTTGGGAGTGTCATCCCTTCTCTCCATGGTACTTCCAGCTGTTCACACTTCCCCTGAGAGAGCAACCCAGCTGGGGAACACCAGTGTTGGCATGCAGGCTTTTGCCTTGGCAGATATCTCTGGAAAAGCAAATTAAGAGGCAAAGGTAACCCCTGAAGAGTGCTTGCCTGAGAGGGGAGAGGATAACACTTAGAAGCAAACATGCTGATAGGCAGCAACCCTCGAGTTGTCCTCGAAGGCAACCTCAGGTTCTCCAGATGAGATGCTGCACGATCTGCCAGCTGGGATATGACTGAAGGCAATTGTTTTGCCTGTGGAAAGGAGAATGGATGCTAAGCTTTGGGGAAGTCAGCTCTGTCATGCTGAGGGATATTTTCCTTGGACAGCTGGGAGAAGATTCACTGCTAAAGTGATTTACAGTCACATGAAAAGAATAGCATAAATACCACTGGGAGATTCAAGGAGAATTCACACCAATGAAGAATATGATCCAACAGGCTTTATCTCTCACTTAATTTACTGTTTCTATTACTTTATTATTTAGCCTCAGCCTGTGTTTTCTGAAGATAAATACTGTTTTTTTAAGATATCATTGTGATCCAAAGCCTGCTGAGGTCTCCAGAAAGGCACAATTCACCTGGACTTGAAATGAACTGATAAATTTGAGGGAGGGGGATTGGCTCCCCCCCCCCCCCCCCCCCCTTTTTTTTTCCTTGTCTAAACTTTGAAAAACTAAGTGTGAATTTTGCTAGCAGATTTTGTAGTTGTGTTTCAACCATTACACATTTTGCCATCAATCCCAGCATATTCCTACAAGCCAGGTGCTGGAAAGTTTGTGCTCTTTTGTTCTGAAATTCTGGGGCATATTCATATTCAGGCTTATCAGTGCCAATTAATGTGTAACTACAGAAAGATGTGTCCTTACTTTTTTTTTCCCATAGCAAAACTAAAAAAATCATTAACTTTGTTTTAAGACATCTCACTCTGTAAAGTCAAAATTAACAGTGGATAAAATCCGTTCCAGAAACTGTAAAATAAAGAAAGTAACCAAAACACCAAGTGTCTCATCAATAATACCATCACTCTTCAGTGTCACACAAAGGGGTCTAGAAGCCTTGCAAATGGTCTGAAAGTATTGCAAGATACCATAAATTGTTTCCATTCTGCTCACTAGTGAAAACTACACAGATATTTCCAGTGACATAGAATGCAAAATCTATTACTAGTGACATCAGCTAAATTCTGTATCTCCAAAAAGCACACGCTATCCTGTCTTCTGTATTTATTCTCTTTCAAACTTCCAGTTTTCTGCCTCTTGTTTAGTAAGGGCCTGGGTTAGCTGGCCAAGTCATCCTGACTAAGTGCAACACTGCCAAGATTCTCCAGAAAGCAAGAGGAAGACAGGTTGGTTGGTTGTTTTTTTGTTGTTTTTTTTTTTTTACATCTCAAGGCTGGTGAAAATTGCCAGACTTGAGCAGGTGACAATTTGTGGGACATTTTGTGTTATGCTTTTACTTTTCCAGAAGAAGGCTATAAGCATACATGGGTGTCAAGTAGAAAATTCATCATTTCAGTCATCTTCCTTATCTGCCTTTTTTCCTGTCCTAGTGAAAAACAGCCCATGACAGAGGCGCAGGGCCAGCTGCACTGATGGCATCAGGAAGACAAACACCAGCTCAGGAACAGTCACCTGGGGGCTCTTCCTGACAAACACACCAGACAGCTGAACTCGAAGGCTGTAAGAAAACCTGCTGAAGTGAAAGCCATACTTAAGTTCTTCTTATCTGCTAGGGGATTCTTTCCTTTTATGCCTGAGTACTTTCTTACAAGGCTAAGAATACTTCAGTGGTGAAAGGCCTTAATAAGGGAGATAAGGTGACACCGCACCAAATCCTGTAATGCAGGAACTGTTTGAAGGAGTAAAGGCAACACAAAGGTCTAGTTAACATCATATCCCTTGTTGAACTCAAAATAGCACCTAAGTTAACACATCAAATAATGGTTTGAGTTAAGCACAGTGGTGATGAAGTCTCTTGGCTTTCTTTACATACAGCTGCACATTTTCACTGGTTCACATAAGCAGAGACATTTCAGAGCAGCAAAGATCACAGTGTGCTATTCTGATGTGCTGCACCACATAGGGCACAGAAACCACCCAGGAACCCCCCATGGCAGGGAGATGAGTTCTCCTGAGCCTCCTGACTAACTGCTGTCCTCAGCTCACTGGTACAGTAATCCCCAGGCATAAGGGATTCACAGCAAGGCCAGCCTACATCCACTCCAAGCATCTTCACCCTGCTGGCACAAACTGAAGGTGCCAAAGAAGAAACGAGGGAAGCCCTGTGCCCCTTGGGCAAGTATTCAATGCTTTGTGTCTCCATCTCTGATTTTCTTCAGCTCCAAAGTGGGAGGGGAGCTGCTGCCTTTCAGACAGCATGATTGACAAAACCAGACTGAAATGAATGCAACTACTACAGACTCCACCTTCCCATAGGAATGACATGAGGTCAGGGGAAGCTAAGAGCAACTGCTCACTGATATTTGCAATAACACCATTACAGTACATTACAAAATCCAAGCACAAATCAGGCCAGTTTCTTCCCTGAGATTTAATAGTCTCCTTTTACCTATATGTTTATAGCACACCTGCTGCATTACTAATTACTACTGATAATTATCCTTTCTGGGAGGGTAGGATCCCATTTCTTAAATATCCTCCTGCTAAGAAAACTATTGGGTAACTTAAGACAGAGCTGAGACCTTGCAGCTTTCCTTCTCACAGTCAGGTGAATTCCATTCTGGTTTTCTTTCTGCTATCCACAGCAGCAGACAGTCCCCTCCTCATAACCTTGCCTGACTGCTTCATGTGTCACCCAGGAAATTTCAGTTGTGCTCATCCAGATGAGCATGCCCCACAGAAATAAAGACAGATTACTGATGCTTATCCAGTAGCACCGACAGTGCAGAAACAAAAGCAGCTTTGCTGTGTGCCAGCTGTATGGTGCAGCCTGTAGAACCTTTCCCAATGGAAGGAAAATTACAAGGTATGTGAAGGCAATATGCTGCATTCTCCTGTAAGGGCTACATAGATGACAGTAATGCTATTAACCTATTTTCTGATCCTGCACGAACATCAAAAGTGCAGCAACACCCATAAATGTTGGTATTATCACATACAGCTCATGTCATATCATTAATCACTGGTAGCATTACTGCCAAGTGCCTGACAGTCAGGATGCAAACACAGCCCGTCCCACAGTAGCAGCCACCTCTGCAGGCTGAATGCTGCTTGTGGAGAATCACAGAATAATGGAATCATTAAGGCTGGAAAAGGCTGCTAAGATCATCCAGCCCAACCATCAGCCCGTCCCCACGACCACATCCCTCAGTGCCACATCCACACAGTTCTTGAACACCTCCAGGGACAGTGACTCCATCTCTTCCTTGGACAGCCTGTGCCAGTGCCCAACCAATGTTTCTGAGAATATATTTTTCTTGATATCCAACCTGAACTTCTGGCACAACTTGAGGCCATTCCCTCTCATCCTATCACTATTTACTTGGTAGAAGAGGCCGACCTCCACCTCACTACAACCTCCTTTCAGGACACTGTAGAGAGCGATAAGGTCTCCTCTGAGCCTCCTCTTCTCCAGACTAAACCCCCCGTTCCCTCAACAGCTCCCCATCAGACTTATGCTCCGGACCCTTCACAGTCTTTCTCTGGACACACCCCAGGATCTCAATGTCTTGTAGTGAAGGGCCCAAAACTGAACACAGTTCTCAAGGTACAGCCTCAGCAGAGCTGAGATGATCACCTCCCTGTTCCTGCTGGCAACACCATTTCTGATACAAGCCAGGATGCCATTGGCCTTCTTGGCCACCTGGGCATGCTGCTGGCTCCTATTCAACCAGCTGTCAGCCAGCAGCCCCAGATCCTTTTCTGCTGCACTGATTTCCAGCTGCTCTGTCCCACACCTGTAGCACTGCATGGGTTTGTGACCAGAATGCATGACTCAGCACTTGGTCTTGTAGAAGCTCATACAGTTGGCCTCAGCCCACCGATCAGCCTATCCGGATCCCTCTGAAAGGGCCTTCCTAGCCTCAGGTAGTTCTACACTCTCTCCCACCTTGGCTAGCTTCTGCACTGAGGAGCAAGCTTCTCTGAAGGAGTTCAACCACTAGCTTACCTTTTTTTCTTTTTTTATAATGCTATTTTTTTCCAGAATATTCTAGGTCTTACATTCCCATCCAAATCAGTCCTGTTGCTTGCATCTGCTGCATCTCAGAGCACTCTCCACACAGCGTTCCTACCTCTCCTTGTATCCTTAGGTGGACACGCTGAGCAACCTGCATCCACAAAGGGCAAATGCACACTGCCCAGACAGGAGCATCAGACAGAGTTGGTGGCTCACCAAGAGTTTAATTACCACTGCTACATCAAATTGCAACCATTCCAGTCCCACCCCACTGAGCTATATGGCTGTCCTGCAGAGAATGCACAGGCAAACAGATGATCTAGCCTGCCTATTGGAGAGTGGAGAGAAGCTTCTTCTGAGGTCACACAAAGGGTTTTAAAATTTTGCCCCATCTCAGGTTACCAGGAACACAGTAAATTTTTAGTCATGATATTCAGTGCTTGGATCTTCTCTTGCTTAAGAAGAGTCAAGTAGCTGCTAGATACATCACTCCTCTGCACAGACAAAATGAAAACTCCAAAGCACACATTAAAAAAAAAAAAAAAGGAGGGAGGCTTTTTATTTAAATAGTCTCTAACATTCAAAAGGAATTAGATAACAGCTATAATGGACTCACCTACTTTTGATCCTTTCTGCTGCCAAATGTTTGGTGTAATAAATCATAAAAGTACTACATTACCCTGAAGCTAAAAATGGAGCAGAGTCAGGAGGCAATACAGGTCTGCACTCAGAACACAGAATTGTATTCACAGCATCTGCACTTGGTCTTATTTTAAGTTTCCTCAGGTGGGATAATGAACCCAAATGAGGGGGGAGAGGTTCACGAGGTGGTTACTGCACAGGCTGGCTTTTAAGCCTTTCTTCTTTCAACTTCACTCTCATCACATTTTGGTTTAGGCTGGACTAGCTCCTGGAAAGGGTCCTGCTTAGCAGAAGGCTGCAGAAATCATTTCAGTTTCCCCATTACTGTGACATTTTCTGAAGAGAGAGAGCACAGCCGAATGGCAGGATAATGGCAGGATGCAATACCACCTTTCCTCGGTTCAGAGGTGTAAGATCTAACAGTTTCCTCCAGACCTGGAGAGGCAGCTTCTGAGAAACATGCTCCTAGCTGCTCACAAACTGACTTAGCACTGAGAACAAACATTTATCAAAGCAGTGCACTTGATGGGGCATCTTCTCCTTGCAGAGAGCTGACACTGTTCCAACTGCACCCCAAAGCCCAAGCACCCTGCTGCAGATGATGCCCAGTTGCACAGAGCAGTGTGCCAAAATCTGCTTCAACTTAATGACTCCATGGCAGGCTAGTGGAATCTGCTGAACTCCTGACACAAGAACAGCTGAATTAAACTACCTCAAGGGCATGCTAGTTTTAGTGTCTGCTAGGACAAGTTTGGAGAATGGCTTAAATCCTTAAGCTGTAATAAGAGTTTTAGTTAAAAGGCTGGATTTTGTAGATGTCTAAAAAGTCATGCCTGAACACTAGCACCCACGTAAGCTTGGATGAAGCAGCACGTTTTGGCTGCTGTCAGTGAAACTGCCTTCAGGACAGATTCCTACCAGAGAACCAAAAGTAATAAATCAAATGAGATCTTTTTTAAGTAGTTTTACTATCTAGGAACTGAGGGGAAATTTGTGGGGAGCTGATGGAAGTTCAGCTGCAGGCTGTTCTTGAAGTTTAAACACCCACAGCTGCTAGGGAGTGCATGGAGCGGCCCTCAGATCCTTGGCAGGCAGCACTGCAACATGTTTACCCTGTAACCAGCCTTGTGTGATACAAAAGCATCTAAGAGCTGTGCCTGTGCCCAGATGGCGTTGCTCTTTCTAGCTCAGTCTGACAGATGTCTGATCTTGGGGCACTTTGATGGGCTCACTGGATCTTCCACTCAGGTCTCTCCATGGTTTCTACTATGACTGATATAATGGAACAGAAGAAAACAAAAAGCAAAATCCAGTACTGCTTCTTGCAGACATATGCAAACTGCAATTATGCAAAGAAATCCAGTGGAGCCACCTCATTAGAAACAGATGAAAAATGTGAGTACCTTTTCTAAAAAAAGAGATGAAAAAGATGAACAGTTAATGACTGACATGATTTGAATGAGCAGTTATTGAGTCCAGCAAGACTACTGCACTCATGAGCTGGCATGATGTGCATTAACCTAGCCATGGGAAGCTTCAGGATTCTTTCCTTTCCCCTTAATTGTATTTAAGTCTACACCAAGTAGTTCATTAAGCACATACTTTATTAGAAATCAAAAACCCCTCTAACTTTTATAAAACTATAAGTGGACTTTTACTTCAGATCCCAAGTTCCCATTTTAAACCACAAAACCACTTCTAACATGTTTTTCAGCTTGAGAACAAATGAAAACTCCAGGATCCAGACACCCACTCACATCCAGCTAGTACAACACCAGCAAGGATGCTGCACAAATTTAGGGAAATACACCAGTGCAGAAGAGCAACAGAAAGCACAGTGGGGTGGAGGCTCACATCAGATCAATCCTCCTCCTTCAGTGGCTAATCACCCCCTTTTGTTTCCTAGATTTAGACCTCTGGGCTTGGAGCCAGATGCAAAATGGACTTCAGGCAGACAGGCAGAAAATTTCAGGGATAAGAGAAGGTCTGGGCACAGGCAGAGGTAGAAGCATGAGGTACGAGAACAAAGCAAGATTCCAAGAACTGGTATTCTCTTTGTAGCTCATTGATAAACTGCTTTGCCATCAAATGCTATTTCTCCTACAGACCTGGGCATGAGGGCTACACAAAGCCCTGCAGGTGCCACTGTCTTTGCTCACAGAGGATGGAAGGGCTCCACAGCTACCAAACCACACCAGGATGAACTGGGAATACAAACTCCCCAGATCATCCTGAGTTTTACATACAGTTTCCAGGGTAAAAATCTACAGAAATAGTTTATTTCTGGAGCTAGGCTCCAAAGACTTTCAAATGTATTTACAGTGCAGCTTTAGAAGAACAAGTGAGAAAAGAGCTAAAGCTGGAGCTGAGGGAGGAAAGCAGGAGTTCTGTAAGGCCAAGGTCTTTGTAGGCTTTTAAAAAAGTTCATTAATTGAGTTCTGGTGCAGGAAGAACATGCTGAGTCTATAATTCGGTCTCTGCTGGAAGAGATGGGTTGCTCCTAACGTTTTTCCTGTCAGGAAATACTTGGGGTTTTTTTCCCGTACTTTTTTTATTCATAATAGGATCTTTAACTCCCCAAGGCATTGCTTTAATTAGGAGCTGAGCTCTGTGATTTGAGGACACTGCATCGTGCATAACCACTGCTTTAAACAGTGCTGGAACATGAGCTACATCAGGTATGTAAAACTGAGATTAAATACTGTCAGCATTAAGATATGTTTTGCAAAGTGCCTTCTACTGATGATGTGCTTTGATTAAAACTTGACTGTTACCTGCATGCTATGGACATCTGGTCTATTATTCTAAGAATAACTGAACGATTTTTCTTCAGAAAGTTTAATTTTATTAAGTGACTGTAAAGCAATGTAAAATATTCTTAAGCACCTCATGAAGACTGCAGGCTAATATTAGCTCTGCCAACTTACTCAATGAAAGGAGAGATTAAGCTTGTTGTCTTAAATGAACTTGTGTAATCAATTTATTTGGATACTGTAGAACAGGACAAAGTGGTGCTGTCATTTAATTTAAACACCAGCAAAAAATTAACATTCAGACTGCTAGCTAAGCAGCCATAAATTACTTCCACTGCTCACAGCACAGTGCTTGTATTCTTGCTTGGAGTGTGTAGCTTAATGACATCCAAACAAACCAATCTGTCAAAACACTGAAATAAAGTGAAAATCAATTTTAATACTCTTGCCCCTTTACCACGCCAAAAGTTAATTAGTGGTATTAACATTTGAGTTTTGAGGCTCCAACCAAGGTTTGTTTCGTCTGCTCTAGACAGCCAGGGGCTGCAGAGCAAGGCTGGTCAAAGCAAGACTGCAGTATTTTAAGAAAAGGCAGATAGGAGTCCCTGAGATTCAAGACCGGTTTAGAAAACATTCAGGAGATTTTGGATTATACACTTCCAGTGTTTTTGTCTTTTGATTAATGAGTCTCTTAATTCTTATTCTCCCAGCTTTCTCCAGTATCTTGAGAAACTACACTTGGTATTTAAAGGTGAGAACTGAGCACAGTTGTTCCAAAAAGGAGTCATTATGAAATCAGCACAGTGCAGTGAGTGTCCCTGTAAGTGCATGCTTCTTGCAATAGAAGAAATCTGTTCAACCAGTATTATGTTTAATCTTCATTATGCTCAGTGAGTTAAAAAAAAAAAAAAAAAAAAAAAGGATCTTCTAATAAAGTTATTGCATCTACTGTTTCCCACAACATGATGTGCATGGTTTACAGATGTATCTCAAGGATGCCATAAGAAAAAAGAGCAAGCTCAGTCCCTCCAAGTGCTAAAAACAATCTTACAGACAGGGAGGGGGAGAAGGAAGCAGCTACCTGAAGTTCCACCTTGGCAAAATGGGGCCAAGCCTCAAGAAATGAGGAAGCTAAATCTTGAACAGGGCAAGTCCATGCCAGACCAGACTGGGTTGGAACAGAAGAGGAGTCACCTTTAATTCTATGACTAAGTTCTGCTGTGCCTCTGGGCTTTTCTGATCCCCTCAAACTGATTTTCACAGCAGCAGCATGGATGGAGGCTATAGCGACGGCAGGGATGGAGACTACTATCACAGCTGACTTCATGTCCAAATGTTCACTGAAAGGCAATCAGAGGTGATGTTCTCCCTCCTGCCTGCATGTAGACAGGCCTTCTGCTGAGCCAGTGTCAAATACACACAGAGAAAGCACCGCAGTGACTGGATCAAAGTAAAAAAACTCAGAAGCCAGCTCAGTGAGTTCCACATCCATCACAGTCTCCTGGAGGTCTTCTTCACTGATCCAAATGAACAACCCTTGAAAGCAACTTCTGTAGCAGCCAAAGAAAACAAAGAATTACAATTAAAAAAAAAAAACCAAAACAACACAATGGTAAATAAAGCAATCAAGTTGAGATTGGGTTTTCTCCTTGCTTGAAAAACTCCAACAAGACCACAGACTGTGTATACATTAGTCAGCTCCTAACTGAAGCTGCCAAGAGTGCTAGGACACAGTGTGTGTTGCACAGACTGACTGTCTGGGTCTCTTCACAACTACAAATGCCTGCTTCTTGCTAGAGGAAACCCGGGATACCTCTGCATGTGCTGAGGTCACGGCAAGGCCTTTCTTTCAGAGCTCTGTTTAGACCAAACCAGGGGACAGACTGTCCAGAAAGTCAGTGCAATCTCCATTCCTGGAGATATTCAAAACTCCACTGTAAAGTACCTGAGCAATCTGCTCTATCCAGGCCCACTTTGAACTGGAGGAGGGAACAGTCATCCATCAGTTCTGTCCAACCGGCTTGATTCTGTGATTCACCTCTTTCCTAAGACTAGTGAGCTGAAACTCTGTGAGATGTTAACGTTTAAAAAAAAAAAAATTACCAAGGTAAAAGCTGAAGGTCATATTTGTTAGGGTAGCCATATGGAAGAAATCCTAAGCTGAAAATTTTGAGGAGGGACATGAACAGACTAAGATTTCATTAACTTCTGCTCGACTGCAAACCAGCCCAGCCATTTAAAGCTCACCGTAGGCAAATGCTATTTTAAGAAAGAGAACTGAAACTTGTAAACTAAATATAACTTCTGAGCAGCCATAAAAATATTCTGAAGTGCCTTTTTTCTTAGTGAATTCCTTTAACAGTTATAGCTCAATCCAACTTTTATGAGGTCGCAGTCCATCCATTAATTTTAGTGCAATTTGGATCACAACCTAAATTAGTTGGCTGATCAGCCTGTCTTCTTAGTCTGAGCATTTTGGATAGTCACAGTCATTATATTTTTGGCCAAAGCTGATTACAGATAGAGTCTCTCTCAGACCTTTCTAATCTTAGTGAGGTCTCTGCATTTTTTTCCAGAATGTTAAGTGATTGCATCGATGCATGCAGTAAATCATTGACTTCCAAAAGCATTTACTTGTTCTCTGTAGCCCAAGTGCACCCAGATAACTTGTTTTATTTTACTGTAGGACCTAAATGGGTATAGAACAGTTCTCCATATTCTGTGCAAAGAGAAAGGAGTTCGCATTTAAGCTTCAAACTACGTGGGATGAATTTGGGCTGATGTATGCAGAAGTCCCAGTAGTAACAGCTATAGACACATAAATCCTTTTGCTTCAGCAGTAGGACTCCGCTTTCTAACTCCCACTATTTTGAAAAGTAGACTGCCACATTTGTCACTGCCATAATAACTCACTAAATAAAGGACACTGTTTTCAATGGTGGTTATTGAAAGAAGGCTTGCCAGGAATCTTCTGTCAAAAATATAGATGGAAAGTACAGTTTCGATAAAAATGAAGATCAATGTGGTTTTCCACTGTGAAAATTAAAACGAAATGGATTCCTAGTTAACTCTACCTAAGAATTGGGTGGGCTGTGCTCTGGCATTTCCATTCAGCAGAAAACTTGCTGTCTTTCTGAGAACAACGAATATTCTGACTGAGCAGCAGCTTCCTGACCTCACTCAGCTTCAGAGGAAACATGGAGACAGCAGAAGAAAAGAGCTCTTTTAGCAAGCACCTAGGAAAAAGATCATGCAGATTTATCAGAGAGAGACTGTCAGTCTTCTGCCTATGGCATGATAAAGGCCCTTCTTGATAAAAGAGAAAGTGGAGATTCTCTGCATGCTCGGGTAATGTACAAGTTTTCTCTTTCACAATACAGATCTCCAGCTAGGAAGTGTTTCTCAATGCTTTTCTGCCAAACAGGAATGGAGCTCCATGCGATGTTCTCCTAGGTCTTCAATGTGGATAGGGAAATAGAGTATATGCACTTTCTATGCACATTACAGACAGCATCTGGAAGGTGCTGTGAGCACATGGGAGGGCAGAATTAGGATTGGAAAGGATTTGAGAAATTACTGGAACGGACTTCCACAGATTCCACAATACAATCCTATACAGTATGAACAAATAAAGAAGAGAACTTGAAGTTATCAGCTATACCTGTTATCATATATACCTGTTTCATGAGAAAGGATGTGCATATAGATAATGTCACATTCATGTCATGCTGTTGCAAAACCAGACAACCAACTGGTGACCCTAAAATAAACTTTACTTTGAAATCTTCTGTTTCAGCTGTAGATGTTAATGCTTCAGGAAGAGTATTGCACATGGCTGGGCACCACACTTGTCAGACAGGACAGACTGCCACAGAGCAGTTGAAGAAGGCCCAGGGCTCAGATCATCCCAGTCAAAGCACAGCTTACTTCCTTTCTAGCTTACAGCCTTCATTTCATTGTTGGAGCCAAAGCAAAAGCGAGGCTGTAATATTGAGCTGTTCTCTGTCCCAGATGAACTCATTGACACAGAGAGGACAGGGAGGAACAGCAGTAGCTGAGTGACATTACAGCTTCTACTGCAAAGTGACAGGGAGAAAAATATTCAGATGTCAAAGAAGAAGAGAAATGAAACTGACATACTTCCAGAGACAAAGAAAACAAGCCAGTGGAGAGAGAGCTGCTGCTAATTGGAGAAGTCCCTGCATGTGACAGTCCTCCAGAGTCCAAGCGCTCTCACTGGCTATTCTAGCACTAAATGGGCTCCAAAATAAATATAACAGTATCTCTTTTAGTGTCAATTAATATCAACCAAGCATACGAAAATCAAAAGCAACAGATGCATTAGAAGCAGCAAGGGACTTCACAGGGATCTGTGCTTGTTTGTGATACTGCACTGGCATATGAAAAACAGAGATTCATTAAATGGCTTTGACATTTTCCTATGGTGAGATGCTGCAGATAAGCTGTGTTTTCAGCTCATGAAATGCCTGAAAAACACTAAACCTCTCTAACTTATCCTCTCCTCAGGTCAAGTGCCAATTCAGGAATCTCAGCTCCTCAGGATTCAAGTTATGGAAATATCTAGAGAATATGTTTCTCTCAAACAGAAGCTAAACCATCATTTCAATATTACGCTTGCAGGAAGCTAAGGCTACGCTGCACTGTCTCTATGAATGTTTTATATTCACTGTTTTCAGGAAAACACGAAGCCCTTTTGACGTGGGCAAGCTCATCCTGTCAGTGGCAGCCTGCTGGGAGCGGTGGGGCTGGCTGTGCTCCCAGACCCAGGGCAGGGAAGCAGCAAGGGAAGGCTCCAAAGAGAGCTCCTGGTCCCTGCCACCCTCAATCTGTGCTTGCTGGTTGAAACGAGCGCTGCTCCCGCCTCACCGCCCTCCCTGCTTTACATAAGCAAAGGTAATCCAGAGGCCACAGCAATTTCAGTATGAATACCTGTCATATAAGATATCTGCTGGTCCTTTTTGTTTGCTTCAGACACCACTGCACAATAAGGAAAGCAGTACCACTTTGGCCTTGAGGAAGGACTATGCTTACAAAGGCATCTCCATCTTCCAGTCCTTGCTGAAGCACGCCTGGCCTGAAGGACAAACACAGGCCCTCCTGCAATTTGCCAGAAGCACCAAAGGAGAGGGTTTCAACCTTTAGCATAAAGCAGTACATCTAATATATAGCTGCCATCAATGCACTTCTGCCCTATGCAAAATTACTTCATTACTTGCATGCTGTTTTAAAGACAAATGAGAGATAAGCCAAGAAATAATAAAAGTTGATACTGATGCATATTAAAAACAACATGGTGTTTCCAGTTTACTGCACTAGCATATGAAGCTTTTATGACTACGGGCTGAGTATCTGCTCACAGGGCACAGGGCACGGTTGGGCCACGCGGCCCTTTGCCCTTTCCTCCCCAGCTCTTCTCTCCATCCGTCAGTGTGCTGCTGGCTGCTGTCAGAGCTGCATGGTGATACACATTTGGGAGGAAGGTTTAGGACATTACAGATAGAAAAATGAAAGTGCAGAATATGCTAGGATGAAAAGAAACTCAGTAATAACCTGCAGAGAGCATACAGATTCACTGAAACGAGATTATGTGCTGTCATTTTCCATCAGTCCTCTCAACTGATCGCAGCATTTGATTTATGCAAGTAAGATTCTCAGACGCCGGCAGATGAACACAACTCATTTCTTCCATCATTTGAAAGTCATTAGGATTAGAGCGCTGCATGCACCAGAAGCACCAAATTAAACACCCATCACAAGACCAATCCCCATCATTCCCCAGGTTTTTGCAAATTAACACTGCAAATTAATTATTTTAGTGAAAGAACTTTTAATTTGTTTTCTCGGTTACCAATGATTTAATTACACTTACTTTTAAAGCACAAGATGATCATGTACAAAACTGTAGCTAGCAAAGAAGGGTTTTACCACTCTGTGTTACAACTGCAAAATTAGGATGTGAATGGATCTGTTCAGTTTCTGAGAGAATGCTCAGTCTGCACCTTGTTCCTATGGGCTCTAACAGATTCAGACAGAAGACCGACCAGTCTAAGAAAATCAGGCTTTGGAGGTAACAAGTGCATGCAACACCTATTGGTTGTTGATCGGTTGATGACGTTATTTTGTGGCACCACATTTAAAGAAACTGGAACTCAAATTAAAACTCATACTTTTATTGTCTGATATTAAACCTGTTGATAATACTTGCATTACCAAGGATTAGTAGAAACAGGAGGAAGGTACAGTTGTTAAACTATCAGAAGTAACAGGAAAGTGGAACATTGCAATAGAACCAGTTTTCAAATCAGTTTATCCATCTGTACTGTCAATGAAGCAATTCTCTAACACCAGGCTCACAGCCAAACAAGCACTGCATGTGTTGTGAGATAAGAGCATTCAGAAGCATAGCACAGTGTGAACAAGCTTTTACCATATTTTGATTTGTTGGGCAAAGACAGATAACCTAGAACACTGTGGCAGACACATACCACAAAGCATGGAATAAAAAGGACCTGCATGTTTGCCAATTCACCTGACTATCTTCATCATCTTTAACATAAAATGTAATGAAATTCTGGGTTCAGCTTGCTGAATTTATTTATAAAGTAGGACAATCGGGAGCATAAATCTGGGCAGTAAGTCTCCTAGTTCAGTACGCCTCAGAAAGACTGTAAATCTTTTCAAAGCATTACCATGTACAGGAAAATATACAGAATGACAAACAGAGGAAGTAACAAAACAGCCCACAGCATGTGATTTATGTAAATTGAAACTGAAGTCTGTATAAGGAAAATGAGAACAAAATGTAACATTTATTGGAGTCTATTCACTGGAAGCATCAAGCTAGAATTAGAATAGTAGGAGTTCTCAGATATGTTTGAATGCCAGGAAATTGCTCCAATATAATTTCTGACTACTACAAAGTACGTGTTAGTAATTTAGCTAAAAAGTGGTGTTAGCACTTCTAGATACCCCAAGTCTGTTCATTTTTCCAGTTCAGTTTATCTTTTGCTTCCATTCCACGCAGTATCTTCTATGCAGTATGCCACAAAAAGCTGAAAACTGCTAATATAAATGGATAAAATGAAATCTTTTAAGTAGGGATTCTTTCCCTATGTTATTAGGAATTAACACTACACCCCTCAACACAACAGTAAAAAAGAGGGAAGGTAGATGTAAAAGATTTCCACAGAGGATTAAAGTATTTTCTCTCCATGCATAAAGTACACAAGCAGTACCGAAAAGAGAATTATATGCTGTAAGTCCCCTGGCATCCTATTCTACGCAGAGCAAACGGTGCTCCCTCTTTCTCAGGTGTAGATGATTGATGATCTCCAAAGCAGCTGGCTGTGCTGATCCTTTTGGAACAACATATAGGAAGTCCTATCTGAACTGTTATTGTACTTTGGAGCAGTTGCATCTCCAGTTAGGCAAGATGCTTACATCTGTAGTCCCTGAATACAAAGGGACTACACATACACAATACAAAGGGAAAAAACAAGGCAGCCAATGTATAAATACACCTCATCTCTTAATGAGTTTGAAATTTAGGAGAAATTACTACTCCATACAATTGTACAGATGTGCAAAAAAAACCAAACCAAAACAAAAAAAACCACCACAAGTCCCATCACTGCCCTAATTACTTCAAGGGAATTCAATTCAGTTCTATAACTCTGAGCCAAGTCATGTTTTATTTTTTCTTTTAAGCAGGAAATCAGGACTTTGATGCAGTGTGTGCAGATGTGCATATCCAAGTGCGTGCATTTGCTTATGTATACATTCATGCCTCATAAATCTTCTGCTCAGATTTAATTCTCACTGAATCATATATATGTTCCAAAGAAGATTAAACTCAGAGGATTTTCATGGAGCAAACACTTTAAACCTTCGAGTTGGATTTGATTTCCTGCTGTTATGCAAGCAGTTTAAAGCAGTGAAACACACTCTGGAACTAACAAATGCAAGCCATGAGACTTGTCACGTTGTGACTGATGTCTCTGCTTGCCAACCTGATCGCAGGTACCCATTTCAGCCAAGGACTGCATATACTCATCATCTACCACAGCCCTTTTTTTTATTTCCCAGTCTGTGGGCCAGGCATGGATTCCTTCCAATCTGCAATCAGACTTCTATAGAAATGGCTCGTTGTGAATCAGTGTTCCCCAACAAAACATCTCCCTCAGGAAAGATGAGCCAATGCCTTGGCCATCTGATCTTCCCAGAGGGATGAGGACAGCTTTAGATCTGCTCTGCACTCCTTCAGAGCAAACTGCTGAAAAATTCTGGTAGCTATGTACCAGTCTCGTCTTTCTTCCAAACAGGGCTGCCCCCTTGGGTGGCTCTAGCAGAGGAAATTTATTGAATGCTGTAAAACCAATGAATTTGCAATGAATTCAAGCCTGAATCCAACTCTGCAATCGTTAATTGTAGGACTTCTCGCTAAGGAGATAGATCTCTACAAGAAAATACTGCATGACTGAGTCACCAGTTTCATTCCACAAGTACTTTCAGCAGGTTTGCCTTTGTCCATATGCAGTCCCAGGGTCAAAATTCAGAAGTAAAAATAGCAGCAGATTAATTCTGAGCACTAAGTGAAGCTGAAAAGTAATACAAGAAAGTAATTCCAGTGGAAAGCAGGTATCTTGACTCTGAAAAGTTTGATAGTGAAAGATAAGAATCTTGCTTTAACTAAAAGATTCAGTGGTACTTCCCCACGCTGCATATGTAACAAAGAGCAAAAAGCTTGCATTTCAGCTGACAAAACCAACAAACAAAAGTTATTCCAGAAGAATAAAAAGTTGTTATCGTCTCTGTGTGCTTATAGGGTATTTGCTCTCAATTTTACATACACCTCTGGACCTACATACAGCTGGGTAAACTCAGTGAAAGTCAGAAAGCCCAAAGACTCGCTCCTCTGAAACACACATGAAGACACATCTTTAGGAAGGGTGCAAGGATCCCAACGTTCCTCATCATTCTAGTGCCTACGCACCTTGGTATCAGTCGGACAGTTCTCAGACCCCATCTGTAACAGCACCAGCTTTGAGCTCCTTGCTCACAGTCAGCACAGCCAAGTGCTCTCTGTGCAGAGCAGCAGGGCAGGCACCCAGGCAGCAGGCTGGAAGGGAAGAAAGGAGTCTTTGGGAGCCAGGGAAGCAGGGAGCACAGACCCACACAATCTGACCTAACATCTACTGTCATGAGGAACCTACAGTGGGACATGGTACGGCCGTGACTCTGTCAGAGACTTATAATAACGTTTCTTCTAATGGCTCCTGCATGCCCTCGAAGCAGTCGGTACCAGACATAAGCACACCAGAGGAGTCACAAAGAATGGGCAGCTGATAGCTTTTCAGCTGCTGATGCATCAGGAATGGTCTGAAGCACGCTGCCACCTTGTTGTGGTTTAGAGAGATGACAGCCGGCAGTCCTTCCACCTCCTACTTCATTCATCCTGGCAGCAGGTGTATGATGTCGAGATCAGCAAGGTTACCTGTCAGGAAGACAAGTGCTGTGTTTGTTGTTGCAGTGGAGACGATGTGGGTGCTGGATACACAGGGAGTCCTGCAGGATACTCCCGTTCTACTTGGGAGCAACAACATTTTTTTCTCCTTGCAGTCCTCATACTACCAATGTACTTAGAAAGCGTGTATCACTGGATGGGTTTTGGTTTGTCTAAAGCAATACGTGCTTGCCTAAGCACAGGAAAAATGTTAGTAACGCATGGGATAATGCAGACTGCCAGTAGTTCAACTCTGCTTCAGGACTCTGACTTTCTCCAAGTCTGTAGCTGGCAGCACATTTCACTACAGATTAGGTATTTTTGCTCACACCTATGTATTCAGTGTTGCTAGGGACTAAAGTAGACTTTCTTGCCATCCTAGAATAAGGATCAGGGAATGAGCATGAGAAAGCATGCACTGCTCTCACTCTTAACAGGCAGCACTAGCAATTTAAACACAGAGGAAAAAGTTCAGTGCTCTTACACATACAGCTTCAGATCTCTCCTGCCTGGACTTCCTGGTCCTCGAACCAATGGAGAACTTACTGCACGAGCATAGTGGTGGTGGTGGTGATGGGGTGGTGGTTTTCCTGCAGCAAAACAAGCGCAGCTTCCCCTTCATCATACCTTAAGACAGTATCTTAATCCAGCCTAGAATCTAAACTGGGGAGATGGTCTGGATGGGAAATGTAAAGTCTGAACACACACACACACACAGAAAATGATTTGTGAGCTTGTTAGAAGATAAAGGTTGAGAGCTGCAGGACTGGAGGCTTCATGGACTGCATGTTGCTCTGTGTAAATTCAGTACACAGCAATGTCATTCATTTCACACAGCTGTGAAAAGAAATGTACAGGGTGCAAAGGAAAGAGACATCGGGTTCCCTGGGTGCCCCTGTTGACTTATCAGCCTATTTAGGGCATCCTCTGCACACAGCTTGGAGTCTGCCTACGCACAAGTCTAGTGGGTTCAACATAAAATAGCTATGTTAAGAGCTGATGGATGTTCTTGATCTGAAAATGACTTTACTGCCTTTACTTGAAGCTGTACTTTTACCCACACAACACTGGCTAAAAGTGGTATGAAAGCATACAGGCAGTCACATAGCCATATCATCACTCATACAGAAACATTCCATTCAACTGGCACAGCTTTGTATCATGGTCAGCTGTCACTGTGCTCCTCTCTAAAACACTGGTTGAAGAGTTTGGTTTGTTTTTACTATTTCCTGCATGTGCCTGTAGAGCTTATTCCAAGAATCTGGAACCAATTATCATGAGACAGCTATAGCAAAAGGGTAGAGTTAAATAATTAGCACAAAATTGAAATCAAACAACCTTGTTTCTTTGCCTCAGGACAGGATTTTAGATGTTTCATAGGAAAATGTAAGAGAAGAAATGACAGTAAGACTTCAGGAAATACATCTTTTCACTAATGGCTTGAAAGCTCTATATTCTGGAATTAACAACAATACAATTCAAATTGAAAAAGGTTTAAAGCAATAAAAGGCTACAGGTGAACTAGGCTTTTTAACTTAATTCATTTAAAATGCAGAACTCAGTGAATATGTTTAAGTAGACAAAATGATCTGTTCCAGACCTTTCTTGATATTTTTGTTTTATAGCTGTCACCAAGAAGCAAATACTGCCATATGTCATACAGTCTAGCACAGTGAGAGGTGACAGTGGTGTTTATCCCATCCTTTCTTTCCTTCATCTTAATTAAAACTGAACGTTTGTGGCTCCCAAGATACAGGAGATATGTAAACTGTGGAGAAAATGCACTTGAGGTTGTGTCTGAATGTGTTGCACAACAGATGTAGCCACGTTCTTTCCTTCCGCTCAGTTACAGCACTTCTACAGCATGTTAGGCTGTAATGAGCAACACAGTACAGCAAAAGCTATTTATGAACTCTCACATCTGTGCACACAATAACGAAAACAAGACAGTAGTAAATAGGAACATTTTTATACAGCATTTTTCTAAAGGAAACCTTATTTCCTTAATTTCTGCAGGAAAACACTGAGACCTGCATTTATATACTGATGAGAGACCAAAGCAGATATTCAAAAGCACACCACGACTCATCTTTGAAGATGAAAAGTGGCTTTGGATGCACGTTTAAAATTAGGTTTAATTGGTTTGGATGTCATTTGCATGACAGAAACAGCAGCTTCTAAGCTAAACATTCAGCAAAAGGAAATGAAGCCATTATCACAATGTAAAGAGCTCAAAACAAGCACGTATTGATGCAGCTAACTTGGTTAACTCACAGATAGTGTATGTCTTTACTTTCTTAGATGTCAACCAATTGCCCTCAAGAAACTGGGCATCATTCTTGACAAATCCAGCCCTGTGTTCTAGTCCATAAGGACTCTGAGACACTCTATCTGTCATACAATCCGATAAAATTTGGCTGCTAGTTCTTGGAAAACACAAGCACATCTGGATGCTGGCTTCTGCTGCTGGAACAAGTTAATAGAAAGCTATCATCCCCATAGCATTTATGGTGTTTTAATGACAAACTGATTCATATTCTCCTTTTTTTTTTTTTTTTCTTTTTTACTCAGAAGATCACTTGGATGTTACAGGGTAACAAGCACTTTCTAAATTCCTAGCAAAAGAAAAATTCAGTTTTCTCACATTCTGCAAAATGATTAATGCTTAAAAACCGTAAATTTTATTTAAAATTTCAAAATGGTGATTATTTAGCAAAGCTCACCTCCCCCAGCCTCTGTCCCCATGGCGGAGCAGTTCCCCCTGGGAACAGTTCCCATGGGGGTGTTCACTGCTGCCGTAAGACACTAGCAGAAAGCTCAGAACACCCTGAAGTCCAAGGCCTGGGAGGCCATATGTTCCCTCAGGAACTCTATCTGGGCAACTGTGTTGGTTCCTATGGCTGGAGAGGCTGCAGGGGACACAGGACATGGCTTTCTGCTGGGCAGAGGCCATGCCTGGAGCTGCTCGCAAGTAGCACCCAGCTGGGCCCTGCATATTTTGACACCTAGCTCTACTTCTCTGTTGCCAACTGAATCATAGAACGGCTTAATTTGGTGGGATATTCCTCTTTTCAGATCGTGCAAAGCCTTACTGGCTATAGGAAATAACAGACTGAAATCAAAATCACCTGTGACTTGCAAAACAATAAATAAAGCAAAGGGCTGTGATCCAGAACTGGCACTGCTGTCCTGTAGTGCAGAAAAATCATTTGGCAGAGTACATATCACTGAATTGTTTATCAGCAAATCACATCAAATCCATACACATCCTAAGCAGCCTGTTGCTAGGTGCTGATTTATTTGATAGCTAAACAGCTTCTGAACATTTTTCCAGAAAGGAATGCAGTACTTGAAAATGTTGTTGCTACTTTGTTCAATGACAGCAACAACACCTGAAAAAAAATTCACATTAGTCCAAAAAAATATCTCTGCATGCTGACAGACCTTGAAATCAGATCAAACGGCAACTGTGAAACAGCCTCTTTTGAACTTCAAGAGCAGGTGAAAAGAATTATTTAACCTTGTGCTTTTAAATTGAGATCAGATCCACAACTTGAAGAATTCAAAACCAACCCAAGTCAACAAAGCTTTTCCAAGCTGCTTAATGTTCAAAAAAAAAGGAATCATCTTCAGACTAGCTATCTTGGCAGCTTTATTCTTTCAAACTTTCAGTCCTGCGACAAAAGGCCACCAATTTTGCATCATAAGTGAGATGCAAATGACTGGCTAAGCTTCCCGCTGTAGCTAAGGTAAACAGATCTTCCATTTCTGAAGACTGTTTTGCATTAAGGGCATCAGCATACACTGCAAAGCCAATGAAACTACTTCCTGGCAGTCCCAGCATAGTGGCATTCAGACAAGACCCATTCTCATCCCTGGGCCTCAAGGAGGAGGCTGAGGGCTGCCATGACCCCAGGATGGCTGCTCCTCTTCACAGGCTGAGGACAAGAGCTGGGGAAATGTGTCTATTTTAATGAAGCAGGCTTACAACTTCTGTGATTGTAAGTTAAATGCCTGGGCCAGGAGAGGATTCAATGGTCCTTGGGGACCGCAATAGGACCAGGAAAATGAAATCCAGAAAATGATTTCAGAGCTCCCATTGACTTTACTGCACAGGAGAAACTGCCTAAGAAGGGCAGGAAGACTCTGGGTCTGATGCACTGAGCACCCATGGAACAGCACAAGTAGCCAGGAAGTAAAAAACTCTCACCTTCCCTCCTCACATCATCCGCTGTTCCTTTTGAGGCCCTGAAGTCACAGACCTGTGCTTAGCAGAACACAGAGGATCAGGGGATGTAGCAGCAGCTGCTCTCTGAACTCACAGGTGATAGGTGCTGGGAGATGCCTCCTGGAGGTTGCTTATCATGGCCTCCCCTCGCTATCCTGGGCATCACCATAAAGCCACAGACATGGCCCAGACCATGGGGCACAGTTGTAATGGGGACTGTGCAGTAGGCACGTGGCACTGTGCAGCTGGGACTGGCGGGCCTCAGCACAGCTGCTCACAGAGCTGCTGCCTTCCCTCATGGCTGGCTTAAAGTGTTCAGGCCAAATGGTTGGAAGTCCTGGCTATGAGCTCAGAAGAGCAAATAAAACACAGAGCCAGGCTTGCATCTCACCACAGATGGATCTGAAGCTTACTCGTACAGCCTTAGTATTGGAGATCTCCCTGTGGACGTGAACAGAGCAGCACTGAAATTGCTGTAAGAATCCAGTACAAACCCATTGCCAAAACCACCAAATGGCACTGCAGTTCCTCATAAACCTTTGCTTTTTTATGTGTTACCAGAGGAGTGTTTGAGCAAGAGTAAAATGAATATTTGCTGCCTTGCTGATCTCAGGACATTTGTTAAAGGACAAAGCACAGCTGACAGCTCACTGCCATGCTAGCTCTTCTGAAACTGACAGATGTTTACAGTAAGAGACGTTGCTTTAGTGATTTTTACAAGCACAATATATAGGTTTCTTGTTTGTGTATCCTTATTGTTGTATCAAGTAAACACAATTCTATTATTTTTACAAAATAAATACCATATGAATTTACAAGCACATAGCATTTTGAAATAGAAATCAGTATTCACATGCCTCACAACAGGGCTATCCACTCCTGAAGACAGGCCCAATGTGTGTGCTGGTAAAAGCAACACAGTGCACAAAGGCAGAATGAACATGCTGCAGGAACATGAGTGAGATTTTTCTGGCCAGCAAGACAACAGCACCTACAAGAACCGGCTGAGGCTGAGGGAGACACAACCATGCATTGGCCCTGAAGGCCAGCCAGGAAGTCTCCCACCTTCCCACTCCTTTCTCACAGCCTCTAGCAGTCTCTCCTCTTCACAGTGTGCTTGGACCTGTGCTCCCAGCTAGCTGCTGCAGCCTGAAGAAGGCCCAATCCTCTCAACAATCACTACTTTTATGTATTAGAGATGGCAGAAAAATTACTCCATTTGACTTCAGTGGTTGACTAAGTAACCAAGGTCTTATTGTCATTGTATATGTGAAATAGACTGCCCAGAGAGGCTGTGGATGCCCTGGAGGTGTTCAAGACCAAGTTTGATGGGGCCCTGGGCAACCTGGTCTAGTACCAGATCTGGAAGTTGGTGGCCCTGCTGCAGCTAGGGGCTCAGAACTTGATGATTCTTGGGGTCCCTTCCAAACCAAGCCATTCAATGATTCTATATAGAAAGCACAAAGTCATATCACATTTTCCTACTACAGACTAGTTTACGTATGAAATTACATCCCTTAATCTGAGGGAAGGCAGTAACATGATGAAATGGTGTCATATGTTGTACCTTGCATAAGGATCCTGTTGATTTGCCTATTTCAAAACTCCTAATGTTTTGGTCCTCTGAAAGGCATCAGTGCTCACTAAAGTCACTGGGTACCTCATGGATTTCTTGTAAGCCTTGGAACTGGAGAACAACATCTGCACAAAACCTAAACCTCTGAAAACAGTTGCAGAGGAACAAATGAGACTGATTGCATCAGCAGCAGAGCTCACGAGAGCTTAAAGTCATTCTGTATAAAAGGAATTTAGGATGCAGGAAAGACATGCTTGGTTTCTGCGAGGAGATGGGGTTAACTTGTCTCTTGCAGGGAGCCTTGCTCCTAGTATGATCTCTCATAAATAATTCTCTTTCTCTTGCAGTGCTGTGTTAGAAGGACATAAAACAGGGGGCTGAAACCTATGCTACCTAAAGAGTGCAGTTCTGATGCACTTCTGCTGGGCACCTGAGAAAGACGAAATGGAGTGAAGAGTATTCAAGCAGTAGCTACTGCAGAGCTTAGAAAAATAAACAGAAAGACATAGTTTACATTGCATCTTAGGCCCCTAAACCTGGCACTTTCATTTCACTGGCTGAGCTTTTCACATCAACATCACACGTTCATCCTGCAGCAGTATCCAGGCAAGCATGAAGTCCTGTATAACAGTTGTTACCCCACATTCTTCAGCAGCACTACTTTTTCCACAGTTTGCAGCATCTGTAATAATTTTCCAGGGGATACAACAAATGGTGTAACCAAAACAAAATGTACTCACACAAGAACTATCTACAACACAACATTCTGTGCACTGTATGCTTAATTGTTCTACACAAAAGTTTGTGTGTTTGTGCATCAGCAAGGTAAAAAAGGAGAGAAAGGCTTGATTCTTTTACGGTATAATTTTCCAAAACCAACTTTTCCCTTGCTAAGTACATGAGAACAATACAAAGGCTTCAAATGCCTTAAAAATAAACAGCATAAAAATAAGCCATGAATGTTTTCCAGCAGTGCTATTAGGCCAGAAGCAGATTCACAGTTCAGATGCAGGAGTGATCCGTCAGGTGTAAAAAACACCTGCAAGACACAGCAATGGTTTTCAGTCTTCTTAACTTGCACAAAGCTGAGATGTTTTCTAATCCAGAGGATTAAAAATATTCAACTACACATACAACAGTGAGACCTTGTATGAGAGTTACAGCAAGAATTAATGGCTTGAAAATTAGAGATACTCTGTACATGACTGTAGATATTGCTGGAGGCAACTGAAGACCTGCACATCCTTAAATCCAGCCACAAATACCAACGGGAGTGTTTGAAACCTAGTGTCTCACTAATTCACACCTAAAATCATATCTGCCAGAGAAAGTTAAAGAAAACTGCAGTGACAAAAAAAATCACCAAGGTTGGAAAAGACCTGCAAGATCATCCAGTCCAACTGTCTACCTACCATCAGTATTTCCCCACCAAACCATGTCCCTCAATAGCACATCCACATGGCTCTGGAACACCTCCAGGGACGGTGACCCCACCACCTCCCTGGGCAGCCTGTATCAGTGCTGTATCTCTCAGCCTGTATCTCTCTTTCAGGGAAGGTATTTTTCCTGATAACCAATCTGAACCTTCCCTGGTGCAACCAGGCCATTCCCTCTTGTCCGATTGCTAAATATCTAATAGTTTGTGTGACACCCACAAACCCATTGTGTATCCAAATGAGAATACACTTCATGAACAGAAAATACTGTTGAAAGATTACGTTGAGGACAAAGATAAATATGTAAAGTTACTCATCAGTGAGTTCCCTCATTTAGGATAAATCTTTTTTAAAACAGATATAATCACTATTTGATTAACAAACAAACAAGAGTATTACAATGAAAGGGAATGTCAAGCAAAAGACTAAATTATAGAAAGGCCTAACAAACCAGTACTGTGTATTAAAATTCATGGATGTCGCAAGGCAGAGTAGCGCTGTTCTTCTGAAGTGATACAGGACTGACATGATTCAAGATGCATTACAAAATTGTTCCAATATTCACTCCCCCTTACCTGGTGTTCAGCAGTGTGCTAGCGTGAACCTGCTGGCAGCAAAACTGTAACAGATTACTCCTAAGAAGAACGTGACCCCACTAACTGAGTCAAGGCATTCATTAACAAAGTTGGCAGAATGCCATCAATTATGGAAGACAGTGAACTTTCAGGTGTTCATACAAGACTGCTGGAATAGCAAGACCTTCATTTATGGACTGTTTTCTTCTATCTTCATACTTCCGTTATTTTCATCTTCCATTGGTTTTAAGTCCCATATTTTTGACTTGGCCTAGCTGGCTTGACTCCCTATGGAATTCAGATTGCCAGGATCAGTCTGTGTATGTATCTGTAGTAAACTATTAATGTTAGTTTCAGACCAATCAGACAGATACAAGAGATCTCAAACGTGGTGAACTTTCTGTATGTTCTGTAAAACTTCAGCAAGAGAAGACCAAAGTTTTGATTTTGTTGGCCAAATGGGTCAAATGAGGCAGCCTGCACAGAGCTATCAAAATGTCTCACAGAAGAAAGGCTGTATGAGGAAGGGTGAGAATTTTATACTATAGGTTGCGGGATCAGAAATTAATAGTGTAATTTAATTTTTGAAAATCTGCAAGTGAAAGTGCGCAAGACCATAAGAAACCAAGCTTCATTGGTTTCCAATGCTCTCAAGCTCCCCTGCTCAGGAACAACTTCAATTTACCCTTAGTGGTCAAAGAGAATGTGATTTACTGTGTGTTGACTTCACAGCTCTCTCTAGCCTCAGGACATAACATGTGCACCTTTGTGAACAAGCTGCATTCATAACAGTAGCTATATTTAAACTAACATGATGAGATACTTATTTTTAAACTCTACTGTCATCCACAGTAAATGAGACTTTTGCTGGAATCTGAGGGAATTAAGCAGTCCTGCTAGGCTGTCCATCTCTGCACAGCACTTGGGGAAGCTACTGTGCACTCTGAGTACTGAAACAAAGAAGAAAGGACTGCATACAAATAAAATGGTCCAACAGAACAAGGTGAAGCCTAGCTAGTGGCTGTTTTTGCCCACACTGCAACCAATGGCAGATCAACCAACACAGTGCTGGCTGACAAACTGCACTGAGCAGCACTGTGGCAGTGGTTAACGTGAGTCCCACCTGCTCTGGCCACAGGTCTGTGCTTCTTCTCATTCCCAATGCTCAGATACTATTTCCTACATGAAATGGAATTCCTCTGCATTCAGCAGGGCAGCTAGGGATCCTTTCTTCCTTAATCACCCTTCTGTGCTTTATGCATTGTGGTTGTTGAAAGAAACTGCTACCTTTAAATCTAGAATTTAATTAAAGTGTCCCTAGCACTTCTGTCATTCAGTGACCCTTCTCTCACACCACAGTCATAGAAGCTGTTATGGTTATTGCAGGCAAAAGAGGTCTCCAAGCTGTACCAGTAGCTGTAATTAACACATGAGCGTGCATTAATTTGAAATTGATTTCACAGGGAATTCAGTGCAGTCACACAACCAGACAGTTTTGACAAGCTTCTGGCATCCAGGCAGCTGCTTATCCTGCCAGAAACTAGAATGAGAGCAAGAACAGAATGATAACATCAGTTTCTACTGAAAGGATTTTTTCTGAGATCATCTTCCCTTGGTGCAGCATCACATCCAGGCCTGTGAAGCCATGCTGCTTAAGGATCAGGGATGTTGGCACCAGTGAGCAGCAGGGCTGCAGTACATCGAAACCTTTCCCCTCCCACTCTTGGCCAGTCAGCAGTTCTTTACTGTGGTGTGAACAACAGGACTGCAGGGATAGGTATGATGAATACGGGTTGCAGCTATCAAGATAATGCTGTCAACACATTATGACAGGTTATCATGACTCTTGCATATGCCAGAAACTGTCCCTCTACTCTTTACCTCTAGGATCAGGTTTCTTAAATCTTCAGCTGAAAAGTGAGAAGTTTTCCAATATGTTTCGTGATGACATCTATCACTATTTTACAAGGAGCAACCCAGAAAGGTTGCTTAAGTCTGTCACCATTTACATGCCTCTTCTAAATGAGAAAAAGGAGGTTTCATTGCCCACTACGCTGGACTTCAACAACATCCTGCTTTTATTATTCTCACAGTGCAGCTGGATTTGATGAAAGTTTCCCTGTCCCAGCTGGAGCGCTGGCAGAAGCTGCATGACCACTGCCAGAGCAGGCACAGGATGGTGCAGCAGGCATGTGGGATGCTGTTACAAGAGAAACAAGGAGCTGACACAAAATCCACCCTTACCTTAGAATTGCTCTGGAAAAACGTTCCTATGGGAGTATTATTCAGAAAGTTATGCTAAACATAGAATGGAATATTTCTTTGGTTTTACAAAAGGACAAATATAGGCAGTAAAGATGAGCAGAAAGCAAAAACAAAAGTAAAGACAACAGGGAGAACATCGCTAAAATGCTGCTTCAGTCTGTCAGCATTTTTCCTGTTTGTTCACACAGTGTTCAGGACAAAAGCATAGCTAGTGGTAATATGAGTTTACTTTCAGCAATGCTGAAGTGAAGAGCGTCAAGCTGAAAAGCTTGAGATCTTTAAGAATAGTCAAGTCTGTGTGCTTTTTCAGAGGTGAAATGCTCATGGAACACGTTTTTCCAGTAACACTTCCTTCCTAGGCTACATAAGGTACTTCTGTGTCTCTGATCTTACCAGCTTTTGGCTGGCAGCTTCCTAATTACAGCAGCCCTCTCTTCAGCCTGCAAGCTGCCTTCCTCCATCCCAGCCACAGAAGCTACCTCCACTTCTGACCACCAATCTCAGTGGGAGGTATTTTTGCACTCTTTTTCTACTCTATATTTGCTAGGCATGGCTGGGCTGAGAAAGCCCGCAGTACCTAGAGGCACAGTACAAAGCCTGCAGAAAGTGGAGGGAAAGCAGTTATTTGTTCAGTTTCCACAGCCTGAAAGACTTCACTTTTGGGAAGACAGACTTATAGCTGCTTCCCTGTACAGCAAAGCTGTGTGGAGGATAAATTATTTAACTATCTTGTCCCTCCCTTCTCTGCTGCAGGTCCTTAAGCACACGGAAACATCTTGTTTTCCTAGAACCACTGCAGCAAGTAGCTGGCTGCTGTAGACTGTCAGTCAGGTGGTTTTGGTTTATAGGCTGTGACACTGGGTTGGAACTAAATGTCACAGCAGGAATGGAAGTCCTAAACAGTAACTGTACCTCTGCAAGCAGTGTAGGAAGGAGAGACCCAGAGGCAGGAGGTAATGGTTAATTGTACAGAGGGAACGTCTGCCCTTTGAGAAGCGGGCTAATAATTGTATTTGTTACCCTGCAGGTAGTCCTAATAGGGATAGGCACAGGTCACACTATGATCAGGACTCCTATGATCAGGAAACACAGAAAGTGACTATTTAAGGAAGCCAGAGGGCCCAGCTACATAAGGGCTATGTTTTGCACGAATGAAAGCCACCTGTTTCTATTCTGAAACACACCATTAGGTGGCACTGCATAGAAACGTTATCTCCGAGTATTTCCCCTGATTTGCCATTATTTGTACTCCACGAGCACACAGTTTCCACTGAAACCAAGTGAACAGAGCCATCCTTCTGATCTCCATAACTGTCATTAACATCACTGGTGTGTATACATTCACATACATCTTTTACTCTTAAAGTGATAAGTTTTGTCCTGAAAAACTAAATGTCTTGAATACCTTAGCTCAAATACCATACATCCAATTTGAAAATGTGTTTTCCAAGTGTTGCCTCCAGTAACAGCATTCCCCTCACTCACTGCCTGCTTTGTACCACTGACTGTCCTCTGGCATGTAGTACAATAAAGATTCTGTTCTTTTTCTGTGCCACATTAACATCCAACAAAGACAGTTTAATAAGTAATTTTCTCTTTCATATCTCATGTAGGACAAGACTGGCAAGTGCTTGAGAAAGCAGGCTTTGAGCAGGGAATCAGCAAGTGGAAGTTACTGAAAATGAATGGCGGTTATGCTAAAATGAAATACAGAGATTCCCTGTGGCTACTGATGTGCTGTTGTGAAATAGCACAGTAAAGCAGGCACCATTTTAAATGAATGACAAAAGAGATCTAAAGGCAGGTATGAGAAAGAAGGAGATGATGACAGTCTAGGAGACAATAGTGCAAGTCTGTCACTCTTAACATATCTTCTCAAATGGAAAGATAAGGATCCTGCCCAAACAGCTCCTATCTGCCAAATATGCTGTGCACATACAGAGGATGAGATGCTGGCTGCATTTCAGAGAACAGTGCCAATTATGTGGAGTGCAAGGAAAAGAAATGGGACAGAAGATAAACGCTTACCAACTGAAGAACATTCTGAAGGACTGTCGTGTAAGAAACTGACTGATCTCAAAAAGCAAGGCCATGAATTCAGGTATCCCTTGACCTTCTGCATCCAGCTGGTCACTTACACTGTGAAGAACACCTCAGCTTTCAGGCTGCTCTTCACTTATGAAGATGCAAGTTTCTGAACAAGTTATTTTTGCACTCTGTCATAAAGCGTGGCTTGTCCACCTCCAGCTACCACATGCTATGCAGAAGAACATCAGGGCAGACAGCATAACCACCTCAGCCTAGACTTTGACATTTTCTTTCCGACAAGTACTTCTGATGTAGCATTACATCCCAGCAGTGATGTACTGGCATCCTTTCTGACTATGGTTTGAAGTGTTCAGAAAGCCGGTGGAACCATGGACAGCGACACACCTCTTTCCAGGCGCAATGGGTGGTGGAATAATGGAGCAGAAAAAGCTACAGAATGTCTTCAGGAGAGTGCAATTGCCAATGGATTGACCCGGGCTGTATTTAGCAGAAAAACAGCATACATTCATTTGCCCATCTGTCTGTTTGTATATAGTAATCTGTTCACTGCCAGTGGAGCAGGTTACACATATACACGGCCTGGCAGTGAAGTAAATCAGCTGGAAAGTCACCAGTATGGTCTAACTTTACAATGAGGGTGGTGAGGCAGTGGAACAGGTTGCCTAGAGATGTGGTTGATGCCCTGTTCCCATAGACTTTCCAGGAGAGGCTGGATCAGGCCCTGGGCAACCTGATTTAGCTGTGCATTTCCTCGTTCCCAGGGGAGCTGGACTAGATGGCCTTCAGAGGTTTTTTCCAACTCTAAGGATTCTATGATTCTAACTATAAAAACATTAGGATGAGTTAATTTACTGTGTTTCAAACAGGAGAATACACTAATCCATACCAAGAACGCAAATTGTTACCTATTCAGCTAATTTTTACCTAGTCTCTACCATTCCGGTAAAGCAATGAGAAGGTTACTGACATCTGAGCAGTCCAAAAAACCTTCAGTGGATTAAAAAAACAACAGGTGGTGATAGTGGGAGGCAGAAGGATGTCAAGAACTTGTGAGTAACAGCATGTAGAACTGATAACATTCTAACTGCAAGATTTATGATGATTTTTAGTCTAGTTTTTTCCTCTTCTGAGCATTAAAGAGATCCTTGTATCAAATATCATCACAGAAAAATAGTGCAAATAAAGAAGGATTTACTCTAAATGAGCAACAAAAATACTCCAAAGCATTCTGAGATCCAAACCTAAGCAAAGGGAAAAAAAAAGATTTAAATTTAAAACACGGCATTCAGAGAAAGCTCCTTTTTTTCTTTTCTTTTCTTTTCTTTTCTTTTCTTTTCTTTTCTTTTCTTTTCTTTTCTTTTCTTTTCTTTTCTTTTCTTTTCTTTTCTTTTCTTTTCTTTTCTTTCCTTTCCTTTCCTTTCCTTTCCTTTCCTTTCCTTTCCTTTCCTTTCCTTTCCTTTCCTTTTCCTTTCCTTTTCCTTTCCTTTTCCTTTCCTTTTCCTTTCCTTTTCCTTTCCTTTTCCTTTTCCTTTCCTTTTCCTTTTCCTTTCCTTTCCTTTCCTTTCCTTTCCTTTCCTTTCCTTTCCTTTCCTTTCCTTTCCTTTCCTTTCCTTTCCTTTCCTTTCCTTTTCTTTTCTTTTCCTTAGCAATGTAAACATTTTACATTGGTTTTCTTTGAGAAGAAGGTCATCAAATTCTCTATTTCTGCCTCCAGTAATAGTTAGTTAAAGACTCCTCACCAGTGGTGGTGAGAAGCACTTGGACCTAGATGGCTCTAACACAGGTTTTTGAGTTGGATACTGAACTGAAGCCCAAACATAAAATACCACTGCACTCTTAGAATCCAATACAAAAGCACTTCAATTATCCAAGCTTTACATTACCCCACATGAGGTTCTGATTCTTAATGCTTATCATGTTGAATATTCTCTCCATTTTCTGAAAGCTTAAGAATCAGAATTATTATTTGTCCCTTGTGGCATATGGATAATTGACGTTTATAAATTTCATGCAAAATAGGTTTTGTACCTCATTAAACAGATCCATCTGTATTTCTACAATGTAATTCTCTAGCATAATCTGTGCAGTTTAGATGCTGATGTCTGGACAGTATGATTATGCTAACTATAATGTAAACTGGTTTACGTCTGAAACTGCTAGAAAACAACAGATCAAGTGGCAGAGCTCCAGCTTTGAAGCAGATTGATTTTCTGTGCTCTGAATAGGCATGCAGAATGGCACCATTTGCTACATTAGCCCAGTTGCTTAGCTGAAAAGCATTTTACTAATTTCTAACTTACACAGGCACTGATTATCAGCTGGTTTTAGGAAAAGTGAGAGCACAGAAGGCAAATCATACACAGTTCAATTAGCTTAAACTAGTACTACAAAACGTGACATGAAGTTAACTATTCTTAGTCTCTTGTAACAATGCAATGCAAGATACTCAAGGAAAGTGAGCTCAGCATATGACTTTCCATAGCCTGGAAGATTGACTGCACAGAGCAATCAATTCCCTTAAGTTTATCTCAAATACAGAAGCACACAAAACTACCAAGACATCATACTGACTAATCACTCTCGCTAGTACCTGCCTGGCATTCTTAGGAGAGGAAACAAAACCACAGGACACACAATTGAAAAAAACAGAGTGCTTCACTAATCAGTCACTCTGTTTTCTCGGGAAAGGACCAGATGCAAAAGCATCAGAGGAGCCTGGTTCTTGGGTACCAGCACATCCTGCTGGTTACCAGAAAGTCTGAAAATAGATCATGAGCAAAAATCAGGACATCAGTTCCTGCTCTGTTTTCAGGAAGGCAGGTTTACAGCTGATACATGAATCTAAGCGAGTTCTTAGCAGTTAGAAGGTTTTGAATAAGTTGTTTAGCTTTTTCCTAGCTCATTATCTGAAAAGCATCCAGTGCAACATATCTCGGAGACAGGCACACAAGGCACTGATCACAGGGCCTTTGCTCCCTTCCCTGGCTCTCCGTGCTGCGCCATCTTCTCTGCAGCCTTTGGGCTGCAGTGGGTACCAGGTGTTTCTCATCCTTGCTCTTTTCATTGAATCCCATTTCTTTCAAGAAAGACCACTCAGACTCAGTGCCTTTGCACAGTGTGGCAGAATGCAAAATAAAACATCCTCAGCTTTGGTTGATAACCCGTCAGACAGATGCCCTTTCCTGCCTTGTTTGCAGAGACCCAGCCCACATACAGTCCCTGCAAATGGTCCTCAAGCTGGAAATGGCGGCTTTCTGGCTGACCGCTCTCCCAGCTCAGGAGCAGACAGACAGCCACGCTCTCATATTTGCCCCCATGCTGCAGCCTGATAGGGAGCAAGGCAGTGCTAAGATCTGTCTGGGTGATGCTGGCACTGGCTGAAGCCCCTGAAGAGGTCAGCAAGGCCGTAGTATTATGGCTGCACATGGAAAGACTGAGGGCAGCTGTGAACTGGCCAAACGCAGGCAGCTCTGCTTACAGGGGGCAGGGTTGGGCAAAGAAGAGGAACAAAAGGGACAGCTTATGTGTGCTGGTGAGCACTGGGGCTGAGTGCTATTGTACAGAGAGGGATTTCCAAAGCTCAGAGAACTAGTGAAGAGAATCTGGCTGTTTGTCAGTGTGATTATACTGTTTGCCACAGGAGATTTTATTTGATTTCTATGATTCTAGGAAGGTATGAGCATTTCTTTAATGAAAACATTCTGTCACCACCTGTCAGAAATAAATTCAGGCTAAGAAAACAAGACAATATTGAACTAGAAGGCAGAATCTTGCAAAACACCAGAACTGATTCATCCTTTCCCATTCTTTCCCCCCCATCCTACTCTGGGCACCATGCCGAGAACAGACTAACTTAACCCGCCGGAGGATTTACATTAGATTGCCAGCCACTGCAACTCTAGATTCCACCATTCTCCATCACTGTATTTCTGCAAGAGACATTTATCTTCTTTATCTTTTTTTTTTTTTTTTTTTAATCTCACTTTATCTTTTTCTTTAATTATTTCAATTTCTGTAGTGTCTGTCAGCAGAGATGTTGAATACAAAAGTCCTGACTACTTGCTTTCACCTCTGGAAGTAGCATGCCAGGCAACTGAGATATAAATACACATTTTTCTCCAAGCAAGTGTGAATTACCTGAGTATCAGGTAAGTAGATACACCTCTTCAGTCACTAAAGCTACACCCCTACTTTTTAATATCTGAAAATGGCAGTTGAAAAAACTCACCTGCTATAGGGCTAAGTTAAAAAATCCTCTTGCAACACATTAAAAGTAAGAGGGACAGCTAATTATCTGTCAGGAAAATGTACCTTCTGTTATCAACCAAAGCTGGGGACATTTCATTCTGCAGCGGGATGGGAGTCAGTACCTCTGCTGAGACCAAATCAAATAGCAAAAAACTTGGGTAGCATGCCCCAGTTCTTTCTTATTAAGGGTCAGAGGGAATCTATTTGCTAAAATGGTATCACAAATCTCTACAACCAGCTCTGTTTTCAACAAAATAATATGAATTAGCCCTAAAATCTAACTTGCAGGAAGAAAAGAATGAAGTGAAACTAAGTGATAAAAAGCAGGGGAAGGAGTATCTATCTCTTCAGGCTTCTTTTAGACATCAGAGTGCAAGGAAAAGGTCAAAAATCCTTTTAATTCTGAGCAAATCAATACATCCATTTGCAATCATTAACTAAAGTTGGCAAGTACCAAAGAACTAGCCACTAGGGGATATTTCATTTTAAAACAGTTAATGGAGTTTTAATTGTGTTACCTGAAAATATATCTTGGCAAAAAGTAAGATAACCAAAATGTATGAAAAAGTGTACTTATTCATCTCTCCAGAAATAAACAGAAAGAGAAAAAAAAAGATGAAGAGAACATCTAACGGAATAGTTCTTAGTGCTTCTGAAAAAGACAGAGAACTACAGAAGGATTTGCTAATTCAGTTATTGGTATGAATAATGACATGATCATGAATGCCCTAGGTGAATAATAATAAAAAAGAAAAAAACAGATGGAAACAGTTATTTACAATACAGTAGAATATCTGAATCAAGTTAGCAAGCATTATTACTATACTGCCTTCTGAGGAAAAATATGTATTTTCCCCTTCTGGAAAAGATCTTGATTCTTCTCTATGCATAAAGAACTTTTCAGGGAAAATTCATTATTTTCATCAGAAATACATTTTCTGAAGAGTTTTTTGTTTGTTTGTTTTACATCCAACTCTGCTTTCTGTTAGGACATCTTTGGTAAAAGTAATGTGGGGTAGTGAGGCATTTTCTTTAAAATGGCTTCTGATGTTCAAGATCAGACTGCACTGTTAAACACAACAGCTGAAGATCAGTTGTTCAGAAACAAGAAACCTGTGACCAAAGAGTCAATGTCTTCATTTTATAAGTCCTGAATCTCCATGAGATCTCTCAGAGCATGCAGCAGATGCAACAGAAAAGGTGTCTTGTCCATTTTTCACATTACAACTGGAGAATATCAAAGGTTTTGGAAAGTCTTACTTATTATTCAAGGAGACAAAAGGTTTCTTCCTTTTGTACAAATAGGCCATAGTGGAAAAAGAACAGATCAATTTGCCTACAAATCACACAGCAGGCCAACATCCCAGTGGGAAGAGCAAAGCTGGTTGAATCAATCTCAAGCCCAAACCACTGACACACACCCCACATTCAGGGGGTGATCATTACAACAAGGATTTACAGGCTGGTACCACTTGTCCTCTAAGGACAGAAATTACTTTCTTGGATGGCATGGAAGAGATACCTTGCATGCTTAGCACTGTTTGCAAAACATAGCTAAGGTCACAAAAAATGGTGCACAGAACAGAAAAGCACAGCAGTTTCCAAATGAAAATCAATCAGTACAGGTTTAGAGAGGCTCGCAGTTCACAATAATCCTCTGGTCTGAAACAGGATATTTGGCCAAGAAGTCCTACCACAGAGCAGAGTAGTGTGCATTTGTAAGCTGAATATTTCAACTCAAGGAGACCTCACTTGCAATCAAACTACACGAAATTCAGTATCAAATGATCTGGTCATTCTTACAGCATTCCATGAAATACACAGATTTGCTCAATCTCAGCTGAATTATTAAGGAAGGGTGTTAATGATCAGTGCTCTTTGCAGAAACAGCAGGCAGCACTCTCGCCAGAGCAGTCATTTCTTCTCTAAGAGAAAACAGGCAGCCTTGGAGGCAAAAACACAAACCATCAGTGCCAATTTCTGCCATGTGTTACAGAGGCAGACTGAAGAAATTCATTTTTGCACAGACTGCTGACTACTGCAGAAAAGATTGACAGGAAAACATAGTGACACGTGGCCTGTTTGTCAAAAACTCATCCCACGGTGAACCTCTTAATTCTATTTATTTGGTCACTCAATCCAGCACAGCCACATCCCCAAGCAATGAAAACAAACAGACAACAAGAAAAAACATTCTGATATAGCAGTTTTATCATTGAGCCGACCTGGAAACAACCTTTGTTAGTGGAGGCAAAACTCCCTCCCTCTATTCACAAGCAAAAAGGTGAATCAGCACATCTGTGCCTATTCTTTCCATATCTGCTTGGAGACTTCTGACATATATTTTTTTTTTAATTAGCATTTTATTCTTTTCTCAGCAGGGCAACATTCTAGCAGTAGAGAACATACAGAGGAAGAAGTATTAACTGCCCTTTTCTGTATCTTTTGTGTAAAGTTCTGCTTTGTCGCAAGCTCAGAACATGAGTCCAGGGAGATCTTGGTGAGGACAGCCAATGGAAAAGCCCGGAAACAGACACTCTGAGCTCCATGGCCCTGAGCAGGAGTCAGAGCCAGGTCACTAACACAAGAAATAACTTGTTAAAAATCCTACTGCTTTTAGATCAGTGAAGTCAATCAACATGCATAAGAGATTTTAATCTTCATCTGTTTGTTCTCATGCTGCTTCAGTCATAAGTTATGTGAACACTCTCATCTTAGACTCATAAAACATTTCTCAGCTGACCTGCTTAGCCAAGTATATGACTCCAACAGGTTCGGTATCTTGCAAACGAACTCAGAGAAAACAAGGCTCAGTTCTGTGGCGATGGCCTTTATGGAGCACGCCAGATCACGTTACATCCATGCCTGTATCTTGGCTGAAGAAGTGGCCAATGGCAGATGCTAAGGGAGGACCCTAAGCACAAAATAATCACGGAACGGTGCTCTCTAAAAAACCTTCCAGCTGCTAGGGATCTGCAGGCCACGGGCTTTCTGAGCCTCTTTCTTGCCTCAAGGGCCTTGTGAGACAAGAATTTCTCAATGCATGCAAGCACATTCATATTTGCCTCATACACTGTTGGCATAGATGGGTCAGTTGAGTCACAGTAAAACACAAGCACACAAGCCAACAAAAGAAGCAGTGATGGGAAAGCAGAACTCTTTAGCGAACAGGAGGCAAAAGCTGGAAATCCTCTTATCATTTGTGCTTTCAAACCAGCACCAATATCCCACTGAAACCCTCATTCACACACCTTGTGATCTTCAGGCCCTTAAACTCTTCATGGCAGCTGTATTTTCACTGGCAGAACTGCCATAACCCTCCCAGTAACAGCTTGTCCAAGCTCTAGCAGAAATCTCCATTCCCCATTTGTCCCATTTCTCTTCACAGCCCAGTAGGAAGGCAGGAGACCTGTATTCAAATCTCACTGCTGTGTCTGGAGCAAGAATTCACACAATACTCCCTCAATTCAGGATGGCCTGTGTCTTATCCAGCTAAATTGTCTACGTGTTAGCTCAGCCAGATTACTGCTGAAGTAAGTTATCTGTTGTCATGCATTTAACTGGTAACACACTTTATATTCCCGGGGGAGCAGCCAATATAGTAGAGCCTCTAAAACTGCTGAATAAGGAAAATTCTTTATTACCTCAGCCCTGAAGTGTTGTTTTTTTCTGACAGTGCTACGAAGACAATCTCTGAGCAACTTAAAATACCAAAAGGGCACTTCCTTCCCCAGCAGAGCTACAATGCCACCCACTCCCCTTATCCCAGTATGTACAGTTCTGCGCTACAAGTAGAGAACAGACAAAGACAACGTGCTTAAAAATAAATCTTTCATTCTGCTCGAATACATTGTGATTACAGCTTACAGCAAGATGTAGCACTGTACCTGTCAAGATATGTATGTCCCTCCTAACTGCCTTATGAATTAAACACCAAGCATGCTGTTTTCTTCCCCTCCTCATTTTTATCTATAACCGTAACTACTGATTACTGAGAGTCAGAGCATTAACAAATCTAAGAATATTAAATTACTTATAATAAAAACAGAAGTAACACACAATTTCATCTTCATTACACATTTTATTTAGACCAGCCTAGATTTTCAGTATATTCTCAGTATAGTAATTTCTTCCTTTTGCTGTCTCCAGATACTGTTATAATTCGTTGTTGACGTGTTTGAGTTCTACTAATTTCCCATGGGTACGTCTTGCACGAAAAAATAACTCCAGCAGAATTTGACAAGTGAATTGGGCTTTCGTGTTCCCTAGTGAAGATGAGCAAGATACACAGCAGTGAGAATGAAATCAGCCAGTGTGAATTTATATCTAATACATACTTCAGTGATCTGCTGAAGGACTGTCTAGGCTGAATAAATTACCTTCTATTATGGTAGATGAAGACACATACATCTGGCAAAAGAAGCTGAAAGAAACAAGTTCAAAGAGGTAAGAATGCTAAGGTTTGAAGAACTGGTTTTCCACTCCTTGCTTAGGAATGTAGTCACTCCTCTCCTAACTCTGTTACCACCTTCCTACGCTGCCTAACAGACAGTGCCTCTATTAACAAAAATGCCAATCTTTTTCATTTGAATGGTGGGGAGGGAAATGTGTAAAAAGAAAAAAAATAACTCAGTGTTTTTCTTCCTGCTTATACTTGCATTCATACTTTCATGCTAATATGAAACTGAGTAAAATGTTGTCTTAGTTTCAGCTGGGATAGAATTGTTTTCTTCAGAGTGTCTGGTATGATGCTATGTTTTGGTTCTAGGAGAAGAACAATGTTGATAACACACCAATGTTTATAGTTATTGCTAAACAGTCTTACACAGAGCCAAGGCTGCTCCAGTTTTCTCAGCTCATGCTAACAAAGGGCTGGGAGGGGCAGAATCAGGACAGCTGACTTAGACTGGCCAAAGGGATATTCCATACCATAGGACCTCATATGGAAGGGCAGTTTTGAAGAGAGTGGGAGTTTATCTTGCTCTCTTCTGCTCACTGAGGGGCTAGCTCAACATCAGTCAGTAGGTGGTGAGCAGTTGCTTGTACATCACTTGTTACATACACTCACATGTGTATATATATATAGAGAGAGAGAGAGAGAGTCATAACTATTATCCTTTTCCTTTTCTCTATCTTAGTAAATAGTTTTATCTCAATCCACGAGTTCTACTTTGGTGCTTTTTTCAATTCTCTCCCCCATCCCAAAAGCAGAGAAGTGAGCTAATGACTGTGTGATGCTCAGCCACCTGCTGGGTTAAACCACAACAAAAGGGAAGGGCATATGGAAGAAAAAGATCAGGTTTTTCAACCATTATCAGGTCAAGTGGACCAACCTCAGCTGACATTAGCTATAAATCCAGCTGTAGCACCTAGATACTATGTAACAGTCTTCTTAAAAATGTGTATCTGTATAAGCATAAAGTATGTGGAAATGCATATGTCATCTTTAACTATTTTAATCCACTTGAAGAATGGCCAAGGAACTCAGTATATCATGTTTGTCAAGTCTAAGGGACGCCTTCTCTGGCAAGAGGAGATTGCTTCAAGGCATCTCAAATAAGACAAGAGGAGAATTAGGAAACCTTGACCTCACTCATGCTCAGTGGATTGAGGTCAAGGATTTATCAACACTCCCTTCAATTTCAGCATATGTACCTGGAAGTAGCAGAATGGGGTGGGCAGCAGGCAGAGTGGTCTCAACTGCTCCCTAGCTGGAGCACACAGCGAGAGCTGTTTCAGCTAAGTTCCAAGCTCAGCAGAAAGCCCTAAAGCCAGGAGATCAGCAGTGTTGTGCTACTGCCTGTCCTTCTCCACGCCGTTCTCTCCTCCTAAACTCATAGATCTCCACTGCACAGGGCACCACATCTCATTTAGCCTATGCTACTCTGCTTAGGACACACAGAGCACAGCAAGAACTTGAGGAACACAAGGAAGGTCCTCTGCCTAAGACGTACCTCTGCGCTGGCGAGCAGAACTGCAGAAGCACACACACAGCCCTACGGTGTCACTGGAAGCTACATGACTGCCAGCACCTGCGGGCTACAGCTGAGATCAGGTCATCTCTGCCTGAAGGGCTCTGTCCTGCTTCAGTGACTGAAGCCCAGGGAGCAGTTGGGCTCCTCAGGAGATAGCTCAGCTGAGGATTAGAGGATTGATGGACCCACACACAACAGTGGCTCCATCAAGACTGACTTCAAGATGTCACCAACCCCACCCATTCTGATGAGCCCATCTGCTCCATGTTAGAGACAAAATTCAGTATACCCTCAAAGGGTTTTATTACGCTTCTGAGGTGTTTGAAATGACTCTTCTTTATTGCTCCTTTATGAGCACAGACAGCGCTTGAAAACTTGATCTAAGTGGAAAGTGAATTTAACATTGAGCTGCTCACCCAATACTAAACCATACTAAACCCAATGCAAGTATTTGAGCTTTGTGTCTCAGTGGCCTGGTTCTCTCCAGCTTATTTTTGAAGCGATCCATTTTTGAAATAATCAATTAAGCATCAAGTGCATTTAGGGACAGCAAAGTCAGAGAGTTCCCAAATGTCAGCCTTCCTCTTGTTAACATAAAATCAAGCAACAGAAGGAAAATAAAAAAACAGGGGTTTTACTCTTTCTTCCCAACAGATATAAAAGCAAAGAGAAGATGATAAGTGAAAGACCCTCCTCTAGAACCACAGAAAATGGAGACAAAACAGCTGACACAGAGGTTTCATACATTAGACTAGAGAGCCATGGCATAAAACTAATTTTATCTGTTAGATACTGCATGATAACTGATTTACTAGGACATGTGAAGGTCCCGATCCATGAACTCAGTAGGGATGTTCTCCACTGAGATGCCTAAAACAAAAGTGTGGATTGGGCACTTGTGATCCGAAGTGAGGTGTACTACTGTTCTTTTTATTTATTGCTACCTTTTCCTAAAGGGAGCCTCTCTCTCTCTCAGAAGGTTCCGTCCGCAGCCCTCATTAGCCCTGAGGTGTTCTCTAAGAATTAGAGATTACTATTTTTACCACCTCTGAGCTAAACTTAGCTTAGTGCAACTTCTCTTTGTACTGCACTACTTCTGGTACAACAGAGGAACATAGCGATAGTGCGAGCGGCCTAGAATTCACACAGAGCTTATCCTGCAAAAGGCAGGTCTCTGAATACACAGCACAGCGCAGGCTGCCAGGGCAGGGCAATCGTCAGTTAGATTCACCCCTGGGCAGCCTGTGAATTAAGCACGCAAGTGAAACATGGCTCAGATACCTTGTATCCTCTCAGGTCTTGATCATCTCTGCACTGCTCCCCATAGGCAAGGAGCGAGGTAAGCACAAAACAGCCCGGTTATGTGAGTTGCTCTTTACCTAATGCTTCTGCTCCACCATCCGCTCCCCTTACAGCCAGCTCCCAGCTCCACCTGGTACTACAGGCTTGGAAGGACTACTGAGGACTGGGCTGGGAGCTGGAAGCTCTGAGCGCATATCCTCATAGGTCAAGAAAAAGATTCCTGCTGACTTTAACGGCTTTAGGCTCCACAGCGGCTCTGATGTCTCTATGCAGCCCCCCTCCTCTCTGCTCAGACCTTCGGGGTATTTTCCTACAGCTTTCAGCAGCGCCTTCGCCAGTCACGGCAGCCTCGCGTTCACCTCCACACACCACAAACGGCGCTGCCGCCGTGCAGAACGCGGAGCCGTTCCACTTGCTCGAGCCCGCTCCGGTGCGCGAGGTGCCACGGAGGTGGGCAGGGAGACCTTCCCCACTCTCCACACTCGCGCCGCACGCTGCCACCGGCTGCGGCGCCAGCATCCATGGCGACTCCAGCCCGGGAGCGGCCCGCTCGGAGACGGCAAAGTTTTCACCTCCGCACCACGGACAGCGCCGCGCAGCGCCGCGCCGCCCCACCCGGCGACGGGCAACGCCGCCCCCCGCGAGCCCCGCCGCCGGCGCCGTGGCGCCC
>JAPSGF010000006.1:193425-342860 GCA_035772895.1 Perdix hodgsoniae | reverse complement strand
GTCCTTTCCTTTCCTTTCCTTTCCTTTCCTTTCCTTTCCTTTCCTTTCCTTTCCTTTCCTTTCCTTTCCTTTCCTTTCCTTTCCTTTCCTTTCCTTTCCTTTCCTTTCCTTTCCTTTCCTTTCCTTTCCTTTCCTTTTCTTAAAGAAGTTTAAGTCCATCCTTTTATTTGGAATACACAAATATTTTCAGTAGATGAAAAGTTTGGATTGCAGACCTGTACAAAAATGTAGCAGGCAGAGGACTTTTGATAAAACCCCAGGGCCATCTGGCCAACCAACAGCAAATAATTAACTTTGCTGACTTGTCTTGTCTGAGATAGCCTCATTTTCAGCGCTTCAGCACTGCTTTTGTTGTCACCCTTTCATCCCATCACTATCGTTTTTGTGTGATCTCTGTCAGTTCTGATTGCACGCAGCTCTTGGCACCCACTCCTTCTTCTGCCCCTGTGTTACTGTCAGCTCCCTCTGTTCCTCCCCAGCACACCCACTCCTATGTCACCCTGTGTGCCACCCTCCTACAGTTTCAGCTCATTTATCATTCTCGTGCAATACGGGGCCTCTTCAGAGGAGCTCTGGGCATGAAGCAGTGTGTGATTTGGCGAGTTTGATCCAAGGTCTCCAGGAGTAACCTTTGATTGGTTTCTCTGTACACAGATGTACTCCCTCCTCCAAAATTCGTACTGCACTGTTATTTTCGAGCTGTTCTGATAAAGCCATCCTACTTTGCTGGTCTTCAGAGAGTTTTTCTTATGTGTGATTGTGCCACTTGATCACAAACTATAACCAGGTATTCCATCCTGGGTCAGCTCAGATAAACTCAGAGAGTAACAGAAGGGCAACAGCATTCAGTGGGACGTTGCCTGCTTCTTCTTCTTTCCTCTGTCCTTTTAAAGTGTCATCCTTCTGATACTTGGCAATAAATTCAGGCCTTCAGCAATTAAATCAAACTCAGCAAATTGACACTTTCTCTTGGGAAGGTTTTTGTTCTTAGTTAAAAAGGACATCTGGAGCCCAAAAGCAGACTGTCAGCATTCCACCAGCCTTGAGGAGCTACAATATAGCCTGCTAGGGTGGATAATAGGCACCATAACAAGGCCAAAGTGCTAATTAAAAACTTATGTCAACAACCACTTCTGGAACCACTCTGCTTTTGTTTTCCTCCCTCCAAAACTTTGGGTAGTAACTGACTGCCTTCTAATACTGGGACTACTTTACTGTTTTATGTTACCACAGAATGGTGTTAGAATACGTGGTGCTCTTTCAATTTGTTCCCTTTTGTGTATGTTGCAATAACACCAATATTCTTCATGTCATTATTTTGCTTATTGGTGTGCCAAAGTAGACACAGAATTCAGTGAATTGAAAAGTCAGAGAAATGAATTTCCCTTTAAATATCACCGTATATGAACAATATAGTTCATAAAATGCCATAACACTGATTCTATTTCATTTGTGGTTCTGTGTTCCTGTGTTCCATCATGTTTTCCCAGACAAACCTACTGTGCTGACATGTTGACGTGCACACTGTGCCACTGATCTGTGTCCCTCCCAGAATGAAATCCTGGATAAATGTGTGGAATTTTCCAGTTCTGTCTGAACAGGACTTGTGGTGAGTGAGAGCGTTTGGCTGACAAAACACAGATAGATGGCAGCCACAGAGGGGTTAGGAGTATAGAGGGGGGTTATTCGCCCCCCTTAAAGACTCCTTTGAATTTCTTGTGTCCTGTCCTCCTCTCCCAATATTTTGCAAGAAAACAAAAATAATCCTGAAGTTAAATTTGTTGCTTGTCTTGTTCCTCTGTCAACACCAAAGTTGAGTTCACTCCTCTTTAGCTACAAACACCACCCCTGTTAATGCATGGTCAAACTTTGTCCTGTGAAGTGCAAAATACTGAGCCTAGACTGGGTTTGTCCTTCAGTCCTTTTCCATTCAGCACCAGCCTGTACCGAGGAAGACTTTTTCCTCCATCCTGTCTCACCACTCTGGGAGCGTTCAGCAGCCCTTCCCCTGCTGCTGTCCCGGATCTCTGACTCAGATCCACACGGGATTTCTGGTCCCCAGCCTCCTCACCACTTCCCTCCACACTAGTTTTCACAGCACTGCATTCAGTGCTGTCTCAGCTGAAGGTGGGAGAAGAACTCCTTACAAAAGCGGCACCAAAGCTTTGGACTGATTTTTCCCTCAAGTTGTGCTGTTTATTCAACAGCCAATAGTAAAGCTTCAAGGTTCTTCCCTGCATGCATATTCCAAGAAGAGTTCAAGTGATGCTCCACAGCATGTCTAGTATCAGCAGGCTTAAGTTTAACGTATGGTTTTAAAGGTTTTTCTTTTTGTTTCCCTGGTGTTTGCTAAGTAATTGCCATCAACAAAAACACATCGTAGAGCACAAGCAGCACTTTAAATGCAGAACGTTTGACATGCCTCCAGGCAGCCTCATTTCTGCAGGCTCAATGCTAAACGTTGCTATGGGAACAAAACCTCCTCTCCACCCAATCAGCCAAACCAAAAGGATTTATTTTATTTTTTTTTAAATACAAAGATTGTCTATATCTGCACTTCACCTAATCAGTCAGCATGAAATAAGAATTACTAGCTTCACAGTGAAACTGTGGAAAGATATGGCTTGTTAACTGCCCCTCACCCCCCTCCCCCCAAATAAATAAATAATAAATAAAAAAGGATCCTTTTCGAGGCAGGAGATTGCCATCTTACTGTAGACATGAACAGGCGATAACTCAAACTGACAAATGAATCCTACTTGACAACAAAATCAAGGAAACAAATGGGCGTGAGGCTGTTCAAACCGCAAACTGTACAAATGAAACCAAATCTATACATAGAAGAGAAAGTATTTGCTTGAAGAGGTGCCCAAAGGATTTGGAAGAGAAGTATTCCAAAGTATTTTGGAAGAGGACGAGATTCAGTGCGGTTCTGTGATTGCTTCCTTTACCCTGCATCCGTACAGAGACAGCTTTAGGTGGCAACTCTCTTTTCCATGAGTTGGCTCCATGCTCCCTGAGCTGCCTCCCATGGCACTGCAGGGGTGGTGGGCTGCCCTCACACATACAACCAACTGTACCGCGAAAGCAGAGGGCACCATTGGCTTCCCTCGGTGGCTGTTGCTATGCACTGCTGAGGACCAGCCCAACCCCCAGCAACCTGCAAAACTACAGCAAACAGATATTTAGGTCCTGCTTCCTGACAGTCTGTGAAAGAAAATATATTTTCTAAAGAGGAAAAAAAAAAAGAAAAAAAAAATGAGCCCATACCAGCGATTTTGTGGTATTTTTTAGACTAATTAAAGTGTATTGATTGAGATTTTTCTACACTGTCAAGTAAGGCGAAAGTACTTAACCAGACTTTAATAATAATAATATCCTTCAAAAATGTTTTAAATTGACTAACAGATTCATGAATGAGAATACAGCAAGTCTTCATTAATGAGTAATTGAACTGTCAATCTTCATTCTTCCTTAGTCATTATAATGAATGAATGCACACCCGTATCAATCTTGGGTTCTGTACACATGTCACAGACTGTCTCTCTCCTCCAGGAGCTGTCAGTTTAAAGTTACGAAGCAGGGCAAAGGAGAAAGGAAGTAACAGTGCATTCATAAGGCCCATAATAAAAATAAAATGACACTATATGCATCGGTACAAACTAAAATTTGAGCATCATTTTAGTTCTTTTCTTCGTAACTAATATAAAAGTCTGTTTTGTGGTTCTTACGGGTTTATAGGAAATTACAGTGGCATAATTTATTAGATTACAGATCAGCCTATATTCACATCTAATATAAGCATAAACTTTTTTTTTTTTTTTTTTTAATCAGTCAATAGTGGGATTTAAAGCAGGAAATGGTGAAGGCCTGTGTTGTGGTAACACCTCAGTGTTTCTCATGCTGTCAGGATGCTGTCAGGCACCCTGCTAACTCAGAAGCAGGGGCTCAGCCCAGGCTCAAACCTGACCAGAGAAGGGCTTGGAGCACTCAAATGCTCAGCGTGCTGAGGACCAGCCAGGGCTGCTGCCTGGTTAGCTTCCCACTTAGGTCTGAAGAGATGCCTGGTGCTGCAGAGAGTGTACTGTAATACCCAAGCAAGGAGAAGGGAGGTGTTTTAAAATACGCATGGAAGAAGGTCCTAAGGCCTTTTCTACACATCACAGTTTTATTAACTCCGTTTTCCAATAGGTAATGAGTGCTTTATATTGCAGCTATCCCACCTTAAAAAATATGGGTAGAATAAGGGAGCTATTTGGTATAAGACATTTCTATCAGGATAGTTAATTTCCTTTCAAGGACAAGTGTTTCCAATGTGAGTACTTCAACGGCACTTAAACTTGGAGCATTTTGTCAGTTTAGTTCTTATGCTGATTTTGTTCAACTGATGTAATCGTCACAGAATCACAGAATGGCCTGGGTTGGAAGGGACCTTAAAGATCCTTGAGCTCCAACCCCTGCCATGGGCAGGGCTGTCCCCATCACCTCAGGTTGCCCAGGGCCCCATCCAACCTGGCCTTGAGCACCTCCAGGGATGGGGCACCCACAGCTTCTCCAGGTGAACTTTTCCAATGCCTCTCCACTCTCTGAGTGAAAAATTTCCCCTCTAATATCTAATTTTTAAAGCTGCTTTACTACTGAACTGCTTGTTCCATGGACCTGCAGCCACAGGTCCTTCTGATTTATACTGGTTGTCTGGTGTTGCCTCCATAGGTGCTTGGTGATAAGATAAATGGCGCACAAGTAATTTAACTTTATTAAGTGGCTTTGTTTTGTCATTTGAAATATTCCATTTTGCCGTAATATTCTGTAATACTCTCTTGCTATTTGCACATCTCAAGCTATGCAAAGCAACCTGACTGAGTTGTCTGTTCAAACCCGTACCTTCCTTTGCACAATTTCCAGGAAGCAGCCACTCAGAATAAAGATACACAACTATAAAGTATGTATTTATTTAGAGTACCCTTTTTTTCCTAGAAATCTGAAAGCCATGTGATGTTAATCCAACAGCTGCTTTTGTTCCTGCCTCAATAAGTGTTTTCAAATGTACTTACCAGGAATTTGATTATTACTGTAAAATGTAGCATTGTTCCGCATTCACAAAATAAAGAATTGGCTTACCTTTGCTAACCTGTATGCTAGCAAAATTGCAGTATAACTTCTAGCTCACTGTGAATTTAACTGTTACATGCTCAGGGTCATGGTAGGGCACTTCATGCTCTTGTTTTTCAGATGGCTACTTGGTTGGTTTTGCTGCTCCTTCTGATTTGCCTAATAATTCTACATACACAAAGCCAAATCCTGTTACTGTTCACATACGTTTGTCCCCACTGAGGGCAATTCTTAATTCATAACTACATGATATTATGCTGATAGTGTTGGCTGAGGCAGATCCACAGCTTCTCATGTTAGGAGAGGATTTAAGATCTTGTTTGTTCCAAGGGCACCTGAAGTCAGAAAACAATTGCTGTATTTTAAATAGAAACGTAATAAATTGTGTCTTTCTTCTGCCCGCATAAGAGAGAAATGCTACAATATATCATTTCCAGCTTCTGTACCAAAGAGCATGGCAACTTCTAACAGCTCCGTAACAGATGCCTTGTGCATTTCTTAGTAATCATAAAGCAAATCATCCATCCAAAAACATATGCTCATTCACCTATGAACTCCAGATCAAGTGGCCATCGGCAGACAGTAAGCTATGTAGTCCCATGAGCGCTAGCCAGATTGACTGAACAAATGAAGTGTGCATAAACAGCAAACATCCATCATCATAGATCATCCTCAGACTCCCCTTTCAAACACAGACATCCCCTCACCTCTAACACTTCTCAGACAACCTGTGACATCTGTGGCCTGGATCCTGCAAATGACTAGACTGGGTAGGAAACGTGCTCTGTAAACATGTTGTTCATTATAGCTATTTTACCTACTGCCAGATGGATTGATTTGAAATGGCTTATTGCTTACTCATCCTTTTGCGTACTTGAATTAAATGAGTTATCCTAACAGCTAGGAATCGAGTGCTTCAGTCAGGCAGAAAATTTGAAACTGCCCTTCCTTTTCTTCCTCCATTTAAAGTTGTGGGAGAGTAGAAAATTGTACATGGGAACATTATTATTTGAGCTGTTGTAAGACAAAAGAGATCAGCTTCATAAAATAAGCATCGCATTTGAAATGGGACTTGTACATCCAGCCTTTTCATAGAAGGAACAAATATAAAATATTGTACCTTAATAATTGGTTACAGTGTTGTTATTTTGATATGTTCTTAATAACAGATAGATAGAAAGGTCTAGATATATAAGGAATGTAAGAGAGTTGATATTAAAAAGATAACTTCTTCCAAAACAGAAATGACAGAGTTATAATGAATGTATACATGTTCAGTGTCACTATTTCAATATCATCAGTCCTGAGGTGAAAATTAATACACTGATAGCATTACTACCAGTATCTAGCATTTATTATTAAAGCAAATACAGACCAGTCAAACCATGTACGCCAATATTTTGAAGCACTTGAGTAGTCTAGAGAGCTAAAAATGTATTGAAAGAAACAAAATATTCCGGTCGGGCTGAACAGACCAGAATTAATAGAAATACTCAGTGCTGCGGCTAAGGAAACAAGCTCAGCCAGAACTGATGCTTTTCTCCAGTACTTGCATAGCAAGACAGCAGGTAGCTTCCCTGTTCCTTATGAGACTAAGTGTGATTTAGCTGAACCCAGCATATCGAGCTGCATTCAATAGCTGCCATTCTGCTTCAAACCTGTAGACTTTCAGATATACAAACAGAAAAAAAGATGCACAAATGTTTTTGCACTGGGCTTCACCTTCTCTATGGATAAAATATTTCTCCCCCAGCTGCTGTAAAAATAAGCCCAGCCTTAGCCGGGGCTGGCTAATTCAGATATGGTGCTTCTGCAAGGAAATATTTTGCATCTCTTGACTGACACTGACATTTGAGAGTGCCTGCCCTCTGGAGGGCTGTCAGGGCTGTAGATGATTTACCAAAGTGGGTTTTGACTTCAGTTTCGCATTCTGCCTCTGCTGACAGGATTCTGAATCTTATTTAAATGATCAGATATTGGTTCTGACTTGGGGAAGTATGAAACAGTATATCTTCGTCTCTTAAACCTTGCTTAAAGTGCTCTAAGTTTAGTACTTGTTGAAAAGATTTCTTGAACTTATAGAGCACTAGACTGTCTTGAAATTATGTTACCTTAACATTGCTTTCCACTGCCTCTGTAGAAGAAATGTATGTTTAGAAATATTCCTGCACTTCCTTCCTTCACAGTCCACTGCTAATACCTTCTCTGCATGGAGGATGATGCTGAGGACAAGACCCCTTGTTGGGAATTATCAGAAAAGGCCTAGTGCTGAACAGGTGCATACATCCACACAAAACTGTAAATGTGGGATAACTTGGTGTACAGCACCATGGGCCACTTCAGAGTTCTAACCATGACCTACTTTTGTCAGCAGCAAGGATTTGAAAACATAGTCAGCTAGGCCAAATAGAGAAGTATGTATCTGCCTTTTACCGGTTTGTATAGTTCTTGGTGGGTATTCACATGGCAGATGCTAAGAGTCTAACTCAGCTGTTGGGAAGTTGTTTACTTCTGCCTTGCTCGTAAGGAGACTTTTTCTATGGCAAAAACATATAGAGGTATCATAGGCAGTGCTAATATCTCCTTCACCATATAGAGGTAACATACATAGGTAGTGCAAATACCACCTTCACTCAGTCCATCACTCCAAGCCAGTAATTGCAGTCAGTTTCTTTCTTGCTGAACAGAGAACATTTTAAACAATAGGAATAATGAGAGAATAAATGACAAATTTGGCAAAGAAATTGTAACATTTTCCAGAGCCATTTGGACATCAAATCCGGGCCCTTAATTACCAGGTACAAATAAAGCTGTCAGGCATCGACTTGACTGTTTTTTTAAGTGATTTTTAGCTCACAGCATGAAATAAAAAGTATAACTTATTGTGCAGTGTCAGATCGAACAGTTTGTCTGCTGTAGATTAGAATGAAAGAATATATTAAATCTCAGGATAACATCTGGTTTTTCAATTCAAAAATGGAATCTCTCAGGCTTGGAAAGATTTTCACCAAGAAAATTTACATTTAAAGCTGAGCAACAGAAACTATGATCGGTTCGAAGACCACAAGAACTACTGCACTCAGAAACAGGACATGGAAAAGCTGACTTTTATTAGCTGGCATTTTCCTATCTGTTAACTCAACATAGTATGCTGCAAGCAGAATTTGGGCTGTGCAGAGCAACATGGAAATCCATGGATGGCTGCACTGAATTAGCTAAAGAAGGCAAGTATGTATGGTGGGTTTTATGAAATAGGAAACATTAGATGTAATCATTTTACGCGTTTCATGCAAAAATCATTTATCGTACGGAAGATGTTTGCGTGTGTTCCAACTGATGATTGGTAAAGCAAACACTAGAACTACAAGTTGAATATGTAATGTATCCTGATGTAGGACTTTTTGTTTGCCTGCTTCTAGCAATTGATATACCCAGTAGATGACGTTTTCTTATTTTGAAAATATTTAAATAGATCTTCTGTGGCAGCACATATTAAAACAATTTGGGTCTAGTAGATTGGCAGGAGAAGGGAAGGGAAAGAACATGTGTCTACTGCAGTGTCATTCAGGCAAGCCATAGAAGGTCACTCTTTCTAAATAGAAAAAAAAAAAATCCATTGGCACATAGACAACTGGTAATGGTGGGGTAACCTTTGACTTCATTATTTGGTTTATTATTTTCCAAAAGTCCAGCTGATAAATGGAGGAAAACACAAACATTATCGTGTAATTGCTGCAGAGCGGAATGAGCCTGTGCCCCACGGCCTCATGTGGCCACCAAAAGAGCTTTGTTTTTTCACCCTACATGACTCCATTGCATGCCATGTTTTCCTGAGCCTCCTTCAGATCTCAGGACTGCTGGCTGCTGTCCCACTGATCCCATTGCATGCAGACTGTACAGGCCGACTGTGACACAGTAGGCCGTACTCACAGCCACAGCACTGCTGTGGGTAAGGAGTTTAATTTACTTCGATTTTCTTCACCCAATTGTCACTATGTACAAATCTGGCAGGGGCTTGACATCCCTGCTAGCTGCACATCTCGCTTTCTGCTTGGTAGAGCATTTTTATTCTCTGCGAAACAGCAGCAGACCTGGCGTCTTCAAAGCAAAAAAATGCAGCCTTGTAGTGGCACCAAATTTTTCATAGGGTGCATGTGTCAGGAAGCCAGTGATTCAGGAAGCACTGGTGGTGGTAAAAAATACTAATGTGTGGCACATTCGGAAACAGGGGAAGTGTAGTTTGGTTTCATAGAATCATAGAATCATAGAATGGTCTGGGTTGAAAAGGACCACAATGATCATCTAGTTTCAATCCCCCTGCTATGTGCAGGGTCGCCAACTACCAGACCAGGCTGCCCAGAGCCACATCCAGCCTGGCCTTGAATGCCTCCAGGGATGGGGCATCCACAGCCTCCTTGGGCAGCCTGTTCCAGTGTTACTGACAAGTGGCACTAAAGCACTGTGTCCCTAGACCTCCATGCACTAAATGCCAAGTGTGGCCATGAGCCTGGGGGTCACCTGGGAGCTGCAGTCCAGAGCAGGCACAGAGGGTCCATTCCCAGGTCCGTCTGCAGGAGCCATGCACGCAACCCCCAGCAAAATGCGCCAGGGTGTCTGGAGCCCGCGGGGTAATTGTGCACTAAATAGACAAACAAGGCGTAATTTTAGCTTTCCCTGCTTCCCACACTCTAGTTTTGCTACAGCCTTGCAACGCAGAAAAAATAGACCTGCATTCCCTTGAAATGTCTCTGACGCCAGTGAGAAGTATAGCTATTGAAAGGATTGCCACAAAACATATGCAAGAGGAGAAACAAACTCAATTTAAATGAAACCTGAAACATTTAGAATATCAGAGGAAGCAGAATGTAATGAGAAGTTTGGCTTTTGATTTTTTGTTGTCGTTGTTTTGTTTAAACTCTTATTTCCCATTTGATTATAATGGATGTTGATCAGGGCAATGACAATCCTCCCTGATGATCAGGGAACACAGTCCTAGTGTAGCATTGCTGTTGATAGAAATGAAGAAAATCAGGAACACTCGCCAACTAAAAGCACGGCAAGAGCTTCCAGTGCTCTTTAAAACCCTGCTGCTCATCAGGTGCATGTATGAGCCAGTATGCAGTTCTGTGGTCCTGAGGCAAAGCCAGCTTGGGCAGGCAGCTCCTGGCCCTGCTGCCTAGGTAGTGCTGAGCCTTGGGGTTCTGCCTTTGCCTGTGAGTGCTACCTGTTTCAGAAGGTAAGTGCACTGCTGTGGGTCACACTGCTCCCTGAACACCATCCTGACAGAGGTCTTTGGTCAGCAGCATCTAAACATTGCTCATGGGATTGATTTTAGACTGAGGCAGAGCACCACAAACTGATGCACATCAGGCACCCAGCAATCATATGGAAAGGCATGCCATGCCAATCTGAGCGCAGGGCAGGTTGCACTCACCCTGAGAAAAAGCACTTATCCTTGCCAGATAGAGCACTGTGAGTCATCGATCATTTTAAAACCTGCATTAGCTTGTGAGCAGGTTATCATCAGCAAAATGATTAACAGCCATCAGCAATGGGTGGTGAGCAAAAGCTGCTCCACGGCCTGCTCTTCCCTGCAGCTGTCATTGACCTCATTGCACCCCTGAGGGAGCAGCTGCCCCTCTCCTCTGGTGCAGCTACATGAGGAGCACAAACACTGATGTGCCTAAATGTCACACTGTCCTGCTGAGGCTAACAGCAGAAGAGAAGTCTGTGAAGAGCAAAGCATCTTAGAAAGGTAGATGGATCAGAACTGCAAGACAGCAGTGACAATAAAACAGAGCAGTTCAATATTATTTATTTTGTATCTAGAGAGAAGTAGGATTATTTGCTCGTGTCAAGTGGAGAGGAATTGTTCTTTGATGGTAACTGAGGAAGATGGTTAAGACGGACGCTACTAACCTGACATGTTGAGATGCACCAGTCGACTTCAAGTATGGTGGAAGATTTGGCTGAGGATCCTTCTTTTTCACAGGCCTGGATTTTGAAGGCACTGGGGGAATTCCAGAAGACTGGAAAAGCACTTATGTTATACTAGTATATAATATAGATATAATACACACTAACTCTGATCAGGAGAATGGAAAGACTACCAGTGGAAACAACAAGGGGTGACAACAGTAAAAAAACTGATGGCAGGCAGGCAGTGTCTTACTGTGGTTTTCTGAGAATTGCCAAAGAAATCTTATTTCATCATTTTGGATTACAGGTCTGTACAGGTAAACGTGGAGATGTAACACACCTAGATAACTGCAAAGAGTTTAATTTTGTACCGTGTAAAACCTGATGAAAAGTTAGTGATGTGCCATGTCAGAAAGCACTTGCTAAGAGGTTTAAGAACTGGTTAGTTCATCAGCTCGCGTGAATACATTTTGTATTTGGCTATTCTCTCACAAGGATGTGTCCCAGCCTGTCCTCCCTCTCAGGGTCAGCTAACAAGTAATGCAGCAGCTCTTAACCCAGTGCCTGAGAGCAGAGCTGGAGTGGCACCCAACAGCACAGGGGTGAGGGGGGAATCGAAGGGACAAAAGGTAGATCTGGGGCACAGAGTGAGCGGTGCCAGCACTGGAGTTGGAGGAGCCCCTGGCATGAGACCTGCCAAACCCCAGCAAAGTCTCTCAGATGGGACCTGCTTTCAGGACGTGTTTTCTGCTTCCCAGCTGGAAAGCAAGTGGACAAACCATCAGAGTTCAAAGTGAAATTGCAAAGGGGGAGAGTCAGTGCCAAAGGGACAAGTTTCTTATGGGCCATGCGGTAGCTCTGTCTGGGACACCCTGTAAGCTGGATCCTGAGTGAGGACCAGTGTGAAGAGCCAGAAGTCAACGTGCCCCTACAGAAAGTGCAGGCTGTGCTACACAATGGCAGCAAGCAGCGACTCGGGGAGGGACACAGTGGGTTTTGGTGGAACACAGCTCCTTGTGCAATCCTGCAGAAAAAGGCAGAAAGAAAAAAGAAAGAGGTTAAATGTCCTTGACCTCTTGCCACACATGATGGAATAAAGCAATCACGAGGAGAAAGACCATTTTTGCAATCCATTTTTACACTGTGTGCAGGCTTAGTATGGCAGATAATCCTCATTCTGAAAAGTCTGATGAAAAACTGAGGAATGTAGAGAACCACAAAAATGACACAAGAAAAGTGCTTTTCAGTGATAGATCTACAGTTCTGTCTGTGTTGGAGGGGGAAGCAGGTCTCCTATGGATGAAATGTATAGCTACCAAAAGAAATTGGAGGTTCAAGCAGCTCAGGTGATAAGCACAAATATTCCCTGCATAACATTTGTGTGTATAAAGGTTTGTGTGTTTATAAATCTCTGCTTAGGATGTCAGTCTCTCTCCTGGCAGAGTTTTGTTTTTTTTTTAATGGAGGCACAGAGGAAGAGCAGAAAGCAGAGCAGGATGGTGGCACCCATTGGTTTACTGCTCCGTTAGTATAGGCAAGCTGCTCAAGAGTTATATTGCCCTGGTGCCTGCGAAAAGCCATCCTCTCTGACTGACCCATATGAATTATAATGCACCACAGCTAATCTTCAGCAGCTTTTAAGTATCTGATGCTAGGCAGCATATGGTAGGTGATGAAAGTTGTTTGTTTCCTTGATGTATTTCAGTATCAAGATGCTGTTTTGTTAATTGCAGTGCATGAAGTCAATTATACTGTATAATTATGCGTTGTGACATGAGGGAATGACTAGCTGAGCATCGTTTTGCCCATCACAGCATCAGATAAATGGGCAGAGGTCTCCCTGCTGCCATCAGGCCTGAGCTGACACACTGTCAGCCTTCACTTGTGTTTTCCTGTTGCACAGTACCAACAGCAATTACAATCCCTGCTAATAGGAGCTGCACAGAGACAATTCCACTCAGGTTTTAGAAGAAACAGAAGCTTACCCAACATAATTTGACAGCTGCTACAGCACAGATTAATTACTGCTCACCACCTTGCTTTTGTAGGTAGGTAATTGTGCTCGCAGCTTGGATTTGGAGGATCTGGTCTGTGCGTGGCTGTGACAGAGATGTGGCTGTTTCAGTGTTAACTTTTGGAAACAAGTTTCCATTGGCCTGTAGCACAGGAGGGTGACAGGGGCACTGGCAGCCCTCTGTGGCTGTGGAGAGGCTGCAGCTGCACGGTGTGTGTTGTGTTGCGCACTGTACAACCTTTACTTACTTGTTTGCCTTTGAGCTTCATCTCTGTGCCTGGGTTTTTCTTGTCAGAGAGGCAAACAGCCATCAATTCCTGCAGCAGTGGGCAGCATGGAGGTGTACGGGGCAGTACTGGGCATGGGGTAGGCATCCATGGCAGCTCCAAAGACTCCCAGTGCAAAGAGTGTGACGTGCAGGACAGCACAGAGATCAAGAGGGCAGAAATTAATTTGGCACAAATTGCTTCTTGCTGCTACTGGCCATCAGATTGACTAAGAACTGTGTTAAGCATGGTTTCTTCTTCTTGCAGTCTTTGAAGTGACTGTGCCAGGATGCATTTGCCTCTGCTGCTGGTTTTTTTTTCTAATTGTAAACTTTAATGGCCAGATCAGGCTTTAAAACCAACAGATGGGTTTTTGGAAGAAGAAAAAGCCACCAGAAATGTATAGCTACATCAGAAAAAAAAGCCATCAGAAAATATCCGTCAGCAATTATTTGAAGTCCTTCAGAGATCATCTGAAGCTGAGAAAGCATGAATTAACCCTGTTAGTTCTACAGCAACGGTACTGCAGGCTGGAGAACCCTAAATTGGGACTAGCAGATCCTGCTGGAGGGAGGAATGCAAGTTAAAGAGCAAGAACTGCAGGAAAGCCGGATAGATTTCAATCTAATAGCTCTGGCGTTTTGTTTGTTTCTTTGCTTTTATAATAAAAATAAGAGTACACTTTCATACTGAGCAAATAGTGAATTCTTGAACGAAGGAAGCCTTGTTCTGCCTGCCTGGGCAGACTCCTGCAGATTTCTGGAGACCAGAATGACTCTCACATGTTTGGCAGCTTCCTGGGACACCTGCATTTTTTCACCTGTGATATGGGAGATAGCAAAAGTCACTTGTTGACTTTTGTTCCTATTTACAGAATCACTTTTCTGAATAGATCCACATTCTTAATGGGCTCTCTGGGTACAGACATGTGGATATTAAGCTCTGACATATCCAGAAGACTGCCAGTGCTGGTGGGATTCAGCACCTTACCCAGACCTGCAGCAACGAGGACCACTCAGAGGTGGAGGTGACCTCCCCCAGCAGAGGCTGAGAGGTCCCCGTCTCACCCTGCCCACTCCCTTGGCTGGGACCGAGGAGCTGCAGAGGTCAGGCAGGAGGTGCTGGATGGAAGAGGTGCCAAATAACAGAAACGTCTTGCTTATGCCAGCAGTGGTCTTACGGCTCTGTGGGCACGTGGCGTGTAACTGAGGACCATGCTCCGATGACCTGGCCCTTTCCTTTCCAAAGGAAAAAGCTAAGCGGCCCCATGAACTCCAAAATACCCAGAGTAAACAAATCCTCTTTTCTTTTTTAACAGCTGCCTCAAATTAAAACCCATTAGGGTTTTCTTGCTTTCTCTGGACATTGCTTTGCTGCAAGGCAGGAGGGAAGTGCCACACAGACAAATATTGCTGAATTTGGTTTTGCCTCATTGAATTTTTACGGATGGTTACTCTCAAAAAACAAACTATTAATAGGCCCGTGCCTGAATGCTCAACCACATGAGACTGCATCTGTTACGTACAGCCTGTGTTTTGATGGATCGCTGTTCCATCGACTGAAAATCCTTCAGGCAACGAAGGAAATAGAACGGCCCTACAAGCACTTAATCTAAAACTAATATTTAAAAGATAAATTGCAGGCTAAAATGAAGTAGTCCATTAGAGGGGTGGAAATAAATTACCCCATAGAAAAAGAGAAACAAATAGGTATAATATTCCAGGAATATAAATCAGTGTAAAGCAGAAGTCTCTTGAGTGGCAGTTTGCTGAAGCGATGCTAACAGCAGTACAGATTATTTACACAGCTTCTGTATCCGTTGCTGCTATAACAGAGATTAAATTACACCAAGCACTTAGTGTGGTGGTTTGTGAGTAATTTACAGAAGGTATAAGATCGACTCCTAGCATTTTAGTTTGCTGCATAATCCTAATAATTGAAACAAATTCCAAAAACCTCTGGATTTCAGAAACACTCGTATGAGCACAAAGGAAAATCTTTGGTTGCAGTACCAATGTCTTCTGCCTTTTGTGTAGAGCAAGATAAACTGATCTAAATGAAGTGATTCCTGATTTCAGTAACAAGCATTTTACTTGTTTTATAAATATTCATAATCTGATTATGAAAGTTCAGCATTGTTTGTTGGAAACTTTGTAATACAAATTTGCTACTAACTACAGTCCCTATGCTAAATTTAACAGTCATTATTCCTAGTTCAAATATACCTATGCACATTTGTGTGTGCAGTTGCTGCTTAGCACACATGTATTCATGTTCTGATTGCTTTTTAGTCCGCTGACATTTAATAGGAGAAAAATCCTGAACCACAACCTCTAAGTAAAATGCTAAAAAGAAATTATAAATGTAGGTCTCAAAGCATTTATTAAAAAAAAAAAAAAAAGAAAATCCCATAGGCAATTACTTCATATACAAGCTAAAAGATGTACTGCCCTTTTCTCAAAACACTGCTTTGGGTCTGCCCTTTGTGTTTGTCACACATGGACAAGTAACATTCCTGAGCATCTGCAAAATCGTCCACTCTGAGCAATGATGTTATGTGGGTGCAAGAGATGTGAAACCACAGCAGAAGGAAATGGCCAGGCCCAGGGAGAGGCATGGTGCCAATGGATGCCATCGATGGAGCCCTCTTGAAATGAAGTGTTACCACTGTGCTGTACCAGGGCCACGCTGAACTCTACTGGCAGTCACCTCTATGGAGGGGACAGGGCTGGTGTCCTGCTGTACAGCTCCAGTCAGCTCAGTGGGCCTTGGATACAGCATACAGGAGGTGCACGTGGCACTGCTTTAAGGTCTGTCTGGTCTCCTGAAGCCCCTTCTCAGCCATTCTTCTCCAGGCTGGAGACAGGGCAGAGGATGCAATCCAGGCAGCCACAAGGGGAAATGGTTTTAAGTTGAAGGAGGGAAGATTTAGGTTGGATGTCAGGGGGAAATTCTTTACAGAGAGAGTGGTGAGGTGCTGGAGCAGGCTGCCCAGAGAGGTTGTGGATGCCCCGTCCCTGGAGGTGTTCAAGGCCAGATGGGATGGGGCCCTGGGCAGCCTGGTCTAGTATGAAATGGGGAGGTTGGTGGCCCTGTATGTGGCAGGGGGGTTGGAGATTCATGATCCTTGAGGTCTCTTCCAACCCTGGCCATTCTGTGACTCTGTGAGGGAGGAAGCAGTGCTCTGTTGCGGGAAGGGCCAGCCAGAACCATGGGGATGTGCAAAGGTACTCCCAAAGACACAACTTTAAAAAGCAGGCTTCAGCACTGAGCTGCAACTGGAGGAGGGAGCTGTCTTCTTAGTGAGACATGGTTTATGTGTCTGATAGTTGCTCCTTTTAAAGTCACATTTAGGAGAATATTCCTGTCATTGTTTCAGTTGCACTTGGTTGAAGACACCATCTGCTGCAGCACTCAGCTGGCTTGGCATTTGAAGCATCATTTAGATCAGAAAACAACTGAGCATCCTCCATCTACTGAGGCAGATGTCATCAGCAAAGGTGAATTTCCACAAGTGAAGGATGTTGTAGATACACTGAGCTGAATCACAGGAGTGTTTGCAGAGAGCCCTGTGTAAGACTGCAGGCGTTCCTTCACATGCTCACTTAATTTCCTGTACACACCTTCTGCAACCTACCTGAGGAGGCAGTGTTACAGGCGCTATCAGTGCAATTCTAGCTTTGAAGTCCAACACATGTGGTCCCTGCAGCTTAAAGAAGGATGAGTGAGTTTGGGTGCTCTCCAGAGATGGGACTGACAGTATTTTCCAGCTGTTGAAGCCCAGGCTCACTTCAGCTCCATGGGGCAGGAGGAAGAGCCATTTTCCTGCCTTCCTTTGGGTTGCTCTTCCTCTTTGATGCCACGCACAAACCTGCATAAAACTCTGTGCTGAAATGTGTTCAAGCTGCAGTCCAAAAAACTCATGCGACAAAGGAGGAAGAGGCATGAAATTAGGAAAAAACACATTAAAAAAGGCTAGTAAGAGTTAATTGCTCTACCCCAGTTTGTGCCTGTACGGAAAGCTCAGAGGCAGGTAGGCAGTGGGGCTCTTCAACAGCTCAGGAAAATCTCTTCAGGTTCTTAAGGCCAGCGCATCTGCCAAGATGAAAAGGTCAGATGAACCCTTCCCACATCTGCTGCTCATTACTACACAATTTGCTTTTCAGTTGTGCTCTGTGCTTTTGTTACCTTAACACAGGTTAAACATCATCCTTTTAAATTAGGTTAGGAGAGCTCAGAAGGGCTACTTTCTACCAACAGAAATGCTAGGACTGTTTCCCAGCACTGAAGTGAAGGAAGGCCATGTGCAGGGTGTGGGTGCGCTGGCACTATCAGAGTGACACTGTATTTTTTTGAATGGTACAACTGCAAGAAGTAACTGCCGTGGTAATGATTACCATGCTAAAAAAAGTGAGGGTTGCTTACGTAAACACAAGAGCCACTAACAAAATGACAAAAAGCTGAGTATCTAGCAGAAGACTTGCTGTGTATTCTGTCCTCTACTTCTTCCCAGTCTTTTCTTACTTGATTTGCCCCCCCCCAGCTCAATAAACGAAACTACAGCAGTCAGAGGAAGCTTTTATTTTAAATAAAAGTAGTGAAAATACAGTTTATACTGAAGGCCAAAGTGGAGGCAAATCACTTTTTGCTGTTGTTTTGGCTGTTATTTGCTAGCTGTTGTAGGTGGGATCCACTCCTGTATCTTCTTGCGTGTAGTAGAGTAAGGGACGTACTGCCCAGGAGTACCACTCAGGTTGAACTTATGGTTCTCCCAGATAAACTTACGAGCAACTGGAGGATGAGTGGTTGGAGGGTCATCTGTCATTGAGTGAAGCCAGCGATGCCTTAAGAGAGAACAAATAAAAACAACACATTATTAAGGCATATTAAGGAGCATTACATGATCTATAATGAGCAAGAAGTCAGGCAGTAAAAATGGCACCAAAAAAGTGTGTGTGCTTTTTTTTGTTGTTTGCTTTTAATCACCAGAAAATTGTGCTGCACCACAATATTTCAATAGCCACCTCCAAAGTCTTTTTGAAGCCACCACTTGGGATACGGGATAATGATTTAAGCTCACCTAAGCGATCAGGTAAATGTTTACTGGCTCCACAATAAAGTGATTAATACCAGTCAATAACGGAGCAATTAACAAGTGACTGTAGTCATTATCTTTCACCTATGAACTAAACGTCAACTCTACCCCCCTTGCAAATAACATTATTGCTCAAGGAAAGCATTTTCCGTAATTTACAGAAACACTTCAGCAGGAATAAACTGAATTGATTTTATCCCATTTCTATTTCAGTGCCCAAAGCAAATTTCAAATCAGAATCGTTTTTGTTATAAGCCAGTTAACTGTGCTTGCAGCATGAAGTACATGTAATGAGACAGAAGCAAGGCTTTTTGCAAGCCTATGGATATTTTTACTGAGGTGGGATTAAAAGAGGCTTCTGCTTATCAGCTTTTGTCAAAGACTTCACCTAAGAATATTCAGTTCTCTGATACTACTTGTTATTAGAAAGCCTGAAAATTACATCTTCGTCCTTTAGCAACAACAACTGCAGACTGCACTGATACAGCAACACAAAACCACAATAAAAGTAGTATGAGAGATGCACGTGTCTGACTGAGAAGCATACCCTTCAGAGTTCTACAGAAGGTCGGATATTTTTTCAGTTGAGTAGATTCTAGGCATTTATTTAGAAAGAAAAAGAAATTAAAACCTTGGATATTACTCTAGTTTAAATTTAAAAAAAGTCATTTAAAAATATAGAATGACAGAATGGCTTAGGCTGGAAAGGATCTTAAAGATCACTGAGCTCCAACTCCCATTCATGGGCAGGGCTGCCACACATCAGATCAGGATGCCCAGAGCTCCATCTAACCTGGCCTTGAATGCATCCAGAGATGAGGCATTCACAACCTATCTATGCAACCTGTGTCAGAGCCTCGCCACCTTCTGAGTAAATAGTTTCTTCCTAACATCTAACCTAAATTTTCCCTCTTTCAATTTAAAACCATTCCCCCTTGTCCTACCACTATCACACCATGTAAAAAGTCAACAGATTTCTGTCTGGAAGGAGATCCCATAGCACCTTACTTCAAAAAAAGGTGGGTTTGGAGAAGTGGGGTCATACATTTCTACTCAATAATGCAGCATCCCATTGCTAACACAAATGCAATGCAATTGTCACCATACCCCACCATCCTCCCATGTCTCCTGCCCCTCTAGAAAGCAATACACATCAAGAGGGAAAACAAGTGTTTTCTTGGCTAGAAATGCAGTTACAAAAGCCCTAACAGAAAAGCTGGAGCAGATGGAGCACAAGAAATGCTTTAAAGTTCAGTTAAAATTGACTATATTTCAAGCTTACACAATGCCTCGCATCTCTTCTTTTACAAGAGCACATACACTCACTTCCTGAAATGTGGAATTATTGTAATATTGAGTTTATTTACTCATTTAACTCAGAAGACAGACAACAGAACAGTTTTATTCTCCATTTCAGACTGTATAGCTTTGCAGTCTAAGACTAAATCTATAAGTTTTTCCAAAACACAGTATTTTGGAGAAATGCTCTGTTTGCTTTCAGGACTTTCTGGCACATCATCAATACAAAACTGAGCTCAAGTTACAATGGACCAGCAAAAAAAGCCCCATTAAGTCATATTTTCTCACTGAAAATAGAAATAAAATTGCTTGCCACAGGTGCTGAAATAATTATCTCCAGAAGATATTTACATTTGTGCTCTCCTCCCCATATAGAACATACAAAAACTGAAAACTTTGCTTTGGAAAGACTTTTCCCTTGACAACATCCCTCAGAGAGTCCTTTGAAGCCTTGGTGTCTCAGACTCTACTCCCAGATGCTCAAGAAAAGCTCTTTGTGCATTAGACTAAGCAGCAGAAATAAAGAGATTTGACATCTTGCAGATGGCCAGATTTCTGTACAAACTCTGCCTATAAATCCATGCATGAAAAAATAGGATTCAAAAGCAAATAATGACTTAGAACCTGAAAAGGAGCAGACGGCTTATATAAAGCAAAGAAAATGAGGAGAGCAGCAGCTTGGAAGAGGCTGAAGCAGTTTCCTGAGACAGGGAGCAGCACTGCCAATGCTGAGGCAGGTAAAATCTCCTAACTTTGCTTTGGAGACAGGGGACACCCTAAAATACCTTCAAGTGCACTCAAGACCATGTGGGGTGCTCTCCCCATTCTTAGACAAATATTTAAAAGCAAAGTGATTTCAAACTGAAGCTACAAAGGGCTAGAGCCAATTAGATGATGTATGAACTGTCAAACAAGAACTGGTGCAGCACAAACTCCAGAGCTTCTACTGTATGTCCATCTGCAAGGTTCAGTCACCAGCTATGTAAGTTCAGGCTACTTGCCAACTTCCTAACATCCACTTATTTTTTCCCAAACAAGCTAACCATGCTGCAACAAGGAAGGTGAAGGTGTGTGCTATGGTCAAAGGGCATTTCAGTGCTGCCCCAAGTACTTTAAGTCAGTACAGAAGCAGGGATTTAATTCTGACTGGTGTAACCAGAGTGTTTTTTGCACTCTTACTAAAGACAGCCTTCATTTATCCTTTCAGGTCTGTGGATGGGAATAGGAGGAAGAAGGGACAAGAAACATCTCCCATGTGCACCCATGAGAGAGAACTGAATTTTCATGCAAGCTACTGCAAGATACCACTGTAATGTGTCAGAATGCCACTGACCTAAAAACACTACACAAGCATTTAATATAGTTATGAAATACAAGTTTACTGTGAAGCTGCCAAATGGATGGAAATTCACTCCTTCCTCTCTTTCCTGATTAAACTCTTATTCTCACAGGCAGACTTGAAAAAGAGTGATTTTACAAAGGAAAAACACATTCCTTTCTATTTCAGGGTATGCTGGCACTTAAGTCTGAGATGCTATATTCCTCCCTTTTTTGCTGCCAGATCTAACATAAACAGTGTTAATTATTAAAATTAACTTACATTTAAATTTCATGTTAAGAAGTTAGCACTCCTACAGCCTGCGATGCTGCACAGGTTAGTACCAATCATTCCACAAGCGTCAAAAGGATTTAAAGAAATCAAACGTGTCTCCAACGAAGTAGATACCATCACCTTGATTCTGATGCTAAGAAATCCCTGAGTAATGAGGTTAAATAAGATTATTTAAATCGTAACAAATCAGAAGGCAACATATTCCACTACGGCAACTTCTTAAAACAGCTGCAGTCCCAATTCCCTGCACAGCACACATATGTCAAAACAGCTCTTGATTTCCTTCATGCTGAGATTCCAGCACATCCACTGTCAAAAGACATCACACCAATTATTTCAGAATGCTGAAAACTGCAGAAATAGTGCTGTGCTATATTATTGCACGAGGCATTCTTCCTTCCTGCTTTTCCCTTTTTTCCAATATCTGGCAGACAGCTAAAGATGACAACATTAATTCCTATTTCATTTTTTTCCCAGACAGTTGTTTTCAGAATTTTCCAATATGCCAAAGTGTTTTTCCCCAGTTCATCATGCATGAAATGCAAGATTCACCTGACTGCATCTCAACAATCCACAGCATCCCACAATCCTGAATGCACGCAGCTGCCCACAGAGTTATCCTTTAAGATGCACAGTGCATTCAACAGCCAGAAACATGGAGCTTGCTCAGCTTGAGTGAACAATCCCAGGTCCCTCTGCTGCTCCCCATCAGACCCGTGCTCCAATTAAAAAAAAAACAACAAAACATAACAAGAGCAAAAAAACCCCAGAAGAATACTGCACAACTACATTTCCTGACGCTTTCTTTGCATGTGTAACCTTTCACGTCTCATTGCACCAATCAGTGTTGATAATAATGACGAGCCTACTGTTTCTTCCAGTGCTTTTTTTCCCCACAATAACAGGAAAGCTTTTCACCTCACTGCTTTATGCAATGTAAACAAGCTGTTCTACCTAGAAACATGACTGATACTCAGAAATAAACTTTGTAGAATACTGCAAGGACACAACTAGTGACACATAAGCACGAGCAAAGAAGGAAAACACTGCCTCAGAGAAATAATAATATTGGAAACAGGCACAGCCTTATAGTGAAAAGGATAAAAAGAGGAATCAAACAACAGCTATTATGCAGTCAGTAAGGACCAGCTCTGCACCAACACAAACGTGCTGGTCATGGAGATTTCAGATATTAATGGCACTTCTAAAAACCAGTGCCATAAAACTCATACTGGAGATGAAAGAAAGCATTAACTGCATTAAACATAATTCAAAGACGGAGGGAGTTTGAAGCAAAATTGATTGCCTAGACAGCCTACCCACGCACTGCTCAAATGTTCTAATAAGAGCCACGTCACTGTCTCCCATGCCCACGTAATTTTTAACCTATTCCATACATCTGCACATATATACAACATTTTACATTTCAGTTACAGTGTCTGAAAGCTGCATTATTGCTTTTTTTTTTTTTTTTTTTGCTGGAGTACACACAACTCAAAGACCTGGGCCGTGGTGCTTCCCAGTGCCTAAAGCATAACCTGCCCATCCCGTGATCCCGTGGCTGTTCCAACAGTCATTTCTGGATACTGACCACCTTCTTTCCAAGAAAGGAATGGTGCTTTGAAAAGGAGAGAAGCTACAAGAAGAGGCACCTTGTGCCTGCACAGAGTGCTCCTGGACACATTGAGCAGCACTATAGGTTTTTTATTGGCTTTCTCCTCTCTCACATTAACCATTGTGCAGCTTAATCAAGGAAGAACTTCTGTATCTATGGGAACATTCTGTCAAATGGTACCCTTCTTCTACAACTTAAGGATCCAGCAAAAACCTTTCTAAACTGAAATTAAAACTAACCAGTCTGAAGCCTTTTTGTCATGCTGCCTCCAAGAAAACTTACTGCCAAAAATGGATGTATTATTTTTTATCTTCCACTTTGTAATACAAGAACACAAATATACAATTACACAATGTATTCAAGTTACCAAGATAAATGTCTTACCATTCAGGGGGCACCATACTTCCATCAACTTCCCAAAATGTATTTTTGCCATTCATTTCACTAGTATATATGACCCATCTGTGTCGACCTTGATTAAATGAACAGAAACACCGTATAAACTTAAGAAATTATTTTCACATAAAGTAGAAAACTCATGAAAACACAAGGAAAACTATTCTGCCTAAAAGTATCTGCTATTATGGGCCCTCGCAGCAAGATAAGTACAGCTATGACTAGGAAGCAGACCAGAATTTGATTGTTTTTGAGTTTTCTGCACTTTTATTGTCACTGCAGTATTACATTGCTGAACTTTGTGCTCTGGCACAAGCAAAGAACAAGGAAGATGGGCAGGCAATAAATCCTAATTCACCAGCAGTAGAGCTGGGCTGCCACTCAGGAGGTGGTCACGTTAGCACACGTACCAAAGAAGTTTCTTTTGTCTTCGTAGTACTTATTCCCATATTTGTCAACTCCTACCAGCGTACCAGTCTTCAATTCGTTGACCCTGCGAATTCCCAGAAGAACAGCTTTAATTACCTTTGTCTCACAGTGAAATTGCAACAGAAGTTACTTTAGAGGTAGGCAAAAATCTGTAATTAAAACTCAAGCACATGCAAAACAAGCAAAGGAACACTGAACTATTCAGACTTAAGGAGTGCAAAACATAATCACCAATTCCTGCAACTGACACCAGCTCGCTTTCACTGCGTGCCCCACTGACAGGACACTGAAGTCATACAGACAGGCCTTGAGGGCCTGTTCATTATGACACAAGATAAGGCATAATATAACATCCATAAAACCTTAAATATCATCTGAAGGGAGTACCACAGGCACAGCTATGACTTGCATTTCACTGACATGTTTTAAAGTGTTTTCCCCCACTAAGATTTGCATCTTTTTTTTTTTTTCCTCCCTTCTTCACTGACATTCACCCTAGGCAGGATCACGTAAAGTTTCAGCGGCCTGTAGTGCTCCGGGTACTCTCCATCCAGTGCCAAGCGACAGATCATGTGTAAACCCATGCTTCCTTGTCTGGTGTTCACCAATTATGTAAAGAAGCACTCAGACCCTCATGTTATTTAAGCCTGAGCAACTAATCTCAGAAATGAAGGGATGTTTCATCGCTGCTTTCCCTTCCTTCTTCCCTTCCCCTCCTTGTAAGGGTTGTTATGCCTTGTCGGTGGTCAGGGCACGAATGCCAGGGCACCAAACACTTAAAGGCATTTAGAGCCTCCAAAGGATGTTTCTCAGCCAATTTCAGTGAGCCCCAACTAAAGGAAACGTCTCCAGGCCCACAAAGCCATAATAACTGCATTTCTGGTGTATGGATGGAAAAGACTGCCCTGTTCTACTCTGCAGCCTCACCTCAAGCATTACGTGTGGGCACTACAGTAAGCCACCAGAGAGCACCCAAAGGAGGGCTACAGAAACGCTGAAGGGTGTGAGGACAAGGCGTGCGAGGAGTGGCTGCGTAGCCCAGAAGGGCTGAGGGGCAGCGCTGAGCTCGACAGCTCTCTGGGTACAGCGACAGGGCCCGAGGGAATGGCACAGAGCCGCCAAAGGAGAGTCGGGTGGGGGTTAAGAGCAGCTGGGGGTTAAGGGCGGGCAGGCAGATCCCGCGGCCCGGACCCGGCGCGGCAGCCAAGGTGACCCCACGGGACGGGGCGGCGAGGCGACAGCCGGGAGCCGCCCGCTGCTCGCTCCGGGCGCGCCGCGCCGCGCTCCCTGTTACCTGAGCAGCTGCAAGATGGCGCCGCGGACGCCGCCGTGTCCGCCGAGGTGCTTAAACGCCCGCTTCACCACCTGCACGTACTCCGCCATCTTGGGACGGCGTCGGCAGCGGCTCCGGCACCGCCCCTCGCCGGCATTGGTGCGGTGTGATGGGGCGGGCGGGCCGCCCAGCACCGAGGCTGCGTGGTGCTCGTGCGTTTGTTGTTTAACTTTGCAAACCGCTGTTTTGCTATCAAGCGCATAAGGAAAAAGATCTGAGAAAAAGAAATTTTAAAAAAGAGGCCGGCCAACTTCTGGGTCACCAAGCAGCTTCAACTCCCAGACCAGTTTCTAAGGATATTCACGATATATCCTTATGATTCGCCCCAGTGAATCTGGTCATCTTCACTAAAAATCTAATTGTGAGAAGGTTTTCTCTGCTGGCAGCGGCCCGAGAGGTTTGTTTGTATCTTTTTCCCCGGGGGTGACAATGGATGAGCTCTGGGTCAGCTCATGGATCCATGTGGCACCGCATGTCCTTGTAGTGAGACTGAGACGCTGTGGAGGATGGCACTTTGTAACTCCAAGCTGGGAGAAGGGATTTCCTCGGGCCTCACTGGGGATGTTGTGCCCAGTTCTGGGCTCCCCCGTACAAAAAAAGGCAGGGATCTCCTGGAGAGAGTCCAGCAGAGGGCCACAAAGATGATAAAGGGCCTGGAACATCTCCCCTGTGAGGAAAGGCTGAGCGAACTGGGTCTGTTCTTTGACAAAAGAAAACTCGGGGAACCCGATTAATGTTTATAAATATCCTGCTAAGTGTGGGAGTCAGAGACGTGGCCAACCTCTTTTCAGTGCTTTGTGGGAACAGGACAAAGGAAAATGGCCATAAACTCGAGCGTAGGAAGTTCTGCACCAATATGTAAAGGAACTTCTTCACAGTAAGGGTGACAGAGCACTGGATCAGGCTGCCCTGGGAGGCCGAGGATTCTCCTTCTCTGGAGATATCCAAGATCCACCTGGACGCCTACCTGTGCATCCTGCTGTAGGGAGCCTGCTTTGCAGGAAGGCTGGACTCAGTGATCTCTGGAGGTCACTTCCAGTCCCTACAATACTGTGATTCTGTGATTAGCATTGTAATGCAACTTTAATCCTACAACTTTTCTTACAGCTTATTGAAGCTTTTATGGAACAACATTCGTAGAAGCAGGAACTTCTTACAGCATCTTTACATTACATTTTGATTTTTCCTCAAGCCAAGTAAGTCTCCACAAAGAATTTCACTGCCATTAGCCCAAATGCTCAAGTCCTATTGCACCTACTTACAATGCTTTTGCTTAACATCTGGTCACTACTCATAAAAACTCTATCTCTGTTCAACATTATCCTCAAACTGTATGCAGATACCATGATTGAATAATAAGGAATACAAGCACAAGCATAATGCTTTCCTAAGAATTTACTGGGGTACCTTTGGAAGATAGCATTCACTTGACTGTAAAACTCATGGTCCCATAAATAATTATTTATTCCCAATTTCTAAGATTTGATGCTGTCTCTGTTAAATATGCTGTGCCCCTAGTTTTGTATGTTGAACCTCACTGTCTTAAAAACTGCCTCACGAAATTTAATGCTTTTTTTTTTTTTTCTCCCCTGTGGTTCCAACAAGTTGCACAGACTTAGTGACCGAATGCCATTCTACACAAGCCCTGAACATATCAGTTAGCTCTTCCTTTTCTAATACAGAATCACAGTGTAGTATACAGGAACATATTTTTTGAAGATAAATCAATTTCCTGAATGATTCCCTCATTGATTGCACAGAAGAGTCTCATTAAATCCTTTTTTTTTTTTAAGAGCTTTATTCAGTGATAAATTGATTTTGAGAAACCTAAGTTCAAGTATTTCACAGAAAGTATAAAAAAACAACCCACAAAGCAATTCAATATTTACATTTTACCTTACAATATATATATTTTAATTGCTTATCTATTCCACTGCAATTCCTTCTGTTCTTTGTATGAGAATTCATATAAGTTTATGCTGCAATGATTTCACAACTAAGGAATATACATTTGCATAATTAATTGGAATTCCTCTTGCAATTAGAATAATAAATCCAACACACAACAGATTCAGCTATGTAGATTTTGAAAATCTGCCCCATCCTTCTAAAATTTCTGAGTCTCAGAAGCAGTGTCAAATTCACATCACCATTCTTTACATTTTGTGGGCCCAGTCTCTAACTGTAGTTTCTTACTCTGGTCTGACCAGTGCAATCTCTAATACTTTCCTTTTTGGATTTGTAGCCCTCCTATCGCCCACATTTCCCAAAAGCACGATCAAAAAAGGTTTTTCACTTGTCTTCAGCTGCTTTAAAAGAGATTGATTCATGGTCTGGAACCAAGGCTCAAGGTGTAATGTTACTGAAGGACGGAGGTATTCCGTAATTTTCAAAAAAACCCACAAACATTTTAGTGTGTTTATACTTCTGTGACAATACTGAAACACTCAAAGCCAGTTGTGCTGGCACTTTTAGAAGACTCATGCCGCTTCTTAGGATGTGCCTGGGCCATCTCAAAAAGCAGCTGCCTCTACCTTTCATTTCCCAATAGCAAAATTCCACTGGCTACAGTGTGAAAGAAAAACTTTCATGAGAGCCATCATAAACCAAAGTAGGTGGCAGTTCAGCTTGCTCTCTGGTAAGACCCAAAGGTGAAGCAGGGTTGAGGTCTCCATAGTGGAGCTTATGTATGTGTTCAGCATCAGCAGCCACAAAAACCCCATGTGTCCAGGAGAGACTGCTTTGAACAGAGGTCAGCTCCAGTGCCATGACTCAGGATACATTTGGTTCCTACATTGGAGCCAAAATGCCCAACCCTGAGTTCTGCTAAAAGATTCATGTAGCAGAAAATTGTGTTACATATTAGCAGTAGCACATCAGGGTGAGGATAGCAATTCACACTGTAGAGCTGAGAGTAAAAGGAAGACTGAAGTGGCTAAACAGGGCTGCTTACAGGCATGGGTTAACATGACTTTGTGCACATGAACAAAGGAAAAGCAGAGCTCAGAAGAGAAGGGCTCATATGATGAAGTAGAAATGTCATTTGGGGTTACTTTATACAGAAGTATGAGAAGGAAAGACAGGACTGTTAGAGATGTTGGTTGAAGATGCTTCAGAGTAACCCTGTTGGAGAGTTTCTAGACTTTTGTTATTTACCAGAAGAGCACTTCCTTCTAGAGAGTTCTTCCTTTGTTCCTTCAGAGGTGACCAAAAGGCTGTGGAATGTTACTGGTATGGAAAGGAGCAGGTAGTAGATTAGCAGTCTGACCAGAGATCGGGGCTCTGTGGAAGTGCAGAGAAGTGTAAGCTTTTAAAATAGAAGCAACAAAGCAACCAGAGTATTTGCTAACAGAGGGGGAAGATAATCCAACTGCTTATTCCCTCATCAGCATTACCCAAACTTTCTCATCATACAAAGCTTTCCTCTACAGTGCATCGTCTACTCCACAGTACTTCATTTACTTCAGGATGAATGCATTTCAGAACCTACACACAGAATGGTAGCTTATTTCTCATTTGTTCTTGCTATTTGCATACTCACGCAAACATCACAATCACTTGTAATTGAAGATTAAAAAACCAAAGACAACTCTTCAATTGGCACTTGGAAGTCAGTTCTACAAAGGACCCAAACTTGTCATCATTTCACAATACATAATGAATAAAATTCTCCCAAAATAACTATTGCTTTACTTGGCATGAAGATCTGTGATCAGAATTCATTATATCAACATATGTAGTGCTTTAGAAGAAAAAAAATGTTGGTAAATTATATTCTATAATAAATCATTAATTTTCAAATAGCCAAATTCCCAGGGCAGAAAGGAGCAGTAAGCACAAAGAGTTCATAGCAACAGGAGTAGAGAACAGCAAGATATCGCAGTAGTCACAAATCCCAGAGAATGAATCTATTGACAACACAACATTGTACAGTGAAGTGAAATATCCACAGACTCTTTGGAATCATACACACTGCTTCAGGGCTGTAAGACAACCTGTGTAGAACACTAACAGACAGGTGATTACTATTGCTTTCTCTAATAGAAAGTTACAATTTATTGTAAAAAATACAGCCAAAATAGACTTTACAAATTCAGGTTTCAAGACATTTACAATGAATTTTTTATACCACAGCAGAACAGGTACAGCGACGTTCTAATGCTTGTGCTGGGAAACCACAGCTGCTGAACAGAGTAACAGAGCAGTGACTTTCACTGACGCCAGTGGTCACAGAAGAGAGGTACCAACAGGTTATATTTATAAATGCAGAAGGTACTGCAATGAAAGTGCTTTTCAAGCAAGTTTAAAGTAGAACAATTGTTTGTATCAGGAATTCTACCAGTACGAAACAAGCCCCCTAAACTCATGTATATACTTACAACATACACTTCCAAACTAGTCAATTTGCTCTGTGTATCACTGCTCCCATCTGAAGGGACAGGATTCCAAATGCATCATTTCTTCCATTCATGTGATTGATGCAGAAATGAATTTTCATAACATTGAACATTTTAAAGCTATCAGAACAGAGCTTGTTCATTCATTGGCAAAGCAAATTATTAGGAGTAAGTGCTGCAGTTTATCTGTATTCTGATGAGGTATGGAAAGTTTCAGAAAGCTGAAGATCAGAAGGTTTAAAAGAATAAAACATAAAAAAGGTCACAAAAATAATGAGGTACTTTAGCATCCACAGTAAAGTGAGCCTTACTGCTTGCATTTGTGTTGGCTGAACAACAGTGTGACTGAACAGCATGAAGGGCAGCCCATTCCTGAGAAAGCCCAGTTGTGCCTCAATCCTTATCAAGAGCATGAACTTATAGTTAATAGATAAATGAAAAGTCTTGGTAAGAAAAGTGAATAATGCAAATGCAACCACCTGCACTATGGTATCCACCTTCTTGATCATCAAGAAGACAGGAGAAAATACTTGCCAGGCAGCACAGACCAGCACGCACTCTGCCTTTAACCCGGTACTGAACTTACACTGAACATTTATGAGGAAAAAATGTAAGAAACATTGTGAAAAAGGTTACTTACCAGTAGGCAGCACTTTCTGCACTCTGTTGTGTATCTGCACATTCACTCTATAGAATTCCAAACATTGGAGGTATCCAAGATTATGGTTTTTGGGGAGGCCCTTACAATACCTTAGGTGTACACGCATCTGTCTCCCTCTTTTGTTTCACTTGACAGTCAGTATGGAGCTTACATTTGGTTAGCCACCAACAGCAAGGGAAAGGGAAGGCATATGGTTATCACACAGATGGGTAGCAGAAGTAACTGGAATCTTTTTGAGATAAATTTCTTTTTGGATGGATAAGCACATAGCCACACAATACATCAAAAGTGTATGCCACTTCTTGGCAATTGCTCTAGGTTTCCATTTTGTAATAATACTATACAGATATTGAGCAAAGCCTGAGAACTACGGGAGTATATCCTGATTACTGATGGTGACTCAATTATACTGCTCTCAAAAGAGGCAATAGAGTCTGTAACTGAGCTTGGAGATGGGTGTCCTGTTTGACTTCTCACCTGAGAAAATTAGATTCTATGATACCTACAAGTTTCTTGTAAGGAACTTCCCCTTGTTTCTAGGAAGTCACGTGAAAGGGTGTGACACATGTCTCTTGCTACCCAGCACACAACGGGTAGTCTCACATCTGGAAACACTGGTTTTAAAAAGAAAAACACGGATGGGTTGAATTCTTGATTCAAGTGACCCAGATGAAGCTCAAAAGATTTTGCCGGAAAAGTAACAGTAAAAGATGTGGGAAGGGGAAAAGTCAGCCATTGAGATTTGAAACTTCTGCTGACATGCAGAGGTGACAGGCATCCAAAAAGAATGGTTCTTGTGCTTCTGTGTTAACACAGCCTAACAAAGCTGTCCTGATCCAGCAGTCAGTGGTGATAGCAGTCCAGGCTTCCCTGAAGTAGGCCAACTTGTATTCAGACTACAGTGTGAAGGGGGAACAAGCAGAATTTCAGAGAAAATAAGTTTCTATGGCCACATCCTTCAAAACACTGCTCTTAAGGACAGGTATTCTGAAGGATTCAATCCCTAAATATTTACGTCTCTACAAGCATTGGTATTTTCTCAGCTGTTTCTGCAGCTATACAATGCCATGCAGAAACCACATTTGCTGAATCTTCTGGCCAGCTGTAAACAAAGAACTGCTTGTCATGACTGAGGCACAGGTCCCAAAGGCTAAAATATATATATATATATCTGCAAGGATGTGGGAGAGATTTGCAGTCTACTGCATTTAGAAGGAAAGTGGGTTATCTGAATTTGGAGAATATTGGGAATCAAATTCTTCCAATATTTGGAAACCATTTACAAATTATTCAGGAGTAGCCTCCTGGCAACTTCCTTGAAAGGTTTAAAACAACTATAACTGCTCCTGCTAGCAACAGAGAAGGGCTGGAAGACAGGGTCCAAATTTCTGAGGAAACATGAATAGAACAATTCACTTCCCATCCACAATTTGGTCCTACAGACAGCAAGTTGGCGGGGCCTATAACCACTGGGAAGAGACAAGCACAGCATACTGGCAGCCCTTGTCTTTCACATTTCCATGACTACTACCCTCCTGAGACAGAAAAAAAGTCCTCACACTTCATGAACTCCAGGGAACAAATACAAAGCCTCAATCCTTCTCCTTTAGACACATGGACTGTGGGAAGGGCTCAGGCATGTGGGAAGCTTCAGCATCTTTAAAGGCTGTTCTCCAGAAAGTCACTACGTGCCAAATTCAGAGCAGGGGAGAATGGTCCCATCCCATCAGAGGTCGTCAGCACCAAGCATTTCCATCTCTGGATCAGTGTATCAGCAGTCCTGTAGTACAGCCTCCGATTAGAAGGTGGCAGTGGAAGATCCATACAACTCTGTTAGTGGAATTAAAAGGACACAATAATTCAGTGTCAGTTTTCTGCTTCTTTTTGGCTGACTGAAATCCTTTGGTGCTGAGAAAAAACACAGAAATCACCAAAGTCTCGTCTACCTGTCCCCTCAATGTTAGCATGGCCTTGCAGTTGCTGGTACAAAGGAGCAAAGGCCTCCCTCAAAGCTGATCTTCTGACTAAAGAATTAGGCTCTTCTTCACTCAGTGCTGCCACAGAACTACAAAGTTCAGGATAAATGGAACTAGGCCTCAATCCAAAATTTGGATAAACCTGCAAGCTGCTGTCAGCAGCAGACCACTTTTCCTAGAATCTGTCTCTAATTTTAAGCAACAGATATTAAATGTAGTAGGAATATATAGTTTCCCATTGCAAAAGGAAGCTAAGAGTGATCAACCATCAGTGTTATTTGACAATGACGCATGTTCTTCAAGGTAGGAAAGCATGTGAATCCATCTTTGATGGAGCCATGATGTGTAATTCAGTCAACATACATAAAGAATACAGACTCATTTCTAACATGGACAGGCAAAGCAGCAGAGACCATGCTCGTATAAACAGAAGTACTTGATTCAATAATTTCTAATTTAAAAAATAATCACATGAGACTGACTCACTGGAAAAGACAGCTAGATAGCCAGAGAATGACAAAAAAAATACATAGTCCTATGCAAGAGAAACAATATGAACACATGCACAGAATTCTAAACAAGATTTGTTACTTATAGAGGTGGTCGAAAGAAAACTAAGACACATCTAGAATGCCTCCCTCCCTGTGTGCTGAGTTTGAAAGAGCAAAGGGTACTGTGAAAAGCCTTTAACTTTTGAGAGCAGAAAAAATAGGAGGCCGCCCTCTTTGAACACCTGCAGTACACAGTTCTCGATTTTTCATAGTATAAAACAGCTGATATCTACCAACACACAGTATTACAGCATAGTATACGTTTGCATCCACAGAACAGTCAATATTGATTCTTTGCAGCTTCACTTTTGATCAACTGCATCACCATGTAAGCAGAGTATTTTTAAGTGAATAAGAAATTCCTTTACCTTCCCCGCTCTTGTAACAATATCCACTGCTTCATTCAATATGAAATAATCTCTTTCCAAAGGAACAGAAAATAAAAGTTTGGTTATAAAGGTCTCCCTTCCATAGAAACAATGCCCTTTTCAAGAAGTTTAATCTTGTTTTCCATTTAATCAGTGAGAAAGAACTAGCAGCAAAACACTGAAAACACAACTCAGAGAGGAAACTTAATTTATTTGTCTAAACCACCAAACTAAGATGAGATACCTTAGTTCAGTCAAATCTTCTTCCTTTTCTTCACAAGCCTGGGTTTCATAAACAAATATTCCAAGTTCATCTATCTACAAAAATAGGATGGACAATTCTTGACTTTCCTCAGATATCAAGTTAATTTACAAGTCCTTGAAGATCAGATGAAAAATAGGAAGCGATCCTATATTCCTTAAGACACTCCACCGCATTTCCCAAGTGTACTGGAAAGGAGAAACACGAGTCTTCTTTAGAAAGGTGCATGGGAAGGCCTATTGGCATCTCTTGGAGACAGAGTATGCATTTACATCACCATGACTGCCATGGTACAGAATCCTTGTTTGCTACTTTTATACGGCATGACCAATTATTTGAGTATTGTAGTCTGCCGTCTCCATTCGCAGAATGTATGGGATGATGCTATCAATCTGAACGTTTCCAATTAGTCCTGCAAAGAACAGCTCTTCAGTAATGGCAGCACTCATCAGCCTCAGGGCAGGCAATCGGAGAAGAAGTCGAGACAGTCTGCAAAAGTAAGTTTGGCAAAAAGACACTTTGGTCACACATCTTGGCCTTATTCACAACCATGTTACTGATAAGAAAACAAAAAATGAATAAGGGACAACAGTGATAGAAATCTGCTATATTTACTTCATGAAAGGCTTAAATACTTAGATCAAAGATGTTAACTTTACAGTCAGTCATTTTTTTGACAACACCAAAAATGTATATATATATTAGTCAATGGACTGTAATATTTGGACTTAAATTAAATGAGGAAATACTCCAAATAGTTGCAATTCAAAATGAAAGAAATACTTCCTCTATCTTCCAGTATTCCATTTTGGAAATCACTAATAATTAGATAAACGGTAATCATAATATGTATGAGCTCTTAAATATTTTAAGTGTTCTAAAAGTCATTTCTAAGCTTTAAGAAGGTAAAAAGAAAATATATGTGTTTACTCTAAGTAATACTGTGCAGATCAGTATCACTGATGCTCTGAAAAGAGAACCATCAAGTGAGCAGAAAAGGTGTACACACCTGTAAGTATCATCTGGATATGCTTTTGTTACATAGTCTTGGAACTCCATGTATGCCTTTTCTTGGAATTTCTCAATCTGAACCACATTTTCCAGCCCTGGGTGATCTGAAAGACACCCTACATTGTTACACCCGTCACACCAAGATGTGTTAAAAGCTGTACTGATTATCTACTTGTAAGCATGCTGAAATGAGTATTTGATAGCTGCAGCAACTTCAAGTTCTCCAACAGTTTTAATGAAGGATGCTGCCTTACCTCTTTATTTCTCTTCCTCTATGCTGATGTTTTACTTTACTGTTTATAAATACAACCAGACAATTGGAAAAGTTCAAATATGTGCAGTGCTTGCAGTGTTTCCAACATTCCTGATAATAAACCTCTGTTCTCTGTGTTGCATAGGACAGTACTGTTCCAATGCACTGATATTTATTGAAATACTGTATGCACAAATAGCATTTGTGAGGAAAAAAAAAGATAAATACACATAGGGGGAAAAAAAAAAAAAGCTCTGAACTAAATTTTGCAGGAATGAAAGGTTATTTAATACAATGGCCAAGTCACCTTTGGAAATTATTGGTGATTCTGACCACTTTACACAATTTAATCTTTATTTTTCATCTGGCTTAATGTAAATATTTTACTGTCATAACACCATGACAAATGGTGTAATGTTATTTGTAAAAAATCAGTGCAGATGACAGGAGCTTAGCAAAGGAAGCAACAGATTTTGAAGAGTTATTGTTGACGTGCAATATATATTGCTTTGTGATGTTGCTTCTAGAGCAATGTCAGAAACAGCTAGAAGTCTGCTTCCAAACCAGTAGCTGAAGACTGCTAGCATGCTAGTAGCAATCTATAAAGATGCCAAGTCTTGTAGGCATTCCCTTGCACTCATCTCTTTGCCCAAGGCTGACTTGCTAAAGTCATGCAGCTGGAGCAGCACAGAAGATTTTCATTAATCTTCCAGTCTCCAGCTATGGAACATGGCAAATCAGCTGAGTCTACCAAAGCAGCTGTTCTTACCTTAGGACTGCTGCACCTGCAGTCCAGCCCCATCCTGTAGCGGAGCAGTAAAATCCCTGAAATTGTAATTTCTGGCCTATAAATCATTGCCAGAATATCCCTTCTGTTCAGTGTACTGGTATAAGTTTTATGTCTTGCATGTATACTGTGAAGAATATTGGCTTGTGAGTCAATATGCCGACATTAAACAGCTGCACATCCTTAGGAATGTGATCATAAAACCACGTGACCTAAAGAAAAGTCAGTCCAGTCACCTGACTTGATACAGACTTTTCCTGGAATATTTGTTCTACCTTTTCAATCACTGAATGCAATTTGGAAGGAAACAAGCTAACTTTAGGCTGAACAAAGAAATAATTGTTGCTTTGCAAGCGTAAGCTGTCTAAGGAAATATTTTCAGGTCTGTAACAGGATTGATTTCTTCAGTCAGGTCAATACATTCTGCTATAAATTGTTTCCTGGAGGAAACTGTACCAGTTACAAGTATAGGAATGGCATGAAAGGACTGCTTTGGGGGTAAGGAACACTTAACAGTGAATTAAATCTCCTGCAAGCATGATCTACTAAATTTAAAGCAGCAAACACCTTCTTACCCCTCATTTAAAGGAAGTCCCTGAGTCTGTGTGTTCAATCCTTAGCAGGAAGGAAAAATTATAAACATTTTCAAGCACTCTTAATATTGAAAGTCATGAGGGCTGGTAGCAAGATTATGCTCTACAGTGAAAATATTCAGAGTCTGATTTTTCTGGGAGATCTAGAACAAAAGAACTCTCTGGAATCTCTCATCTTTAATAGAGGGTTCTGAGATTACTTAAAAGACTTCTCATTTGCAGGAAGGTCTTTAATCTCAGCAATCTTCCAAAAGTGCAATATCAAAAAGAGAAGGAAAAAATAAAAAAAGGGGGAAAAATAGGAAGACAAACAAGGTTTTGTTATGCACTTAGCCAAATTTCATGCATTTGTGCTGATGCTGACACTTTCTCTGGTAGATGTGAATACTCTTTGGGGATACCACTTAAAAAAAAGATAACTTCAGTGTTCTTTTATACACATATCAGAAAACTTGCTTCAAATTTATAATTTTGAAGTGCTAAAGTTCAAGAAGATTTTTTTCACCTCAACTGATTTCTCTTGAAAAGGGTGAGCTGCAACTGCATTGAAAAAGACAGCTCTTCTCAGACCTAAGACATGTACAGAAGTGGCAGGTACCATCCAGCTCTCTGCCACATCCCACACAACAGACAGACTACACTGTGACTCACACAGCTTTTAAAATACATTCTGATCTTTTCCATGGAACATCAGCATCCAGAAAACACAGAGCAACGAGAAGCTGCTCATGCTTTTAAACTTTCCTAATGCAAAATAGAGCAACTCTATATTTACCTGCTAAATCTAACAGTGAAAAATTCCTGCTGATACAAAAAATACTTGAGGTTTACTCTTTTTTTTTAATCAAAATCTACTTGTTTTTATATTAAATTCCTAAATTCTGAATGAAACCTAAGACCTGCAGCATAAAGACAGAATATCTGAATGCATTTACTGAAAAGTTAATCCTACAGTTTTCAGATAAAGAAATTTAGTTTTGTCATTTTCTACAGTCTGCCTATATGTGTCACACAATCTACTCAGTCCTTTTCTGTCTTAACCAGAGAACATTTACTCCTCCATAGTGTGGACTGATCACTCAGAAGAAAAAAATAGTCATTATTTTATTTTTGTACCACTGCCTAATGAATAGCCAGTTAACTTTATTTACAGTACATTATGCAAATACTGACCAGAAAACAAAAATAAAAGGAAATGCTATGTTTAATATTCATTTTCATAATACTCATGTGAAGTAAGGGGATATGTTACTGTGATTTTATATGCAAGAATCAAGGCTTGGAAAGATTGTCATATATTAAAAGCACAACTTGGATTCATCTCAGCAGGAAGCACAGGAACAATACTTCCGAAAATTAAACTCCAGGCCCTCAGAAGTAGTACCCCAGAATAGAGACACAGATTTAAAAGTAATAAATAGGTAGCAGAGGCAAAAGCATAATCCAACTATTTTCATTAAAAGAGAAACCCTCTTCTTCCTACAGTCCTGTGTCATTCATTGCACCTTCCCAGGTTCCTCAACAAGGGAGGCAGAGATTCTAGAGGTAATAGCAGCAGCATCTAATGAAACAGAAATTATGTGGCAAAAAATAAAGTATGTACAGATACTTCTTTGTCACCTTATGAATCTTGTCCAGTACTTAGCAAAGCCCTGACTTTCAAAACCAAAGACCTGATGAGCAGGCTCATCCCAGTTCCCACGCAGCCTACTTATCTGATGTTACTTCCTCATTTTCTAAAGCAGTTCCATCTCTTTTCCTTCCTCTATAAGCCCTTAAAAGGACACGGGGAAAAAGAAAAAAAAAAAAAAAACTTACCTAAAATATGTTTTTGTGGAAAACAGAAGATTTTAGATATGGATTTTTAAGCCAACTTTTGATCACTCAAGTCTCTATAGTCACAGAAAAAGAATAAAGTTTTACATTAAGAATGATTACATACCAGGACTGAAGAGTACAATTGCTTTCAAATATGCATATTCATATCCATCTAGGCAAAGCTTCACCATACTGTTACAGAACTCTTGCAGTTTGAAGATGTGCTCCATTACTAGTTTTCCTCTGTCTGTTGGCAGCTTATCTGAGTTGACACACACACAAAATACAAACACCCCAAAGTCAACAGGCATGCAGAAGTGTAGTCATGTTGGAATTTTAAAAACATTCACCATTTAAAGTACATTCAAACAGCAGAAAATCTATGCCACCTATAAACTCTATACACTAGAACTGAATTATCTTCACACCAACAATTCCTGCCACTTAAAATTTCCAATAATCAGAGGCGGACTACAGCTCAGAATGAAAAAGGAAAGAAAAGGTTACTTGCAAGTAAAGAACAATACCATGCTATTGCAGATCTATGCTGTACATCTAAGAGTCAGGTGCTGTACTTAATTCATAGATGGAATAGGTCAGTGTACATTTGCATGAGTTCCTTTAGAGGATGTGAGCACAGTGAGGTGATGCATTTCAGCAGTGGTGACAGCAATATGACAGACCAGCCACATCCTGGACAGCCATGCAGACTGCTACAAGTGCAGCACAAAGGCTCTTGTTCATCTCTGGCAAAAACGCGCAGCTAATGGTGGTGACCGTGTTGAACAATAGTCTTGTAGCTGAGCATTTGCTCTGTCTAACAACTTCATTGTGTTCTGTGTATCTGCTGTAGTTTCCATGCAAAATAAACAGGAGGCATTACTTCCAGAGCGACCTACACATATACATAAGCCGAATTATTTAAAGGGGTTATATCACAAAGGAGATGTTTGGCTGCGGTTTCACAGCTACAAACAGCAGGGGCGGCTGGATCCTCCTTCACACTCTAAGCAGAGAGGAATCACACTCACAGTACCCCTGTGTTCTTAAAGTTGGTGTTGCCTGAAAGACTCCTATTTTGAGCGATGTATCCTAACAGAACTACAGAATACTATCAGATATCACACACAATTATACTGATTTAATAAACCACATTGTGTTCTCATTAATTTGTTTCAACTCTGTTAACTTCCACTAATGGTAGATTTTCTTTAACAACTGATAGATAAGTGATGAGCTTCTGCTCAGTTCAACTCTTCAAACCCGTGAATTCCCTAAGTCTGCAGACGTGCTCAGTCAGCACCTTACCTTGCTGTAAGCTGTCGTGAAGGTGATTAACAAACGCAGCCAATATAGTCGCCACATTCATGACTTGAGAGCACTGTGCAAGACCAAGCGTAAAAAGTTCGTTCCAGCAGGCTTTTACTAATGATATGCTGTTATCCTGTCTATTAAATTGAAAAACACAATAATTGCACTTAATGAAATCACTCACTTGCTCTTACAGTTTTTCAATTTGAAGAACACTTCATAAAACACTGATCTGGTTCAACCACTGCAGCCAGTACCAAAATGAAGTCCTGCATCAAAAACATTTGTTTGTATGTTAGGATTAAATTGCCTAAAAGCTATTTTAAATGCCGTTTGTTACAAAATCACTGTTGTTTGAATGTCTGATCTGTAACACAAAAGCAAGCTGAAGTTACAGTAAGTGACAGTCGTTTAGGTGTACTGCATCATTTCCATCATGCTCGTTTTCTTAGGATTTACACTAATTTTAAAAACAGCTTGCATTCTTCCTGCATCGTGGATGTAGAATAAACTCAAAAGTCTTATTTTACATTTTTGAAACATGGAATCTTGCAGGTTGGTGAAACAGAACATGAGAGATCAAGTTTCAAAGTTTCCTGACTGAAACTTTCTGTCTCTGTTTCACATTTGGAATCAGGTAAGAAACAGACTTCAAAGTATAAAGACAAATCATGAGGACTTGCTTGTTGTAAGGATTCGTTTGCTGTATTAGTCCTCAAAGGACAATACAATACAATAGAGGATTTGTTTGTTGTCTTAGTCCTCAATTTAAGTGTCACACCTAGTCAGTATTATTTTTTTTTTAATCGAATGTTGAAGCTTAAAATTAGGTCCATTAATTCAGGCAGTTCTGTATCAGTTACCTAACTTTCAGTAATGCAAGCATCTCCAGCCTGCTGAGCTTAACAAGAGCTCAGTACATTAAAAAGGAAATCCTACCAGTGAGGAGTCAAATTCAGGTACCATGCTTCACAGTTTTAGCCAGTAAATATAAATAATGGAAAGTTAAGAGAAGCCCAAGAATGAATTATTTATTTTCTTCTCTCTATGAAAGAAGAAAAGCTTATTAAAGCTAGGATTTAAATTATAAAAATACAATGGAATAGAATTTTCAAGAATGTTAACATAGTCTTCAAGAAGATTTCTTATGATTCACTGCAATACTACTAATATGCCAAATGACAGATAAATGTAGGCTTGTCCTGTGTAGGATACAGAGAGCTAATCTACGGCAGTATTTTTTCTATGATCCAATTCCTCTTATGATAGGAATACCCTACATCATACAGCTTCTACAAGCATTTGTTACATCCCCTTTCATATCCTGCCAAAAAGTCTGCACTGAACTACAGTGAAAACAGTGCATACTGACTACCTGGCTGGTATGGCTCATACATGTACATGGAAGTATGATCTAAAATGACTTTATGGATGCTTTAGGTTTAATCAGTTAGTTCTGCCTTAAGTAGCCTCAAAACACGAAGTCGCCGCAACCAGCTTGCTTGACATTTCAGTAGGAATTTCTGTTTCCTACTGAGATTCTTGTGCGGGAAAATGAGCTTAGCAATATCTTGATACCATTAAGTAAAGTAGTATGTCAAAGACAGCTATCTCACTGAGACCAATGAAACCAGTGCTTGAGGGGGAACCTCTTTGATACAATTACCTACCTTCCCCCCAGGACAACTATTATGGTTTTGCTTTGGCTCATCAACTACTCTCAACTAATATTTCCCTTCATTTTAAAACCTATAATGTGAGTCACTCTTCTAAAAGTTAGAATTACACAGTGCATAATGTACTGAACTTTAAAAAGGATCAGTAATTTCAAATAAACCTCCGCTTGAAAAACAATGTTAGGATTTTCAGCCCTTCAAAAGGAAAATGGCTAAATGGTGTTTAAAATACTATTGCCCATGATGTAGACTAGGACTGCAAGTGCTATAGCACTCAGGCGAATATTAACACAGGTATTGTGGCAGCCTATTCCTCCCTTTGCTTATTCACACAAGTATACTAGGAAGTAATACTTTTTTTTTTTAAGTGGATTTTCTGCGCTCATTTACTTGTTAAATCTTTTTGTACAGACTGATCTCTTGTACCTCTTACTTTTTAGAAAAACTATTTGCTGTGACAACACCACTTTGCAATACCTGTGTTATAAAAACACCTCAAAATAGGTACAGTGACATAGTTCATCATGTTAATTTGCTAAGCATTTTCAGGTTCTGCAGCAGCAATGTACTAAAATATCCTATTTACCCACTTTCCTCCACTTGCCATTGTTTAGTTTTATAGAACTTGACTCCTCTTCAAAACAGAAGTTTCAATTATATACAATACACTATTTTAAATAACAGAGAACGATTTGGCTTAAGCACCTAAGTAAATACAGATCATCCATGCTCTGCCAAAATTTCTGGTAAAGGGGACAATCCCTCACTATGACCAGGAATTCTCTTTGCTACCACCATCAGATGCTATTTTGATACTAAACTAAAAAAGAACATAGAAGATCCTGATCTACTAGAAGATTTTGCGCCCCCTTTGTATCACAGCTGATAGATGTGTATCGCATTGTAACACTGACAGTTTATTGGATAACAGTCTTGATCTTGGTTTCTGAAAGTAATAAAAATCACTTTTCCTCATGCTGTCTTGAGATCTTTTTTCATGATGATCAGCAAGATAGTACTAGATACAGCTTCAGAATTTTTAGCGATACACCAAATTCTACTTATAAAAAGAGAATGTTGCACAAACTGTAAAGAGAATAATAACAATTACTTTCTGGCTATAGCAACCATTTGTTTTTGGAAAATCCTCTGCAACTAAACTGAGGTTCAGCAAGCATTCAGGATTAACTTAGCATGTTGTTCATACTGTTTAATGCAAAATTATTACTAGCTCACCTATAAAGACAGCAGTATTTGGATCTCCAGAAAGGAGCTTCTCTTTGGTGACTGATACACATCTTAAGTTCGGGGGGGGCTATTAAAAATGACAGGAAGTCCTACTTATTGTTATTTTATTAAAGAAGGGCAGTGAGCAGGCATTTGATCATTATGAATCTACTCCTTTTTTCTTCCAAACTCAACCAAGTATTTGACGTGAAGTGAAGCAGGGAATCATTCTGATTGAGTAAATTTACCTTTGTGTTTAAGATCAATACAACAGTTTTATTAAACTGGTTTATATTTTAAAAAGTCCTCAAAGATGGCAGTGCAAATAACAAATTAAAAAGCGTGCAATCTCAACATGAGCAAATAGAGAAATTGAACACCTACCCTAAAGCTTGGAAAGATGGAATGGAACGTGCCCAGTGCATGGACAGGAAAAGCAACCTGGAAGCAGTCTCACAGATATAGTGAACATTAAGATATTCGGGCATAGGAGAAGGCATGGTGAGCTGGCACAAAACAAAACAAAAAAAGTGCAAGTCAGTTGTTTTGCTTTGTCTGTATGAAACATAATAAGAAAAATCATTTCCGGGATTAAAGGGAAAAAAGTAACATTTTTTTCAATAACCACGAGACAGTCCCAAAATAAAACAGAACAAATGCTTTTTTTGCTCCTTACAAGCCACACTGTGATATCCTAAAGAGACTACAAAGCAAGCAAAATAGTAAAAAATTTTTAATCTTAACTTAGATAAGGATTTATGTCTAAAACACCTGGAGATGAAGAATCTCAAATAAAACATTTAAGACAATCTGTATAGAAGCTTTAGAAGAACAGCTGCAATTAGAACAAAGTAGCTTAGAGCATATAGCAAAGTATGTAGAAAATACAAACATAGCAACACCACCACTTTCACTTGCAGATCTGAAGGGGGATTTGACCCAAAATTTTATCCTCAGAAATCAATTTGTAAAAGAATTTAAAACAAAACAAAACTGACATTTGCACTGGAAATATGAGAGACCAAAATGTGTTTAATCATAGAATCATATGAATCGTAGAATGGCTTGGGCTGAGAGGGACCCCAAGGATCATCAAGCTCCAATCCCCCCGCTGCATGCCGGGCTGCCAACCTCAGTGTCTAATACTAGACCAGGTTGCCAAGGGCCTCATCCAGCCTGGCCTTGAACACCTCCAGGGATGGGGCATCTACAAGCTTCGGTGAGGCATCCCCAAAACTTCAGTTTAATGCAAACCATATTTTTAAGGTAAGAGGCAACAAAATAAGCTGTTCTACAGAAATGGTGAGGAGAGCTGCTGATTCTCCCAAGCATACAGCCAACTAGCGAACAAAAAGCCGTGCATTCATCAGCAGTGAATGGCAATACCTGAATAGCTACCTTTAAAGAAATTCAAAAGATGACTTAATCAGATCATTAATTTTCTTACGATGTTAAAATGGTTAGAAATAGCCAACGATAAAAAAGTATTAAGTACCCTGAATGCTACATGTGCATCACTGAGTAGCGGCCCCTCTATTTCAACGATATTCATGTTTGTTTCTCCACCACCAAGCTGCACGCTGGCCTCAACACTTTCAGAGTTCTGGCATGCTGCACTCTCTCCAGGATTTAATGCTTTTGCAAGAGTATCAAACGCCCTGTAAGATCAAGAAAAAATAAAAGAAAACAAGAAAACTTCATCATCTCTGAGATAGTTTCAATTTAGGAGAAGCCTGCAGTTAGAAGTCTGTTTCAAATAAGCAAACTTGGAAAATATAAGACAGTAATATACTTTTCCTGACACTCAACCAAGTAAAATTTCTGAAAACTCCAAGTTATACAGTCTCTGAAGCAGTAAAATTAGCAGCAGATCCTATTCACACTAGTTGCCAACAAATTCACAGTTTTGACAGACTGATTGTGCTGCTGAATCACAGTTTGTCTTTTGAGATCTCTTAAGCGATGTTTACTGAGAGTGCTGGCATGAGCATTTTAAGCACATAAAGATCAGACTGCTGTTAAAAACAACTACTGCGTGTGTAAATTTTGGAGATTTTTGCTTCTAAGAAGCACAAGCAGAAGGAATAAGCTTCTGCAAATAATCAGTTACAGTTAGGCTATTCAACATAATTTGAGAAAACAACCTCTAAATACGTGAGAGAAAGCACTAGCATTCATTTGGTACCATTCTGAGTATCTGTGGGGCAGTGATATCTGTGAATTCCAAGGCATGAGCGCTAACATTACTTGTGGATGTCAGAATAGAATCACAGGATGGCCTGGGATGAAAAGGACCACAGTGATCTAGTTTCAAACCCCTGCTAAGTGCAGGGTCACCAACCACCAGACCAGGTTGCCCAGAGCCACATCCAGCCTGGCCTTGAATGCCTCCAGGGATGGGGCATCCACAACCGCTCTATGCAGCCTGTTCCAGTGCCTCACCACTCTCTGTGTGAAAAACTTCCTCCTAATATCTAACCTAAACCTGACCTGTCTCAGTTTAAGACATTTCCCCTTGTCCTATCACTATCCACCCTCGTAAACAGCCGTTCCTCTCCTGTTTATACACTCCCTTCAAGTACTGGAAGGCCACAATGAGGTCTCCCCGGAGCCTTCTCCAAGCTAAACAAGCCCAGTTCCCTCAACCTTTCCTCACAGGAGAGGTGCTCCAGCCCTCTGATCATCTTAGTGCCCTCCTCTGGACCCGCTCCAAGAGCTCCACATCCCTCCTGTACTGGGGGCCCCAGGCCTGGACGCAGTACTGCAGATCTCACAAGGCTCTCACAAGAGCCGAGTAGAGGAGGACAATCACCTCCCTCTCCCTGCTGGCCACCCCTGTTTTAATGCAGCTCAGAACACAGTTGCCTTCCAGGCTGCAAGTGCACACTGCTGGCTCATGGCCAGCTTCTCATCCACCAGGACCCCCAAGTTCTTCTCTTCAGGGCTGCTCTCAAGGAGATCTTTCCCCAGTTTGTATAAATACCTGGGATTGCCCCAACCCAAGTGCAGCACCCTGCACTTGGCCTTATTGAATTTCATTAGGTTTTCACGGGCCCACTTCTCCAGTCTGTCCAGGTCAGAATGGTTGTACGACTTTATTTCCCTGCTTGATAACACATCCACTTTGTGCACAAACACACCTGAGAAGCAAATCTGATTTGTGTACAGACACAGCCCTGATTACTGCCTACAGGCAGATGACATACTCAGATAGTAGTATCATTTCTACAATGGCACAAGAAGATCTAACATGGACATCTAAGGGCTTTACAAAAGCTGATTACAGGTGTGCATTGAGATGATTCTCAATTTGTATGCGTATGTTTTTGCTACAGAACCTAAAATTACCGAATTAGTGTCCAATCAAAATTCCTGATTTCTGAAGTAGAACTTTACCTACCTTCTCTTGTTCCATACTCCTTTGCTATTTACATTTATTAATACACAAAAAATAATAATAATAAAAAAAAAACATTTGCAATCCAAAGAAACAACACAGTACCTAGCTGCAGATGCTGTCTCACATGATGGTAAATGATCTAGAATGTCTTGGGGTCCTACCCTCTGGGTCCATACACAGCAGGGAGATTGAGGCATGCCCAAGTGGGCACCGCCCATAAACCTGGGAAGCTTTCCATCTCAAATATGTCAAAGGTGGGCATAAAGGGAAGACACTCGGGGGTAAGCTCTGAAGTTACATCATCTGTCTCTTGTGAGGAAATCTGAGCTTCAGGTCTCGTGTGGCTCCCGCTTGGTAGCCTTGGGTATAATAGGCAAAACCAGCAGCTCTATGGCAGCTGCTTCAGAAAAAGAGGATCTCTTCAGAGCAGGGACAGAAAGGTAAACCAGGAACAAGATCTCCCCAGTAGGTAATATTATGTGTCTCTACATATTATTCTAGTTTAGGTAAAACAGTCCTTTCTGAATATGTTGGGCATGTGCACTCTATAATCACATCTGCCCATGTTACTTTTCTTCCAAATTATTCATGAAGTCTGCTTTCAAAGAGTCCTCTCCCTCCTTCATCCTAAACTTGCAGAAGAAAGCCTGCAGAAGTTCTGTTTCCCAACAGCTCCACGCTGTGGGTTCCCCTTCATATGCTATGCTTCAAAATGAACAACGGCTGAAATGTAAAACACTAAGGAAAAGAGGATCCAGACTACAGTTTGCCTTAAGTTACAGAAACAAGGCTCACTAAGTAACAAAAACAGGTACAATCAGTGTTAAGATTCATGGTATTGACACCATAGAAACAACTTTGGTTCTCTTTTCCTTGAGCTCAGTCGCAGACATGTGACTGGACTTCTGATTAGCTGCAAAATTCGAACATCGCTAATGAAGCCATTAGAGAACAAAGCATGTAACATTATAACATAAAAACAGCAAAATACCTGAAACAAAGTTATACACTAAATTTGTGCCGGCAAAACTGAAAGCTTAACCACTACATCTGCAAGCAACGGAACATAACAGAGTGCATGCAAAACACTGATAGATAAAATCTGCTTTTTGAAACGCCTTGAACTCATTTCTGTCAGTACACATCTGTGTCAGTAAGATCAAGCTGGCACAAGGCCTTGCAAGGAAATCAAAGATTTGATTAAAAATGTACTTTCTGCTTGGGTAACAACTTCCCTTTTACAGGAATATTTGAACTGAAAGTCCCCACTGGAAATCTGTGAGGTTACCCACTAGATAAGAGCATGTCTACACCGAGTCAGAGCTCTGTCACACTCCAGCTGAGAGAACTCAATGGCTTTTCAAAGATGGATTTTTAAAGCTGAACAAAAGCAAGCACCTGGAAACAAAGAAATGAAAGATTATCATGCAACCTCACTATTAACTGCATCTTTTTGAACAGCCTTTGATGTTTATCAGCACAACATAATAGTACTCCTTACACTGCATATTATTTAACTAGGAGAACACAGCCAAGGTCCAGACCAGCAGCTATAAAACAGGTCACATCAACTTTACAAGCAGCACATATGAAGAAAGGAGCAGAACAAATGCGTTCTGCTTGACATTACACTGAGTAGGTGACTGCACTATAGGGAAAACCATGTATTTTGGGGCAGTATAAACTGCTTCATTACATTCTAATCTTTTTTTTTCTTGATTGGTTTATTCTATGCAAGCATTTTCAATACCACATGTAGAATATAGATGGAGTGCAAAAGAATACTTCTGAGACAGCTGTCAGAAGCCTGCATGGAGTGACAATCAAGGAAGAACGTGATTCTTATTGAAGGAATAAACAAGGAAGTACTATAAAAGATACATCCCATGTATGCTGAGTTAAAACCTGTGCATAGACATGCAAGACATAAATTTTGAAATACATAATGAATGCATCTGTATCAGCAACGAGCATTCTTTGAGTTTTCCTGCTTCCAAATAAAATGCTTTTTGAGCTTTTAAGGCAATTAATATTTAGGAGTAATAAACTACTTATAGATGAGATCTTCAATAAACAGTTTCCATTAATACTAAGAATACAGTACAAAAATCGAATACATCTTATTCTTACCTTTTACGTTTACCTCCTTAACATCAGCTGAAAGATTTAAGTTGAAATTCACAGAATCACAGAATCTCCTGAGTTGGAAAGGACCCACAAGGATCATCGAGTCCAATTCCTAGCTCCACACAGGACAACCCAAAATCAGACTGTGTCTGACAGCACTGTCCAAATGCTTCTTGAACTCCAGCAGCTTGGAGCTGTGCCCACTGCCCTGGGGAGCCTGCGCCATGCCCATCACCCTCTGCTGAAGAGCCTTTGCCTAATACCCAAACTGAACAAACAACTAGAAGTATTTTCTGTCTCTAACTGAACTTTCTTATCATTTCCTTCAGGAGAATCTTTCAAGACTGAACCTTAACATGAGTTTGTGCTGTTACTGCTATTATTTTTAATGCAGGCAAATCACCTAAACCATGATAATTAATTATCTCTGAACTGACAGAGATATTCTTGAGAACGGTAACATTTCAAGTGGAGGAGCATGCTTTACCTTGTAACATCACTACTTCCTTGTTCTTCTTGCTGAAGTTCAGGTAACGATCCATCTCCATTACTTAAACTCTCAATCATAGAGAGCTCTGTACTGCTTTGTGACAGATCTTTGGATTTACTGAGGTTTGCTAAAGATGTCACCACATTTGCCAGGGTACTTAAGTCTCCCTGACAGGCTTCAACCTAAGAGAAAAATACAGCTTTTAATTCTTTCTTATTGGTAGTAGATAACTTGAAACAGAAGAACTCTTTTACACTAATGAAGAACTGAGCTTGAGAATAGACCTGTTAGAAAAATATTACTTTCAATAAATGGGTAATCATCACGCAGCAGTTAGACACTGCCCTGTTTCTAAAATACGAAATATTTAGACATTTGGTTTTACAAGTAACAGCTATCTATTACTTTCAGAAAGAATGCTACGGTTGCAAGCTACAAGGAGAAATTTTAGCATCTCCACTCACTAGTCCATCATTGGGATTATAAAACTGCACTAGATTATATTTTTACCATTTTCTTTCCGTCCTCACATAAACAAGAAAGCAGTAAAATTCTGCAGACAGAAGGAGGCAAAATGCACAAAAACAGTATGAGGTGATTTAATATTGGCTAGAAAAATACAAAAGCTTCCTACTGTGCATATGTAGGGCCATTATCACATCACTTTAGTGGATCAGTACCCATAACACAATGCAAACAAAGGAAACCCAGCTCAGAAATACATTAGAAAAAAAGATCACTCATGAGATAGCTCGCATTAGCTCTGGAAAAAAGAAGAAAAAAAAAGAAGAAAAACAATACAGGGGGAAAAAACTAACAACATTTATGAAATGCACTGTGATAATGCCATAGCCATGTGAGATTTTGCAAACGCCTTACTCAATTTGAATCAAAAAAAACTTCCAAGTGTCAGAATTGCCAAATACAAAGGGAAATAAAGCTGCCCTTAAAGCTGTCTAAAAGGAGGGAGGCATTTACTTTGTAGAGCTTTTCACATTCTTTCTGCAGAGGGCTAACAGCATTCTTCTGAAGAGAGACATCTGCAACACTGGGCAATGTTTTAAAAACTGCATTTACCAAAAGTACAGCAAAACAGAACAACCTTCCATCCCTACGCACACTATTATATAGCAATCAAACCAAAAGCACCTAATGTACCAGTCATGTCATCATATACCTTATCTGGAGTCATCAGCACTGTAGGCTCGCTTTTAATTCCAGACTGAATGTTAACAAACATTCCTGACTCCAGCAGACCTGTTGACCTGGCACAAAATAGCATGCATGTTAATTCTGGGGTAATTTCAAGAAACAGAGGTAGCTTGTCTACACTAGAATGCACTTACCTGGCTGTTTCATTGTCTGTTACAAAAGTTGGAGTTGCAGCCAATGGGCTGCGAAGATCTTTCCGAATGTAGATCTTTTCCGTAGAAGCTGCACAGTTTGAAGACTTTTCTCTTGACACTTCAATAGGTTTCCTCTCACACTGCACAGCTAATAAAATAGCACACAGCTAGTAAGTCACATCACAAATTACGGTTAAGAAATAAATGTTCCTTATTTTTGTCCTTTTTACTTAATCTTCAATTTGAATAACGACTTTGAGTGTTTACAGTTATAACTCAGAAAAAAACAACCTAGCCAGCCAACCTATGGGTATTTTTTCCAGACTTACAGTCTTGTTTCATTCCGAAGGCGATGCATCGCTGCAGCCGGCAGTACTGACAGCGATTCCGGTGGTGTTTGTTAATGACACAGTCCTTTGTTCCTCGGCACGAATACACCAAATTCTTCCGTATACTCCTTTTAAAGAATCCTTTGCAACCCTCACAAGTTACTGCTCCATAGTGACGTCCTGGTTTAGGAACAACATGAATTATGACATTAATTTTACACTGTATTATCTCTTCTTCTTTAGACTTTTTTTTTTCTCAAAGCACTCTCATTTTTTCTGCATAGGTTACAGACTTTAAATCACGTGGATACAGAACAACAAAAATATAAGTGAAACGTATTTCTAGCTCAAAGCACTTCACCAGGATGCATATCTCAAAAGGACAAATAACCAAGTTGCTTACGAAGTTCTTGCTGAACCTCCTGACAGCAGCCTTAAAAAGCTAAGAGAACCCTAAGTTAGCAACGACACAGAATAAACTCTGAATTTATACATTCTTTTCCAATTTTTTTAATGCCCCTGAAGTTCAGTCCTGCTATTGCTCATTACAAATTCAGCTGTGTACATTTTATGCCTTATAGCTAATGGAAATATGGAATCTGCAAACATCGTATTTGTCAGCAGTAAGTGATAATTCCATAGCTCTGCTTTCACCTTTCATTTTCCTAACAGACAATATTACATCAGTAGTTCCTTCAGTAAAACCCTAGAATGAGAGAAATAAACTAACAGAGCTAGATCAATTTTTTTAAAAAAAATCTGTAGTGCATTTTCTAATTTATAATACTAACATACAGAAATTGCTAGGATGTACTGCAGAAAGTTGAGTTTAATTATTTTTCAGAAGTAAATTGTTTTGATTCTTCCATAGCACGAATTATAAATACTACTAAAATTCTCAAGTTCTGATCAAGGTATTCTTGACAATTCCAACAGTGACAATTCTATGATTCTGAAGAAAAAAATTAAACCAAAATCACCTACGAACACACAAAATACATACTGTGGAGGCATCAAGGCTGTTCTTTGACCTGTGTAGGGCATGTTACAGAAATACATTTCAAATATTGATTAATTTAAGGGAAAAAATATTTTTAGATTCTTTCCTCATTCCTCTCAAACTTTTTTCTGCCTGAAACTTCCAGAAATTCTAGTTTCTAAGTTTTCGAGATTCCTTTATCAGAATCGTATTCCAATAGGACTAAATGTGAAATTTACAAAGCATCATACATAAAATATCACTAAGTGTAACATTTTAATAGCAGTTGGGCTGGTGAATAAATATTCACATGTATCCATATTCATAATATCCATCCTGCAAAGCACCTGGGCTTTGCACTTGAGATGGAAGGAACCCTTAGGGGTCTCCCAGTCCAACTGCCCTGCAATGAGCAGGGACACCTACAGCTGATCAGGATGCTCAGAGCCCCTTCAGCCTGACCCTGGATTTCTCGAGGGATTGGCATCCTCCACCTCTCTGGACAACCTGTGCCAGTGCCTCACCACCATTACAGTAAAAAACCTTTTTCCTTATACCCAATCTGAATCTCACCTCTTTTAGTTTGAAACCATTCCCCCTCATCCTATCACAACAGACTCTGCTGAACATTCTGTCCCCTTCTCTCTTCACCTGTTCTTTGATGCAGCTTCTTGCACTCAGTTTGGAGGTGTCTGCAAAGCAGTTTGTGTAACAGCTCTCATCACATAGGAGGCACCTACAGCCGCTCAGGAAATCATGGCTCTGCCTAAATTCACGAGCAGGGCTCAGTATGTATGGGTCAGGCCAGAGCAAACTGCTCCTGGGATCACTCTCATGGTATACTCCAGCCCTGTGCATAGGGATCCATAGGAGCTCTCCCAGCTGGAGCACACCAGCTAGATCTTATGTTTACCTTATCATCTTACACCCTACATTGGGTAGAAATTTCTTTTGTGAAGGGTGAAATCTGACATACGTTTAGAGGAGATACATTTTTAAGCTAAATTTGGCTTCAGTAGAAAGATTTCAGATTGTTTTCTTTTTAAGCAGTTTCTGCTACATCCTACTGGCTTTCATGATGAAATCCTACTGTTACCTGCTTCCCTTCCCTGTCCTCCATTCCCACTGCTTCCCAAAAGGAACTATTTAATTGCAGTTATCACATTTCGATATTATTGTTGGAGAATCATCACACAGATTTCAACCAGGTAAAGCATAAGAATGTTCTGAGGGAGCAACGATTTTCCCCACGTAGTCTAATTGTAGCTAAATAAGTAAAGAGCCAAGTTAACATCTCATCTCTCTTACACTGCATTACCAAGTGAAAAAAGAAAGGAGCTTTCAGCTCTCCCTTCTAAGAGAAGTAATTACAGCTCCCTTCTACCCTCTCAGTAATTTCAGTTCTGACAGATTTGAAATACAAGCAAGAGGTATGTGGGAGACAGCTGGAAAAGCATCAGAGTTCTTCAGTACAGAACTCCCACCACGCTTCCTTCCAATCTCTTGTTATCATTACGCAAAATTCAGTGCGTGAAACATTTCTCCTACCTTAGCACTCTACTTTGCCAGTGAATACACTGTTCATTTTTAACTGGAACTATAATGCAGTTTTGCAGTTCTAATAGTGGTTCTTCAAATAATGAGCTGTCCCACAGAAATCTCACGTTAGCACTTCTTTTCACATACCTACAATGTCTTCTTTACCTGTTGGTTTCATATTTTAAATAATTAAAAGATTTCTCACCTGTTTCTGACTTGACAACAATAACAAAGTTCACTGCATGATCTCCTTCTAAGTAACAAAAAGCTCTTAACAGCAAGTCACCTAAGTCATTTTTTCAGCCAATTTTTACAATACAAAATAAAACGTATTAGCCTAAGGAAAAAAAGGCAAAAATTATCTGGTAGAAAACATACTGAATTTCTAAAGTAAAATAGAAGTAAACAAGTCCCACCCACAGACATTAAAGAAACATTTAGTTTAATTCTCTGCTGAAAAAGGCAGTCTGTCTTTTCTGTTTGTGTATGTAAATAGATGCATTTATATGTATGCAAACTGCTGTATCCCTTAAAAACTTTAAACTGCTGTTATAAAACTGTACTACCTTATTAAAAAAAAGGAATTGAAATACCTGATGCCTTGTCTCCACACACAACACACAGATCAAACACTTTATTTAGGGCCTGCTCATTGGGAGAGTTGTCTGTTAAAATCTGAAAGAAAGTAGAAAATAATGTCATTTTTATTTTTCTCACCATCAAGAAATATTACAGTAAATCACCTTTGTGATTTCTTCTAAGGTAAGGGACCAAATCGACAAACTATGAGGTTTTCTTGACTACATTTTACAGCCTTCATAGACACAAAGGAGCAGAGCTACCTGCCATGCACTGTGCACCCAGTGGATGGAACCAAAGTTTTACCTGTAATGCTTCCAAAAAGAATTCACGATTTATTTAAATATTACCTCTGGAAAATGGGCTGACATTTTCCAAAACATTTATCCTCTGCATACTCGTCTTGTTGAATACATACCTTTTGTTGAATTCTGTATTTACATTCTAATGAATGTAAATTAGTTTTTGAATGTAAATTATGACTGCCATGTAGAGGCTGTTATTTCTACATTCTGAGTTGTCAATTCTCTTTTTTTATGATAGACAGAGATGGTGGGCCATAGAAAATGAATTCTAAACAGCGCCATGAATTATCAAGTGGTGTATGCTTTGGTTTTCAGTAACAGTTTGACATTATGACTACATTCATGTCTTACTCATTTATCTCTGGCACCTGAAAAGCATCATTAAGCACATCAGAACCACAGCACTACAGGGCAGGCACTGTGGCCTTCTATTTGACCTTAAAAAGATCCATCTCAATGAGATAAACAAAGCACAGAAAAGTAACCAACGTAAAAAAGGAACCCAAAGGATCACAACAAGAAGCAGCAAGCAAATATCATCTTGACAATAACATGAAGTGGAAAACAGTGCGTTCTTCCAATTAAAAAGTGATATAATTTAGAAATGTTATGAGTTTCTAACTTCTACAGCACCTTAATGGGAAGTCTGACATCCTCATTCTCTCTGTGCTTATTCAAGACCAGACCTCTGATAACAAGAAGGGTAACTTTCTGGAAGAGAAGGTACCTCATCTTCCAAAGAGAAAATTAAAATATCACTCATTTGAAAAACAGCATAGGCTTATATAAGGGAATGCTTAACAAGTCTCTCTCTAGTTAGCCTTTATTAATAACGCTGTCTCAGAAATTCACCTATTATGTTTTTCTTTCAATATGACATCTTCTTAAGAAAAATAATCATGACAAGTTAAAAGAATGTTAACCTTTCATTTTGCTCTAATTCCCGTTGTTAAACATGTTCATGACTTTATATAAAATAAGTAAACAAATTTTAAGTCCTTCCATAAATGAAACCTGCTGCCCTAAAGCTGTAAGTTCCATGTAAGGAAGGACTACAGAATTTGGCCCAGGAGGAGATAAAAATCTCAGACACACGGAACTCACCAACTGACTTTAAACACGTAGAATAAACTTGTTTATTGAGATGAAAAGCCACTGAGGGTGGAACAGGTGATGGGAAAAAGAGCCTTGCAAAGTGTCAATGTAAAGATAAGATGCAATAAAGGAGAGGTTTTCTGCATAGCAAATGAATGAGTATCTCAAGTGAAGGTGATGAAATAAGAAGAATGATGTGAAAGGCAAATCTGCAGATGAAAGACTGTTTAGGACAGAAAGTATGGAAGAGCCCAAAGAATATGGAGCTGAAAAGCACATTAATGGCACTATTTTTTATCCTCTCTGAAAGTCAGTGAAATACAATCTCTGCAACTACATACTAGCTGACAATAGAACAATCTAACTGAAGTGAGAGCACATCCTGTTGTTTCTCAGACCCTCCTAAGTTGCCCAAAATGTACAATCAAAACTGCAGCTTTTAGTTTTTTATCCAGACTGCCCCTCAATAGCTCAGCCTTTATACAAGGGTAGCACACTTCTCATCTTTCAAATTCTCTTTGAAAATAACTTTCTTCTGAGGATTACATCAGATCATACCCTGCTGTTTTAAAGTTTTGTTGAAGTTTACCTAAAACACAAAGACACAGGCTGAAATTTCCATTGAATTGCTTTTTGTTACTGCTTGCACAACACCTGCAACGTGCGAATCGGAGCTGTGGACTGGCTCCCAGAAAAGCAGTAAAGTAAAAGATTCTTCCTTTGGGAAAAGAAATTCCTTGAAGGAGCTATGACAGTGATTTATAAAACCAATAGAATCTTTTAACTTTTTTTAGTTTTATTGCCACAGGCTATTATACAGACCAAGACACAAATGGTCTGTTAGAATGGTTTCTTAGAAATAACAAAGAAGTCATTAGCTTTAGTGGCAGTTATCAAAGAAGGCCTCACTGCAATCTCCAGGTTAGGAGGTCCCTCTTAAATCATCAAGTAATGGAAGGGAAAGGATATGCTCAGAAAGATCATTATTTTCTTGCCCAGTTTTTAACACTTTCTTAAGCACCCGTTTCTGGCCACTGTACAGGTGTAAGATACTGCACTAAGGAGATGGTAGCCACCCTCCTGTCACCTGGACTGCCACACCGATGTATTTTACCATCAGAATAAATGTACATGGGTAAATCTACATGCAATAACTACGTGTTAGCTGAAGTGCAGCAATATCCTACTTCACGCAGAAGGAGCTCACATCTCCCAGGTCTTCTGTGCGTGTTCTTCACACCCTTGGAATCAGTGCCACACTGCTCAGCTGGGGATATGGGGCAGAAGACCTGAAAGCTGGAGTACGAAGGCTAAGGAAGCAGCACATGCAGTGTGTGCAGGAGTAAAGAGCACCGTGCACCAGTTTAGCGAGATACAACCCTGACTACTGACAATCTCAAAACATTTTGGGTTTTGTAAATGCAGAATCACTGAGTAATGATCTTCCCTACTCATAGTCTGAGAAACTGCCTTGAAATACAGCAGTGGACAGTGTATGAACAATGGCATATGAAAAGGAAAACAAGTAGAAGGAAATGTTAAGTGATAAAGACAAGGATGAAAAGATAATTTTTTCAATATGTGAATATAGAGGGAGAGTCAATGAAGCAGCAATAAAAAAGGACTGTTGGTACAGCTGGAAATGACAATAAAAGTAACAGTATTCTTTCTAATCTCACATGCCAGGGTATAAATTTTAAAAGCAGTACGTTTACCAAAAAAAATTTGTTTTCCTTGTAATTTCTAAGCAGCGATGCTAACTCCTAATGCAAGGAAAAGCAGAGCATTAAAAAATATAAAAACCTCAAAAAAGGAGAACCCAGACATACATATTTGGAAATAAAACATCTCTTCTTATTCCATTTGAATCAAAATTATGAAATAAAGTGGATTATCTACCTGGATGTGTTGTGCAGATATATCAGGGGATGCAAAAAACAGTTGGTTGACACCTGCAGCATCTGGAGTTGCTAGGATAACTTTTCCTGGAGTGGAATCTTGTCTGGCAAGGATCACCTTGCTTGGGGTAGAGCCATCATGATTTGTTAGGATGAACTGCTTGCCTGCTGAGCTCTGATCAAGTGCTGTAACAATCTGAATCTTCTGGCCCGTCTGCTGATCTGTGACAATCTAATAATACATTTATCTCAAATTGTTATGGTAATTTAAGATCACCTTTGGGGCCCAGCCTGGGCACTTGAAGAAAACTGGAATTTTGCCCTTAACATTTGTGAAGCAGGACTGACTTCCCCTCTGTCACACAAGAGCTACAAAAACTCAGGCAAAATCTTGGATTTTCACTTGCTTTTAAATGCACTCAAGCCACCCTTATGTTTGAAATCAAAACCTGAATTAAAATCCAAGCTTTACAAATGGCCAATGCTTTTACAATACTGCCAAACCCGCTGGCCAGTACAGCATCCAGAAATGGAGGTGTGTGTAACTCAGCCCTAAGACCCACGAGGTTCTGAGAAATCTTAACTCTTGAAGTCACTGCATGCCATGCACAGCCCTTAGCACCTTCCACATTGGGATGCTTCACAAGAAACATCCTTCAGCACCAACTGTACACTTCAAAGTGAAAAAAGAAAAGTATCAAACAGCAAAAAAATCTTGTTTCATCTTTATAAACAATTTACGCTTCAGGGTTTTTGCTGTTTTTTTACATATATGTTCCTAAATAAAATATGCAAGTAAAACAGAATCTCTCTCCCCGACACTTTTTTTCTTTTTTAGCCAATAAACTAATTTGCACGTGTCATTTCTCAATCAAGAACAAACCTATTGGCTGCTGGGTTTTAGTTTGGGTTTTTCTTTTCCATTTTTCCTATTTTCAAACACAAATATAGCAGAGTTTTATTAAAGAACTCTCCAGTAAGCCCCACTTTTAGCAAAATTTGTTTTAAGGTTATAATACTTGGATAAAATAATCAAGATTCCATATATGTTCCATTACAAAACTCACTTTTATCACTTCTTGCCTTTTTCTCCAAACGCCTTCATGCCAGACTGCCTGGCTTAGTACAGACATTAAGGAGAATCGTTCTGCAGTGACTGCTTCCTGCTAACTATTTTTTAACTGTAGATCAATCAAATTTGCTAATAACACTAGGCGTCCAACTTCTGTTTTAGTTTGCAAATAACTTATTCAGGCTAAAACTATAAAATTCCAAAGGCTAAAAATATAAAACAAGAACTAGAGCTGTCAAGAGATTGGGGCTGAGGGTAGCATGGCAGGACAAAAACCCCACAGCAGTTACTAATATGATGAATACAGGGTTTTCCATTCAGTTTTCAAAGGCATCCACACATTCAAGGCCACAAATGATTACAGCAGTCCTTTATTTTCTCTTTCAGTTCCTTTCTGATTCCTTAGAAGGCAAACTTCCTTACCTTTAAGTTCCTTTCTTTCCTTATTCCTCACATTCCATTTTTCTTCATTTTATAATCTTTGTTTCTCATGTCATTTCTGACTATTACCCAGAATATTACTGAATAAATTACCCAATTTTCCATCCCTACGTCCATTCCTACGTCCAAACACCTCCACTGCATTGGGATCAGAAGAAATGCAATGCATGTAATCCTCAACTGGGTGCAGGGATATACAAAGTCAAACACAGAACACTGTGCTCTTTCTTGAATATCTAGACCTGCTCTTTAAAAAATACTCATATTGAAGATCTGTTTCACTATCAAAATTTCAAAGTGCAAATGTAAACCTGAAAACAGAAAGGCATACAGTTTATCTAGTTAGTTTTACACAAAGTATATTAAAAAACAGCATATTCCAAGCCAAGGTTGAATTTTTTATATATATGTGAGCTGAATTATCTGATTTCCAGCTTATATTCCAGCCTTTTATTTTTAAAATTGATATGTATTTGTGGATAAATATGGCAGAAGAGCCATTTCTACTCCACATTGTTAACATGAGCCAGCAGTGCGCTCTGGCAGCCCGGAAAGCAAATGGGATCCTGGGCTCCATCAGGAGAGGGGTGTTCAGCAGGGATAGGGAGGTGATTGTCCCTCTCTACTCTGCTCTTGTGAGGCCCCATCTGGAGTACTGTGTCCAGGTGTGGAGCCCTCAGCACAAAAAAGACATGGAGATTTTGGAAAGGGTCCAGAGGAGGGCCACAAAGATGATCAGGGGGCTGGAGCACCTCCCCTATGAGGACAGGCTGAGGGAGTTGGGTTTGTTCAGCCTGGAGAAGAGAAGGTTGCGGGGTGACCTCATTGCAGCCTTTCAATACCTGAAGGGAACTTACTCCCAGGAGAGGTGTAAACTCTTCGAAAGGGCTGATAATAGCAGGACTAGGGGAAATGGTTTTAAGTTAAAAGAGGGAAGATTTAGGTTGGATGTTAGGGGGAAGTTCTTTACTAGGAGAGTGGTTGGGTCCTGGAATAGGCTGCCCAGGGAGGTTGTGGATGCCCCATCCTTGGAGGTGTTCAAGACCAGGTTGGACAGGGCTCTGGGCAACCTGATCTAGTAAAGGTGTATGTTTGGTGGCCCTGCTAGGCAGGGGGGTTGGAACTACATGATCCTTGAGGTCCCTGCCAACCCGGGTCATTCTGTGATTCTGTGATTCTGTGATTGTTCACTTCACTGCTACTAAACAGTTCTAATTCTTCAAGTCGCTTCCTAGAATTCGGGGGGGGGGTGCCCACATAGTTTTCACTGCATGACAAAGTGGATACATTGTTATGTACCTATATTGAGCTAATCAATCTGCACACAAGCTTTCCGCACTCTCCAGGTATGACAACTGATAGATGTAACAGAAAGCAGTTTAAATAATTCAGAGCAGTTTGTCTGCATCTGAATTCTTACAGTCACATGCCTGCAAAAACTCCACCTGAATCTCAATGGGACTTAGAAAATGGAACAACTCCAAGTATGACAACCTTATAATAGCCTGAATTTGGGTACTTTAAATGTTGAGGTAAGAGCAAATAATCAGAGGGGAAAAGAAAACCACTTCTTAGGGAAATCCACCTGGCCCAAAGACAACACATTATGTTTCTTAATAATGTGAAACTCAGTGTTGCCAAAGGGAATCATGCTATAAAGCAGGAATGTAATAGCTCAGGATTGACTGCTTGAAAGCATATTTTTTGTGTCTATTTCATTTAAGAGCCCTGATGGTAAGATAGTAATTTTTTTTCTTTTCCTTCATTGCCTTGCCTGTTAATGTATTTTGACTTTTGAATATAATTTCAATAAATTAAATACTGCAATAATCCTCTGTTACAGTTCTAAGAATAATGAAAAGCATGCTTAAACACAGAGCACTAGTTTAAAAAAAAACAAACAGGGATTTGAAAATTTAATAACATGACTTTTCTATGTGTTGGCTTTAGGTGGCAAGGATTTGGTATCTGGAGGCTGCAGGGAATGGGCTCTGCAAGCAGAGCCCAGCAGTGCCCCACGTCAGATCACAGCCAGCTCCAGCTGCTCCAAAAGGGACCCAATGCTGCCAGAGCTGAGCCTGAGATGCATGAACATTATTATGTTCCCGAATGCAGAGCAGAGCTGAGTAACTACTGAAATATGTTTTAATGTATATTTTAATCATGATTTTGAATTTCAAGATCTCAGATATTTCTTCATATGCATTTAAGAATAACCAGATAAAGCAAAAAATATTAATTATAAGCTGAAAATGAATCTAACATCTCACTGAGATGCATTTGGTTGTATACGCTTTTTTACTTTTCACTATAAATTCTGCTTTGTAGAATGCTTTTGTTACCGATTTCTGTCTCCTATTGAGTTTGTTATGATTTATATTGCTGCCATGTTTGTAGATGCCTACTACAGGAAGGACATCATTCTCCTGAGCGCTGTCCCAGACATATCAAAAGAAAACCATTATCCCAAAGCACCTGCCATCCACTCTGAAGCAAGAATTGTTGAGTATGGTAAAAAAGGACAAGGGACAAAGCAATAGAAAAAAGGCATCCTGCAGTATATAAAGATCCCCAGAACAAAACTATCCCTATGAATAGTTCTTCTATGTGCATAATATTTGCAGTAGCTATAGTCACTGTCCAAATGTAGCTCTCTCTTCACCCTAACCCTGCCCCAAAAGCTGACACAAGGATTTGTACAACTGACACTGGTTTTGAAACAACATAACTGTCTTGCTGTTCAACAATAAAGGCTCATGGTTTTATATGTCACCCTGCACTCAGGCCCTGTTACTGGAATTACATGAAATAGCTTTGCACTACAGGAGCTGGGGGCAGCCACTGCTCAGGGATTGGTGGGGCATCAGTCAGTGAGTGGTGAGACGCTGTGTCATAGGTGGGCCACGGGTTGGCAAGCTGTTGTGGTGTTGCTACATGTTGGCCAGTGGGTGGTAATTAATTGTATTATGGCTGTATATATATATAGTTATCATCACATATTTCTTTCAATTTTCTTCTTACTATTAAAAAGCTTTTATCTCAACCCACAGTTCTAGTTTGCTACCAATTCTCTCTCTCATCCCACCTGCGAAAGCAGCTGAACGGCTGTGTGGTTCAAATGCACCACAACAGCATACATATACTGACAAAGGAAATAGTATAAAGAGACAGCATTTGAACAATTAATATAAATTAATTAAAGGTACAGCTGTACATGAACCATTTTAAAGGAGTGGAGGTAGCTGAAAGAAAGATCTACTGGATAGGTAAGACTGGTACCAGGACCGGAATACAGGAAGCAGTAAAATAAAACACAGGATCATGTATGGGGTGCCTGTGAAGATCTTGATAGGTAGGGCAAAGCTTGAATGCAATGCACTGAAACAGGAAAAAACAGTGAAAAACACTGAAGAGTGAAGCAGCAAAAGTAAAGGCCACCAAGGTTATAGTAGCAGCTGGCTCACCAACTACTGGTTTTGTATGCACCAACATCTATCTCGGAATACCTTTAAAATCTATTCTGCAGCTGACATTTTTCTCTAGGAGGAAATTTAAAAATAAAAAGCTTGCAAGGACTTGCACTGACTTTTAAGGCACGAAATATAAAATCTCTTCCCCCGAATCTTGCTAACCTCCATATACACATATCTGTGTTTATTGTGGTTTGATTACCCACACTGCCAAAAAACTCCTACCCCCACTTGAATTGGAGATGATTACCTGGTGAGGCTATAAATTAGCTTACTGGGATGTACAACATGGCTTGTGATGGCCAAAAGCCAGCATCCTTTAATGCATTTAGGAGATTAGACAGCCTCTTCATTTCCCATAACTTGTTATGAACAGTGTGATGCAGTATTCCTTCCATCTCTGCTCCAAAACATTGAAACGTTCCAACAACTCAGCTGAATTACCAAATCAAAAAAGTATTCAGTTTTTAAAGAGCAGCATTATTACAGTTTTAGGAATAACATTTTTTTCTATTCAGCAGTTATTATTTTTGTACCTCTTAAAAACCTTAAATTAAAAAAAAAAAAAAGCATTGGAATAATGTTTTTTTTCCTGTTTATAAATATATAAACTCTGCTACCCAGGACTGAATATTTGCACTTGAGACAATAAAATGAAGCAAATAAAGAAGGACCATAAACAAAAGTTGGTGAAAATAAAGACTTCATTTCTGCTTTTGAAATATATTGGATGAAGCATACCTGTATACGCTGTGGCAAAGAGAGACCTGAATCTGAAGGGACGATCTGTATTCGTTGTGCTGCCCCATCCATTAGTGTTTGTGTAACACCTCCCTGGGAATGGGTAATCTGGAAAGAATAAATAAATGTAATAGATTGGCAGTGGATAGGATACCTTAAGGAGAGATACACTACCTAAACCATAAGTTTTTATCAACTTCTGATTTCTCAGCCCAAGGCTAAGGAAAGGGGTGACACTTACTGTGCCAGGAACACAAGTGCTTGCATTTGCATCTAATTCGATCTAATTCAACAGTGTAATTTGGCTGGTTAAGAAGTTCTGTTCATGGCAGTGTTCTAAAGCCATTCTAAAAATACCTTCAGTTAGACATTCAGAAACACTGAGCAAAACAGTTGTTGACAAATCCATTTCAGCCCATCGGATCGAGTATTTTCTCAATTATTACTGCTGGTGTTCATGAAACACTTACTGAACACAGTGCCTTTCATCATAGTTGCATCACATTTAAACTAACATATTATTATCTTAATGGCTTATATAAAGCAGCTGAAGAATTTCTGGAGTGGAGACACAGCAATCGGCCCTTTTTCTTCCATAGAGCCTCAGAGAGGCAGAGCCAAAGCAACAGAATTCTCTACTGGAGGACTACCAAGAAAGTAAGAACCTATCAATTAAACACATGAGTTCAGCAAGCATTGTATCCAAAAACAAATTTAAGCCTCTGCTCTCAGATACAGCTTATGGAAGTGCTTTAATAATTATCAGTAATTTAAAAAAAATTCTTCACATGCTACAGCCAAATGTATGTGGCTATTATTCATTAGATTATTTGCCTGCAAAAAATAAATACAGTTGTCATCTACAGAGGCTTGGTCTGAAACATGGGGCTTTTTTTGTAGTACAAAAGACATCTGTCCTCACAGAGTTTTCAGATACCTTTAGATTTCATTATTTGTCCCTAGTAACTCCCCTAGCATTTTGTAGCATAACTATGCAGATCAAAACTCTCTCACACCCTAAAGTTCATCTATTAATAGTAATTCCTAGCATTTACTTAAAAATTCATTCACTTAAAAATACATTCACTTTTAAAAAGTTCCCATTCAACTTTTTTTTCTGCAAGAACTGGTAAAAGGAATATATATCCACATCTGCTGTACTGTTTCATCATTGGTTAAGAGCACTTTTGCTCCTCTTGGATCAGCTTCCTGACTGCGCTACCGCACCACCATGTACCTTGGGGTGTCAGCACAGGAAAGGAGGCAAGAAGACTGAAGGTTCTGATGCTGAAGGGGAAAGAGTAGGAAGCAAAACTTTCCCTTCCAGCAGAGATACAAACTCCAATCAACTTAGCTTTACCTAGAAAAGCATTGCTTTTGGCACCAGTCTCAGCTGTTAGAAGCTACTTGATGCTGTCCCTTCAGCTTCGTTGTGTTGTTTAGTCATTCACCGATCTGGAACAGGACACTCACAGGACATTCTGTGATTCTGTGACACCAATGAAGGTCAAAAAATAGTGCAGCAAAAGAGAGACGTGGGCTATTTTTAGTGTAGGTCAAACCTTCAGGCCAGATCTCCACAATGCTCAGAAGCAGATACATCAGAGCAAGACACAGAATCATAGAATCATAGAATCATAGAATCACAGAATCATAGAATGGCTTGGCTTGGAAGAGACCTTTAAGATCATCTAGTTCCAACCCCCTGCTACAGGTAGCGGCACCTCCTTCTAGACCAGGTTGCTCAAAGCCCCATCCAGTCTGGCCTTGAAAAGGAGACAGTGGGATTAATTTGCTGGGGACAGGGGGGGATGCTGCTTAAGTCACCTCCACCACCAAAATAAATGGTTGCCAAACTACCACCCAAAACACTTTGGAACACTGCCTGCTAAAAATACCACATTTTTCATGCAGATGAACACTTTCAGAAGTGACACAATTCATTCACTTTGCTTAAGTGAAGAACAAAAAGAGTTCACTCCACAGTAACATTAAGAGCTTGTCAGAGGTACCTGCACACACAAAAATTCCACATCAGCCTTTCAAATTGCATGCACAAGTGGGGACTTTCAGACAAACACATTTTTATGCAAACCTGTACCTAGTTTACAAAATAAGCTACATATTCTGCAATGGCTTTATACTTGTTCCCTAAAGTGTCACAATTTATATGCGGTAAAAAGTAAAACCACCCATTATCCCCTAAAAACAACGTCAGCTTGACACCTTATACAGAATAAAGATTTCACTGCAGTCCAATAAACAAACAAATAAATACTGATCAGAATAACCACACAAGTTGTTAAAGACTATATTTTGTTTGTATATGGGAGATTCTGTTCAGACAAATATGCAACTTCCCTCTGTTATCTGAAAGGTCTATGGAGACAAAGTACTGTATATCTAGCATACAGAACCACAGATTACATCAGGCACGTCCAACTCACGGCCCACAGGCTGCACGTGGTTCAGCATGGCTGGCAAGGCAGCCCACCCCCTCCCCATGCTGTAAAGGCAGTGGCTCTACCCTGCAGAGCCCAGTCAGTCAGTGTGTTATTAATGCTGTGCTGACTGAAGGCAGGGCATGGGGAGGGCAGCACTGGGCAGTGCTGACTCAAGCGATGGCAAATCATTGTATCCATTTAGATACACTGGCTAAACACAGGGCACAGCAAAGAATACAAAGCTGTGCTTTCCATACTGATAAAGGAATTTGAAAACAGAACCACAGAATTATTGAATCCTTGGAGTTGGAAGGAACCCTAAAGGTCATCCAGTTCAGCTCCCCTGCAATGAGGAGGGACATCTACAGATGATCAGGGTGCTGCCCGGTCCAGCCTGGTCTGGAATGCCTCCACGGACAACGAGGTGGGGATTTCCACCACCTCTCTGGGCAGTATTCGCACTTCCAAACAGCCTGTACATCTCTAGAAGTTCTTTGGCTCCACTATGCAGATTCTATATATAGGTTACAAAAAATGAAAGACGGGAGTCAGCAGAAACAGGAATTCAGTCTTCCCTCTGACTTACACCAAATGTCAATCAATATTTTACAATGAAGACCACAGCAAAGCTTTACTTTATAAGAATGACAACAAATGAAGCAATTCCTAAATTGGAATGTAAAAGCTCTGCAATGACAACTTTGATGGTAAAGTTCCTAAGTGAAAGTGAGCTAAGCAATTATTTAATGAGGCAGCTCTCTGAAGAACACTACATGTCCAAAAGGCACAGCTGAGCAGCTCTGACTGAAAACACTTCTGCAGCTTCACTGCTGTGGGGGTAACTTTGGCAAGACAGATTTTGCAGTATAACTTTAAGATGGACACCATAAGTTCATATTCCATGCAAGGGTCTCCTGAAGCCTGGAGTATACTAAAAATTATTTTCTCTTGGGATTTTGGTTTTCACATCTTACCCTGTCCATTTTATTATTCAGTGTCTCCTAAATATGATGAAAAATTTATGTACCTCTCCCATTTGCTGCTCAATAATTTGATGGGCCAGTTCCTCTATGGTTGCCATGACTGTTAATCACCAGAATTTCCTGTCAAAAAAAAAAAAAAAAGGAAAAAAGATGCTTAACATCTACAGCCTTTCTAATAAAGAACACCTTCAGGAAAATAAGAGTCCATATGAGTTAAATCGCATTCATAATTGTCTGAAGGTGACATCCCTGCAGAATTTGAGGCTTGATTATACTATGAAAGTAATTAATTATTTTCTATTTGCAAACTTCTGTATCTTTGTATTCAACTCACATAAATACTTCATAGTTTTCCCTCACCATTCTCATGAAGAGCAACAAAATAATAAACTCCCTGAGAACAGAAGTGTCTTATTGGCCCCGACATCAGCAGGGACATAATCAGCACCTTAAAACTGAAACCCAGCCAATTTTGTTGATGCAAATCAAGGGCAAAAATCGTAATTTCTTCTAAACACATACTGATCCATTTGTGCAAGTAGGAGTTCCTGAAGGTCAATTTTACAATTAGCATCGGTATTATAGTTACAGAGTAGGAAGTCCAAATCTTCATTAGAAGAACGCTGCTGTAATGTAGCACTAAGTATTCAGATGTATGCCTTGTTTGTCTGAGCATCTATATATGAATATTAATTAGGCAGCATGTAAAAGGAACACACACAAATTATGAAGCACTACACTTAATTTTCTGAGACAAGTTGTTTTAAGAACACTTCTTATACAAGGTAAGACAGTAGTCTGACATTAAAGGATTTGTCCATACACAATACTTTGTTTCAAATACAGAATATATTTGAATTATATAGCTTTCACATTGCAGACAAAGTTAGTGTTAATAAAAGCAGTTATATATGCAGAAAAGCTGTATGTATAACAAATACAATCAATTGGTTTTCCCCACTTTGCTAGAACTTCTAGAAACTATCTATCCCAGTAATCTCTAAATTTTCCCAATCAATTATGCAAATACAAAATGTAATTCATTTCAAAGCCCATACTGTTGTTACAACTGAAAATTGAGGTATCTTTTGACTAAGGAAAGAACTGCAGTCTTCGGAAGTGTGCACTGTACACCAAATGCTGACTGATGGAAAGGAAGAGTACAAAAATACTTGGGCCCCATAGACAATTAATTAATTAATCTTCCACTAGCATGCTGCACTGTTCATTAAATTACGTGAGAAGATAACAGATATACACATAAAACATCTAAGACTGAACCTTACATTGAAAAGAATTCTCTCCTTAGAAAACCTAATCAGTAGCAGTATCATTGCAGGAGTGCTCTATTAAACCACTCATGCATACAGTGAGCTGCAGAACAACCACTATGAAAGATTTTCATCTACTAATGTATTCTAACAGATATTTTCTTAAGTAGAATCATAGAACGGCTTGGCAGGAAGGGTCCTTTTTCAAGCCCACTCAGCTCCAACTCTCCTGCAGTGGGCAGGGCTGCCCCCCACCAGCTCAGGCTGCCCAGGGTCCCATCCAGCCTGGTCAGTAACACCTCCAGGAAGGGGCAACCACAAATTCTCTGGGCAACCTGTTCCAACTCCTCACCACCCTCTGAGTGAAAAATTTCCCCCTAACATCTAAGCTAGATCTCTTCTAGTTTAAAACTGTTCAATCTTTTCCCATCACATGTAAAAAGTTGGTCTCCCTCCAGTTTATAAGCTTCCATTTACTGGAAGGTCACAGCAAGGCCTCCCCAGAGCCTTCTCCAGGCTGTACAAACCGAGCTCCCTCAGCCTTTCTTCATAGGAGAGGTAAAAAATTAAGAGCAAGTAAAATTCTGAAATTCTGATTTTGTAACTGACCCTGATTGGAGTACGGGTTTTGGTTTGGACCAGAGATTTCCTGAGGTCTACTCCTGCCTGCACCCCCTGGTGCCAGCACTAGTATAACCTCATATATATATATATATATACATATATATATATATATATACATATATATAGTGACCTCATAGCCAGAAGCAAGGTTTTATGTTAGTTTGTGTTAGTTTTTAGCCCAGTGAATGACTTAACTCATTACATTACCATAAAAACGCTACTGCTGCACCAGTGGTGGCTTGGAACTGTAGGATCACCCCTTTCCACAGCCACAGAATTTACGTCCACTTAGGCCATCTGAAGTCTCCCATGCACTCCCACAGTTCTATAAACTGTTGTAAGGTCAGCCTTGGAGTTTAGACACACTTATTTTGGAATCTTATGGATGAACCTGGTGAAGAAACAAGAAAAAGAGGATGAAAAAATCAACAGGCAGCCCCAAGGACAAAACAGGCAATATATATGACCATGAAGTGGTCTAGCAGATTTCTGGTCCACATGCTGAAGTACCGTACAGCCAGGAGGCTGACAGGGACCTATCCTCTTGCTCCACTTCTTATTTCCAGGAAGAGTAAAATTTTATAATTGTAAGAACTATAATAGCTACAGCTATTCTGAAAAGCAAGGCAAAGAAAGCAATGCAGTTATAAAGTGTCAGACACATCAGCTTGTTTATAGCTGAACCTAGTATTTTCACAATGAAATACCCTTCTGCAAAGACTTTTAAAAATCTCTTAGTACAAGACTTTATTCCTCCCAATAATAGGTATTAATCTTTTCAAGTCCCAACACACAACTAAATGTTGTCTTGTCTTTCCTCAGAACCAAAGTTTGGTTCCACATTTTTGCAGGTTCAGTATTACTTCTTATCACAAACATCTGCTTAGTTTACAGCATTAAGGTGCTGCTGTCCTGTAGCATACATATGCAGAATACAAGTCTATTTTGTGAAGACTAGAATGATAAGATTAAATAATAAACGTCACTTATTCAATCACTTAGTGTGTTGCAAACTTCAGATGACCATGCTCACTGCCTTCACATGCACAGAACACGATACCACACTTAAAATGATGATAAGTTATGTATGAGAAGCCTCTCATCTTAGTACAAAGGGGAATAAAACTATTAAACACAGCAGTAACTGTATCAAATGAACATCAATTATTCATTCTAAGAGGTTTTTTTTTCACTCTATGTGATACAGAAATCAGGTAGCCGCAATCATTATATCCCTCCCTTTTCCATTTTTTGAATCAACTGTAATTTCTTCATTTACTGCGTGTTCCCATTTTAACAGGGCTACCTGAATGTAATCAATTTTTGCCTCACTTCTTACTTTTCAATACTGATTGCTTCCTTCATCTACTTCCATAAAGTGTGCTGAAGCAATTCCAGGGCAGACTCCCAAACAATCCAAACACTGGAGTTCTTCCATAAACTGAACTCTAGAATTTCACAAGGACAAAAAAATCCGAACTGCAGAACTACTTAAAATTATATGCATGTTATCATCAAGGACAAATAGAAAATCCTTCACTTGGCACAGAATTTGAGGTCATTTGCTACATTCCCCAGGTTCTTCCTAATACACATCAGTATATTATGCACTTCTGTAGCACAGCTTAAGTACTGTTCACCTGCTAACATCTGGCTTGAGAAATACAGCAAAGCTGAATCTCTCCTGAAACATTCTCTCCTGGAGAGAGAAGTGGATCTGTATGTTAACAGGACAGTTTATCAAACCCCAAAGCCATAACCCGTTTTTCAAACTGGATGATCAGATCACTCTGTTTATACTGAGTTTTTTGATGATCCCAAGGCTCAGCAGCAAGCTCAGGGAAGCTCTAACACTGTGCAAGAACTGTGCTTTCATGGCTAATGTGCTCCATGGGCCTACAAGCAAAGCTCTCTGCTGTAGCAGGATGGGCTCTGCAAGCAGAGCCCAGCAGCTGCTCCATGTTAGATCAGAGTCAACTCCAGATGCTCCAAAAGGGTCCCACAGATGCCAGAGCCGAGCCAAGAGCTATGCAGATATAAGGAAGCTGGGAGAGAGGAGTGAGAAAATGTGAGAGAAGCAGCCCTGCAGCCATCAAGGCCAGTGCAGGAGGACAGGAGGTGCTCCAGGCATGGAGCAGAAGCTCCCTGCAGCACAGGAGAGGCCCACGGAGAAGCCAGGCCATCCTCTTGCAGCCCACGGGTTACACACAGAGCAGACCTCCACATGCAGCCGTGGAGGAGCCCACGGTGCAGCAGCGGATGAGGCCTGGAGGAGCCCCAGCACACAGGGAGCACCAGCAGGAGCAGCCCCTGGATGAAGCTGTAGCCCATGGGGAGAAGCCTGTGGCGGGGCAGGAGGGCTGGGGGAAAGCTGCTGCTGATGGGGACCCATGTGGGGCAGTGCCTGAAGGGTGGGCCCTGTGGTACAGAAGTGTGTTGGGGCAGTGCTTGGACAGCTGCAGCCTGCAGGAAGGCCACGTGGGATCAGACTGGGAAGGATGGAGGGACCGCGTGTGGAGGGGGTGCAGAGAGAAACCATGGGAGAGTAGCAGAGATGAAGCATTATAGACTGACTGCAGCCCCATTCCCAGTTCCCCTGTGCCGCTGACAGGGTGGGGAAGCAGAAGAGGTAGGGGAGGTGGTGTTTCCAGTCGGCTTTCAGTTCTCACTTTTCTAGTCTGTTTTGCTAGTGACAGTAACTGGTGACTGATGTCCCTGCCTTCACCTTAACACGTGAAATTTTCCCCCCATTCTTCTGAGGAAATGGAGTGTGAGAGCAGAATGATGGCTCCCATTTACCTACCTACTGGTGTTAAATGACCACATCCACATACTCTGATAAATAATTTTTATTATTGAGATATGTATATTCAGGTTGATACGTACTCCTGAGAGAAACTCCCATTAGTGTTACACACTGTTTTTAAAGCTTGAAAAGGTTAACTGTATTCTGAAAAAGATGACTTTGCTGTAAAGAATTCTTTGGAAGGGTGATGGGAGTTCATATCAATTTCCCTTGTTTACTGAGTTCCAAAAATCTGAAGCATCTGATGAACAAAGATAATGATTCGTTGCATGTATCTCTATCTGAACAGATAATGTGAACCACAGACTTTGTGTTTTCAGCCAAACTGCCAAATACCAACAGCAAGCCAAGAATTCACACCAGCAGAATTCTGTGCTGGTGCAACACCTGTCTGCAACAAGATTCCTTCTTGTGACAGAGATGAACTGTTGTGCACGTAGACATTTTTACATTAATTCAGTATTACCAAACACAGCTCTCTCAAATCCAGAATTGGCCATAAGCTTCCTTCATTCTGGGTGCTAGGAGCATAACTACCGTTTTACTCAGAGCACAGGAAGAGGTTCTCTGAAAGAGATCCCCTGCCTTAGTGTATTATTTTTGCAGGAATTCAAAATTAGAGGGAAAAAAAGCAGGAAGGAAAAACTCAATGCTACAGGAACCGGGAACAGCAACTGGAAAGCTGTGCAGCAGAAAAGAATCTGTGGGTGCCGGTTGACAGCTGGCTGAACATAAGCCAGCAGGGTGCCCAAGGCCAATGGCATCTCAGATTGTATTAGAAATAGAATCAGCTGATTGTACCTCTTGTACTCTGTGCTGGAGAGGCCGCACCTTGAGTACTGTGTGCAGTTTTGGGCCCTCATTACAAGGACATTGAGGCCTCAGAATGTGTCCACAGAAGGGCAACAAAGCTGTGAAAGCTCTGCAGCACAAGCCTGATGGGGAGCAGCTGAGGGAACTAGGATTGTTCAGTCTGGAAAAGTGTAGGGTAGACTTCATTGCCCTCTGCAGTGACCTGAAATCAGTCTCATCCCGGTCAACTAGTGAGGCAATGGCCTCAGGTTGTGCAAAGGGAGGTAAGAGTTAGATATTACGAAAAGTTTCTTTGAAACAGTAGCCAGGCACTGGCACAGGCTGCCCAGGGAGGTGGTGAAGTCATCATCCCTGGAGGTATTCAAAAACCCCTGAGGGACAGGGTCAGAGGGCATGGTGAGGATGGGCTGACTCGGTGATCTCAGAAGTCTTCTCCAATTTTAATGGCTGCATGATTCTTGAGCTTTCTTGATGAAACAAGCCCCTAAACAAAGCCAAGGCCATTTAAAATTGATAAATGCTAATATCTCCTCCTGGAGATTTTATTATTATTATTTTTTTAAAGACGGTAACTTCTTAAGACTGATGTACATCAGGCCTGATATATGAAGTTAAGCTGATTATGAGAATGTTACCTTACTCTGGCTTTACGTCAGCAGGTAGAGTATCTCCCACACACAAGAACAACCTGCAACCTCCTCAGTAACCACCATCTCAGTCCCACTGCAGCTGTTGCCAACAAAGCATCAATTCAACTTCGAAAAAAGCAACCAGTCTAAAATGCTTAAAACAGTACTCATAAGCAGAGATAGTATAGCTTGGAATGAACCTGAATTAAACCTCCATCTCCTCACAACCGGTGCACATGTAGATGAGCAACTTCTGTATTTGCTGCTTGATAACCAAGCAGTAACACATCTTTCTCAAGCCTGCCTTTACTGTTTGTATTAAAACACCACACAACCACCAATAACACTCAACTACTCAGCTGTACGCTGGCCATCTCCGTTTTATAGCTGGGATGACAGCTAGAAGCACTGATTTTTTCAGGAGTTGTGCTGATGCCCTTGCTTGGGAAGCATAGCTCTTAAAGTAAAGAGCAGAATCTTAATTTTGGCCTGAGGCTAAGTGATTTCCACAGACTTCAAGAAAAAACAGTGCAACTTGTTGTCTCTGACATTTGCAAATGTCACACTCAACTACATCCTAAAATACAGGCTAATGCAAATTGGGTTCTTCCCTTGTTTACCTGATGTGACAGAAGTTAAGCTAAGATTCATACCAGTGCACAACCTCATGTACTTGAAAACATCCTTCCTTTGTAATCAGTGTGACTTCTAATTACAGCCTAATTTGGCTGCCAGGGCTAAAAGCCCAACCATACCATGCCCAGCACTGCACACCGGGTGAGGAGAGGCGCTGTCCTGCCCAGCATGGAGCTGCATCAAGGGAGGGTCAGGCAAGGTTCTTGACCACAGGGCACTGGGCACAGCCACAAACTGCTGTTCAGCAGGAGTTTGGACAGCTCCCTCAGACACAGGGTTTGAATTCTGGGTGATCTGGTGTAGAGCCAGGGTCGGACTTGTGATCCTTGTGGGCACCTTCCAACTCAGGATACACTATAATTTTATGGTAATTCTTGCTTCTTTACATCAGACTTACAATTCTTGCCCTCATTTTTCAGAGCCCTCCAGGTCTAGATGAAGTGATAAGAAAAGGTCTGCCCCATAACCATGCAGTCAATGACACTACTGTTGTCGTTTCAGCTCCCAAATGGTTCCCATTCATAGCTTTCTGCAGATCTACAGTTAAGATCAGAAACACTCTTTTTAAAACCTCCCTGAAACATTCCTTTAGTTTTTATTAAAAGGAGGTACACTGCTTAAGGAAAACTGACATTTAGACTGTCAACGTGATTAGATCACTGCCTCACTCCAACTGTTCAGTGCTTTCTCTTTGTACCCTTAATGTTCCCAGTGTGTGATGATCTGTTTGCACAGTTTGGCATTAGTAGTAAATTTCCAACACCAGAAAAAAAAACATTTTCTTCATACATAACCAAACATACAAAGGCTGTTTTTCTATTAATGTAGGTACAGAGATAGACAAATATTAGCATCTGTATTTTTAGTGATTAGATCTACTTTACACTTGTATAACCTCTGCATTTGCTTTTTAAATTATTTCTGCAGTGCTCGACAATATTGTTTGCCATGTAATCAAAAAAAGAAAACTTAATGGGGAGGTCAAACCATATATCCATCAGTTTTCTTCTAAAACCTCAGTTCCTCAGCCCCAATTATTAGAAGCATCATCTAAAAGCAGACATTTTAACAGCAGACACACATCAGACTTCTGAGGCTCCTAAATGAAATGCAACTTTAATCTCTTTCTGGGAGTAAATACTGAAAAAAAAAATACCATTAGTTTATGGTCCAACTAAATAAGCTGGCAAAAGCAGAAAGATTACTTTTAAATACAGTGTGTTCAGTATCAGCTGATACTTATCAGCACTGAACCTGCCATCAAAACCTATAGTCTTCCCACTGCTACTTCAGATAATCATTCCAGGAGCCACAGTGTCAGTGGAAGATTTTCATGAGCTTGCCTAAAATTCAGCCACCACTCTTCTCTCCTTCTTCCTCTGCTTGTCTGTGCCAGAGCTTCCCCAATACTTTATTCAAACCAACTTAGGGAATAATTTCAATGGTTTGCTTTTGGCTTACTTCCACAGAAATGGGTTAGGAAACACTCCCCTGAGAACTGCCAGCAGATGTGACAGCCTCTAATTCCTCTGCTGATACAGCCATACCCAGGAGACAGCAAGGGAACTCATACTTTCTCCAGGGACAGAAGTTACACAACATTAATCATCCCAGTAGGAAGTTTCCTAATAATACTATGCCAAAATATTTGCATCACGGTTCCAGGAATGGCTCCATACAGGTATGGAATGTGTGGTAATACAGGAGTTTTCTTCTAGATCAAACCCACCTGAGAAAGGTACGCCTGCGGAAGGTCAGACGCACATTTAAGTACACAGAGAAGAGCACTGTGGATGCTTTTGAGATACTGGCATGTTAACTGGCTGTGACCACAGAAGTTATTGTGAACTTTACTTTCTGGTCTTATATGAAGGAATAGAAGAGCAACGTGACTTTTTAGGAAGACTTGAGAGGTTGGTATAATGAGAAGCTAGATAGAAAATAATTCCCTCTTAGAGGAAACAGACTTCATCTCCTTCCATAGTGATATTACTTCAGCAACAAAAGATTTCAACAAATCTCAGTAACTGAACTAAGGATGTGCTATTTCGGTTCATGTCATCATATCAGGGGCTTACAGCTGATCTGTACTTAAAATGGAAACTAACCACTTTCACTCCCAAAGTCATCATACGATGATTAAGAATTTAGCATAACCAATGCTGAACTTGTTTCACAAAGACCCACATGTAGAATGCAAAGCACTCAAAAATCCCTCTATGATTAACTGTACAAGAGTCAGGAGGCTCGGTTATTTGTTTTAAACAGATTTCTTTACACTCTGGAACAGCATTCTGCAACGCTTCACAGATCATCAAGTAAGCCAAGGAACCCAACACATCTGTGAGATGTGCAATCCTACTCTGCTTGTTGCTCCCTACATAGAAAACTCAATGAACACAGGAACTAGATGAGCTATTCTTAGATTATCTTTCTATAAGCCGTAACACTCAAGATGGTAGAACAGTTACAGACTCAAAGGAGTAACGGTCTCTTTATTCCTGAGCTAAGGAATATTTACGTGACTCATGACACCCAGTCAGAGAGCGTTTATTGAATCTGCATGGCACCAAGATTTAGAGCATACACATGTAAGAGACCAATAACCACAGGAAACAAGCAGCTAAACCTGCAGGCAAGGGCAGATGAGGCACTCGCAAAGCACGAAGGAATAATTACAAGGCACACAACAAGAGAGTAAAAGATGCACCAGCAGCCATGCCCGTGCAATTCATTTAAAATCACTGCTCTCGAAGCTTTAAAACTGCTAATGTTTATTTTTTCATGGAAGCAAAGTGTTATAAAGGTGAAGCAACAACCCTGCAAAGGTAAGCTTCCAGAAGACAGCAGAGCCATTCTCACAGTTCAGAGGGGATGGTCTCACTCCTATCACAGAGCTCCTGCTGTGTGTGCTTGCTTCAGCACAGCAGCCCCTCGAAGCCTTGGGGCAGTGTGGAGGAGGAGAGGCACAGGGGATTGTCTGAGAACTGAACCAGGTCACTACTGGTCAGAGCCAAGTAAGGAGACAGGACTCTTATTAACCAGGCCAAGCTGTCCTGCACATCTTCTGTCTTTGACTGCTTGAACCTGGCAAAAACTCTGCGCTGTTACAAGAAATAAAACAAGAACATGCTGGTTCTCTACACCAGAGCTGAAGCTACTAAACAAACCAGATCGGGAAGTTCACCTGGCTAAGTACTTCCTCCTCCAGTCCTTTTCTACTCTATTCTGGGTTACCTTCAGTCAAGTCAGTTCCTCTGCCTGGCACACAAAGGCTGTACTAACATCTAGCAAGCACAAACCCTGCTTTCCAAACACAGGCAGGCACTACGCCCACTGCAAACAGCATGGCTGCAGCATCTCATCAAGTGGGACAGCCACATTGTGGCTGAGGGTCTTTTCTCCCTTCTGCACTCAATCTTGCAGCGGTGTAACAGTGAGGTAAGCTGATCCGAATTTATTCACCTTGCAGCAAGCAGCTTCTAAGTGTGACTCAAAGAAAGCTGAAGACGACTCTTTTGGAAAAAGTCCATTGTTGCAGCAGCTTGCATGATAAATATATCAATCCTCTTATTTCAAAGGATATTTGTGTGCACATTCAGTTTTGGTGTTTGTTTTTTTTCTTTTTGCTTTATCAGCTTTACGGTATCACGGGTTTTGGTTCTGTTAGCAGGCCTTTAGGTTTCTGTAAGCATGTATGTAAGGCTCTCTGGAAAGTACATTCAGATTAAGCTGTCAGGACTAAAAGCTTTAGTCACACTGACACTTGCATTGTCCTATTAATATTTTAGAACAAACAAATTATCACAATAAATAAAGAGTTTTCACACTACAAATTTACTCCCAACCAACCTCACCTTGCTGAAACTAAATAACCATTAATTAAAGCTAATATGATAATACAAGAAGATTTGGCTTTAGGTTTTTTTCCATGTTCTGCGTTCTTCAAGTTGCTGGTTCAGCTTCCTACAAAGGCAATTAAATATTTGACTTATCCCAGTCTGTCTTGCTATTAAGCTGAACAAAATTAATTCAGGTTAAATTTAACAGGCTTCCAGCGAAGGCCTGACCAAACCATTACAACTAATTTAAGTTATTCTGCATTGATACAGAAAGGCAGTTCTCAGACAGGAACACACTTCTTTTCAAAGTCTGTAGTGCCACATCATCAGATACACTGCATTCATTCCGTCCTCACAATCTGCATGATTTGGAAGCGGAGAGCAATTCTTCAAAGAGAAATCCTTGGCTGCTTTGAGACTGTGGTTGGTATCACTCAATGCATGCTCTGGAACCAAAGGCTGATGACTGAAGGGTAAGGCTATGAACAAGATAAGGATTTGATTAACTACACCTTCATAATTTTACCTATCATTTTCCAAACTGATAAAATTCTAGTATGTGGCATCATATCTTACACCAACAATACACAGGCACAAGTGAAAACTGCTGAAAGCAGCATGGAAGGAAAAAATAAAAAGCTTACTCATTTATTTAAGGGTTTATTTGGGCTTAGGAACTGTTTCACTTCCCCAGTGGTGCCCACTGAGCTGCATGCCACAGCTGTGTGACAAAAAAGCATATGCAGGCAGCTGTGCCAGCCTGACTGCTGCCCCACAACCATATCATGCCACCCCACCTCCCTGCAGAGAAATGCTCCCATCCCCCTGCCATGGGGAAGCAGGCACTCGCATGAGAGCTCCCTGACCCATTTCAGCCAAAATAACACAGGTTAGCACACCTTACAGTAAAAGCCCCAAGAGCCAGGATAGCTGCTGCAGCAGGGAAGGGACACATCCCCCACCATCTGTACTGCTGGCAGCTGATATCTATCCAGCCTGCCCAGAGAGCAAACACGCAAGTTTAATGTCACATTGCTCCACTCCTTATACATAGCTGAGCACCCTATTTTCAGCAGAGGGGATGGTTTTTAGTTTTAGTTTCTTTCCCCCAGAGATTTTCACCCAAACATTAGTTGTAGGTTACGCATCTTAGTGCAGCTGCTTTCCTTCACAAGCTGTAAGGGAACTACAGCAGCCTCCCTGACTGCTTAAGTTTTAACTGCTCAACACAAAGAGCACACAATAAAGCCAAATGAAAACTGAGTATGAGTATAGAGAACAAGCAAACTAACTTAACAACTTAACAGTGTAAATATTTAGACTTCTCACTAGGAAAAAAAAAGCTAGCGAGCATTGACTGGTATGACAGCTTTAAGTATGTTCTGTTTTGCACAGGAGCCCTTCCACTGCATGCTGCAGTATCACTCCCACCCTCTGCTAGCCCATAACCCCCAATATTTCAATACAAAATACAGTTGGGAAGTAAATCCCGTTCAAAGTTAATTCTAGAGGTCACCCAGCCCAGCCCTCTTCCTGCTAGAATAGAGCCAGCTTCACGGACGCACACACACACAGCCTTCAGGCCGTGCCCCGAGAACACAGGGAAGAAATTAAAGCTCCATAAATGATCTATCGGCCTCTCGTGGAAAGGCTCCTCACCCGCTGCCGCACAACGCCCCGGGCAGCGCAGGCAGCACGCAGACACCGCGCGGAACCACAGCGACCGAGGGCTGTGGGCCGTCACGTGACCGCGCGTCCCTCACGTGAGCGCACGGGGCCGGCCGCCGTCACGTGAGCGTGGCCGGCCCTGCCCGGGAGCGGGTCTGCAGTGCCTCTGGAGGAAGGGCTACGGGCAGCAGCGGGCCGACGCCTCGGAGCGTGCGGCTGCCCTCAAGGAAGCGCCCCCCGTGCTCTGTCGGCCTGGGTCGTCTCACGGCACAAGCACCGGGGAGAGGCAACGTAGCCTTTATAGCTACTCACGAGCGGGAAACCGTGTCACGTGAACTACGCGACCAAAATCACGGAGCCCAGAAGCAAAGATCCGTCGGGCGACCGTGAGCTCCCCGGCGCAGTACAGCGTGCTGCTCCTCCTTCCCAACGGGTCTTCACCCCCTGCCGCACCACGCCGAGCCCAAAGCCGCGGGCTGCCTCGCGCCGCATCACTGAGACCCCCCCACTCCCGCAGGGGAGCCGAGCGCGGCGCAGCGCGCTCAGCCCTCGCGCAGAGCCCCCGCTCCCCCCGCCCCCATCGCGGCCCGAACTCGCCCCGCACAAGATGGCTGCGCGCCGCCGGCGCTGGCGGCGGGAGGGGCCGATAGCGAGCGCGAGGCGGGTGGTGCCCGCCCGCCCGCCCGCCGCCTCTCCGCCGCTCCCTCAGTGCGGCGCGGGGCCGCAGACGGCGGAAAGCCGTGGCGGCGCGGCCCGGATGCGGGCGGCACAAGCGGTTCCTGTAGGTGAAAGGTCGGGGGGCGCGGGGCCGCCGCGGGACGGGGCGACGCCTGAGGCGGGCCGGGCCGGGCCCCGCGCCGTGCCCCGCGGAGGAGGAAGAAGCAGCAGCAGCGCGGCCGGGCGGCTGCCGGGAGCGAACGCGCACGGCACGATGGGCAGGGCAAGGGCCGCGGCCGGGACGCGGCTCACCTGGCGGCTCGGCGGCGGCTCCGGCGCTTTATTTGTCGGCGGCGGCTCCGGCTCCGGGGGTCAGAGTTCGTGGCCCCGCCCCGCCCCGTCGCGGCGGCCGCGCCTGCGCACGGCGAGCCTGGGAGGGGCGGGGGGCTCGGCCGGCCCCCGGCGGCCGGTAACGGCGGCCCAGGGGAGGGGCGGCCTTTGTCTGGCGGCGGGGCGCCGTGCTGCCGCGCGGGACGCCGAGGCGGGCGTCCTCCGCAGGAACGAGGAAGGCGGAGCTGCGCGGAACGCGAGCTTTGGCTCTGGCAGCTCGGGGGGCTCCTCACGCTCAGGCGCTTCTGCCGGATGCGGTTCGAAACGTTCTGCTGCGTGGTGAAGTAGTGCTTCGCCGCGCCGTGAGTGGCCGTAGAGTAGCGCGGAGCGGAAGGGACTTTAAGGCCCCCTCTGGTTGCGCTTACTGCAGAAGCTCAACCGGCAGCGTTTGGAAGAGCCGTTCCCAGGCAGTGATGGCAGCCGAAAGCAGTTGAGTGTCGGCGCTGTTTGGGAAAGCGGTCGGCCCCTGGCAGCACACCAGTGGTCTCCACGCCAGAGCAGGGCATCCCAGTGTGTGCTGTCCCGTTCGTGATGGTGCCGCAGGACCGTAGAATGGCTTAAGTTGGAAGATGTCTCACAGATCATTAAGTTCCAGTCCCGCTGCTGCCAGGAAGGCTGCCAGCCCTAGATCAAGTACTAGACCGGGGTGCTCAGCACCTCACCCAGTCTGGCCTTAAGCACCTCCAGGGATGGGGCATCGACAACCTCTCTGAGCAACCCGTGCCAGCACCTCAGCACTCTCTCAGTGAAAATCTTTCCCAATCTAATCTACATCTCCTCTCCTTTCCTTTAAAACCATTCCCCCTTGTCCTGTCACAATCTACCCTCATGTTTATAATCTTCCTTTAAATACTGGAAGGCGGCAATGAGGTCTCCCTGCAGCCATCTCCAGGCTGGACGAGCCCAGCTCCTTCAGCCTGTGTTCACTGGAGAGGTGCGCCAGCCCTCTCAGCATCTTTGTGGCCCTCCTCTGGACCCTCTCTAAAGCAGTCCTCTTGTGCTATGGCCTCCTGTGGGACCATAGTGCTGGAAACAGTACTCGAGTGGGACCTCAGGAGGGCAGAGTAGAGGGGGACGATCCCCTCCCTCTCCCTGCTGGCTGTCCCTCTTCTGATGCAGCCCAGGATACCGTTGGCATTCCAGGCTGCAAGCCCACACTGCTGGCTCATCTTAAGTTCTTCCATCTACCAGGACCCCTAAATCCTCAGCAGAGCTGCTCTCAAGGATTTCTTCGCCCAGTTAGTATACATTCCTGGGATTACCTTGACCCGAGTGCAAAACCTTGCTCTTTGCTTTGCTGAGCCTCATTACATTCACATGGGCCCAACTTCTGAGTTTATCAGGGGCCTTCTGGATGGCATTCCTTTCTTCTGCTGTATCAACTGTATCACTCAGCTCAGTGTCAACAGCAAACTTGTCCCTACATTCTTTTGAATCAGAGTTATAAAAAAATACAAGCCATTTTTATATTGACAGTAATAAAATCATTCACTCTTGCCAGCTCCTTTACTGCTCCTACCATGGACCCACAGCTGCAGCACATCTCACCACACCATCTCCAGATCACTAATTCAGTATTTACAAGCATCACATTTTGCTTATTGATCACACACTTACCCAAAAGGCAAATGCAAATAGACATGATGAAAAAATTCTAAATTTGAGCAATTAACTGGCTCAGCATTTCCTGAAAGTGTGGAATGACAGAATACATTAATGTACAGTGCTCATCACTTCCCACACAAGCCTGACCTGCACACCCACTTTCTAAAGGAAGGAGCTCACTGCAGATTAACAAATAGTGAGGATCTTGCACCAAAGCTCATTTCATACAAGTACTCTCATATTTTCCATAGAGCAGAACTGCTCCTGTAACCAATGAGAAACGTTTTGACTTTTTTAGCAAGTGACCCAATTCATGCTCGTTCTGTATTAGCAAGGCATGTCCACGGAGCTGTGTCAGCAAGGACTATAAGACACATCCCTATCAAAAACACGTGTAAGAAGCAAAGCTCTTTTCATGCTGTTATTGCAAGTTACCAAAAAACTGCTTTCAGATTTCTGTAAGGGAAGCACAAGGAGCAGCAGAACTAACTTGGCAGATAAATCACTCCCATACAGACCCTGCTGAAGTCCTTACGCCAGCAGAAACTGTGAGAAACTGTGGTTCAAGCATTCTAAATAGACTAGTTCAGACAGCTGCACTAGATTTTGTCAAAGGATTTATTAACGCAACACTCTTCATTTGACATTCTACTCTGCTCTTGTGAGGCCCCATCTGGAGTACTGTACCCAAGTCTGGAGCCCCCAGGACAAGAAAGATAGGGAGCTTCTGGAGAGGGTCCAGAAGAGGGCCAGAAAAGTGATCAGGGGACTGGAGCACCTCCCCTGTGAAGACAGGCTGAGGGAGCTGGGCTTGTTCAGCCTGGAGAAAAGAAGGCTGCGGGGTGGCCTCACTGCAGCCTTTCAGTACCTAATGGGAGCCTATAAACAGGAGGGGTATCAACTTTTTGAAAGGGTTGATAACTGCAGGACAAGACGAAATGGTTTGAAGTTGAAGGAGGGAAGATTTAGGTTGGATGTCAGGGGGAAGTTCTCTACTATGAGAATGGTGAAGTGCTGGAACAGGCTGCCCAGAGAGGTTGTGGATGCCCCGTCCCTGGAGGTGTTCAAGGCCAGATAGGATGGGGCCCTGGGCAGCCTGGTCTAGTATTAAATGGGGAGGTTGGTGGCCCTGCATGTGGCAGGGGGTTGGAGATTCATGATCCTTGAGGTTCCTTCCAACCCTGGCCATTCTGTGATTCTATGACGTTACATAGGTGCAACTCTTAATACTTTAGGATGGTTGTTTTGTGGGATGCTTTCTTTGCCAGCAGTACATCTGTAACAATGTGCTGATGAATTAATTTAAATAAATGAGCTCAAATGTTATGATCACATCGTGAACTTGTGAAGGCGAGGGCTTCCAGAGGGGCTGCAGAAGGGGGACCAGGAAGGAAAGAACAAAATAGCAAGAAGCAGCTAAGAAAAGACAGCAGGACGCAACTATGGAAATAATATTCGTAGCAAATATATTGCTTTTTTTAACAAGTGCATGCAGTGTCTTGGCTGACAGGAGCAAGCCCACTTAAGAGTACTGTGTCAGGCTGTCAGATCCAGCAGTGGGCTGTCAGTCTGTGCACACAACTTACCTTTCAGACTTTCTTCTGGTTCTAAGGGAAAATCATAATACAGACTTTAATACAGATGTGCAAGATAATGACAGCCAATTTTGTTGCTTGGAAGGCAGTAAATAAATGAATTAGGCAACACAAAAACCTGAAAATATTTCAAATACAAACAGAGACTCAGGTAATGTGAATTTGTTTATACAAAAATGATACATATACACAGGAATATTTACAACAACTTTGAGCTGTTTTCATTTACAAAATAAAGATTCTATTCTTTCATTTAGCACAGTTTATGACTACTCCAAATAAAAACATATGTAGATGGTACAGACAAGGGACGGCAGTTATGGCAAACAAATGCATTGGACGTGTCTTTCCAAACATCTCTTTTCATTATGATGTAATATACATCATAATATACATAATTTGGTAATCAATTTTCACACACACAAGTTATCTAGTAAAATGTGTTCCATGATTGCTCAGCTATCCATTTGTTTCAAGTCCTCTGGGGATAAAAGAAAACTTTGTCAGAGATTTCTTAAAGACAATTCATTATCATAGACCTTTCATTTACCCAAGAATAAAGATTCTAGAACTAATCTCCAATGCTAATGTTTGTCTCAATCTCTTCTAACCAGCCTTAAACTATTAACTATAGATGTGTATAAGAAGAGGTAGCCAGGTGTTTAAAAACTGCTGGTCTTGTTCGGTGAATTTGCTGATGTAAGAGTGGAGTCTAGAAGTGACATTAATCTGATGGCAGTGAATCAGGATGGGAGGCAGGGTGGTAAAACAGACTAAGAGTTTGAAAAGCAACCGCCTGAGAATGTTATGAAAAACCTACGTTGTGGGCTCTCCACATGATACAAAGCACTAGTGCTGGAGAAAGAGGAAAATGAAATATTCAAACATGCTCATAAAGACAATTTCATTTATTTCACACAGTTACACCGCAATATGTGCTCTGTGGTATTTAAGGCTCTGTTCGAATCTGTTTCTGTCACAGACAATTTGTTGATCGATCAACTGTTTCTGGAAGAAGTCCTCTGACTTCTAAGGAACTGCTGAACTATTTTCTCACTGCACCTAAGTCATTGAGAGGTAGTTTGTTGCCACGAGGCAGTACTCAGGCACCCTACTCAGCCTGTGCTTTGACTTTTATTGCTCTATTTCAGTTTTGCAGCAAAGAAATCAGTATTAGAACATAAATTAAAACTAAATAGAAGTTGCTTCTAGCCAAATTCCTTATTGTTTGCCATTTCATAGCTTTCCATCTTAGTTGGTGTGCAGTCCATATAGAAATATTAAGCAGCTCTTCCCCTGGGTAACATCAACCAGAACAGCTACATCACATCTGTGTTACACTGGTATCAGATTTATTTCGGGTACGGTAAAACCCATGTCAGAAATCACCCTGAAGAGACATGCAGATAGCTTACTTGGCTTCAGTCACCCGCTGGTTTTGAAAGACTAAGTAAAAGACCTTTATACATAAAAAGAGACGAAAATGCATTTATCATATTTGCATAAAAAAGTGATTAAAGGCTTTGTTCCAGCTCCCACTGAATTTCAGATGCTATCTGGTCAAATTTCTAGCACTCACCAGAGAAGCCAAATCTACAGCCTTAAATCCCTGATTCAGAAACGTACGCTACTGAAATGCCTGAAGTCAGTACAATTCCTCATATACTTAAGCATTAGGTTTTGAAGCCCACAATGAACTTAACAGAAGCACTGGAAAACAAATCTCCCCAGAGCTGTCTGTGTTATTATCTTAGACCTGATCTTGAGGTATTTGAGGGCATATGAATTTTTTGGTTCGCATTTTCATTCTTGGCCTTTTTGTGATCACTACTGTTCTATCATCATTTCCTTTCCTTTGTGAGGCCTTACTACAGCTATCAATATGGATTAAAACTATTAATTTGAAAGTTAACTGCTCTTAATCCTGTTTCCACAACTAGCTTGAGAGGACTACTGAAGTTGAGTAGAGAGGACTACTGAACAGTGTTGGATACAGCATAATTAACTGGCTATATGTGCATTGCTTTTGACGTAAGAATGGCTTCCTATCATGTGGTTTTCATAGTTTTAAGTTCCATTGATGCTATTACAGTGTTAACAATTTAAAAAAACCTGAAGTAGAACAAATGCACCAAAATCATCAGCAAGTATTTTCCAATGAGGTATACTGACAATTTTCTTAAAGGAAAAAAAAAAACAAAACTCCTTTTTTAAAGTGTCAAACAGAACAAATCATAGTGTAAACAACAAATATTTCAAATAATTGCATACACTTCCATGCCATCTGCACTAAAAAAAAAGCTGTGTTTTCTTGGTATGGCAATTCCAGTTTAAACATAACATTTAAATATACAATAGTTTAAGTTTTTGGGAAAAGGGCTGCATACACGTATTTAGTGTTCTCTGAACAATAGTTTAAAACAGTCTTTCCTGCTGCATACAGAAGTCATTTTACACAGTTTTGAAACATACAATGCAAAAAACGATTTTTTTGTAAAAAAAAAATACTGCTTTAAATTACTAGTGAAAAAAAACCACATCCTGAAATTGTTTGAATGTAACTCATTTAGTCTCTTTGGTATCTGTCAGACTGTAGAAGCTCTATTGCTTTATCTCTGTACTAAGTCTGTTTTAAAATATTTTTCCCTTTTCTCTTTTTTCATACTTGAACTGTACTTTGTAATTGCTTCTGTGATACAAAATTTGTGGTACTATTTTAATTGGTATGCAAGAGTTCAACTGCTATTCAAGGAAAGGAACTGCATTATCATACAAATCTCTTAAAGGAGTTTATGTAGCCAACAAATATTCAAAATCTTTAAAATTCTTATTCTGATCTGCTCCTGCTACATTGCAAGCTGTGTAGCAGCAACTGAAGGCCTATAAACAAACCATGAGAAATTACACAATTACAACAGATTTGCTGCTTTTGTTTTTTTTAAATACAAGCACAAACTTCAAGGATATGTCGACCATCCACCTGCCATTCTGAAGACAAGGGCACTTTGGGCCTCAATGCAGACCTCACAAACAATTTTGACCATCAAAGTAAACACTGGAACTTAATAAATAACACATTTTGTATCAACACAGAAATACACACAATTCTTTAAAAAAATATTACCTTACACTAAAAATGCAACAACTCCTAATGCTGACAAATATACAGTTTGGGGTAGGTTGACATGGAAGGATGCAATTTCTTTTAACAGTTTCTGTCCTCTGGTTTACCATCATCCTTGGACATTTTGCTTTAGACTTGCTGGCACTGCTATAGTACGGTGCCTTCTTGAAAAGCTTCTATCCACCTATTGGAAAACAAAACACTGTTAGGGAATTGCTGGTTAAACTGTAAATTACGCTGCCCATTCCCCGCAGACTGACACAAGTAGCATCATACTCCCATTTCCAGTTGTTCTGTTTGTGCAAATGCCAAAAATCTATCCAATGAATCCAGACATATGAATCTTGCTTAAAATATATTAAGTATTCATACAAGGCCAGATTATTTATTTATTTATTTATTTTCCCAGACTTAAGTTACATCAAAGAAAAAAGCAGGAAATACTACAGTTGCATCAACTTAATAATATCTCTGGATATCCTTTTTAAAAACAATACTATTCTCTGATTTCATGGCAGCTATGGCCCAGGATAAATGAGGACACTACCAGAGCTGAGGCAGCTGTCTGCATAGCTCAGGCCTGCTGCTTTTGCCACTGGTACAAGGACATTAGTGAAGGACTGCTGGGGCTGAAGGAGGAAGCCACAGAGAACACTCACGTTCAAGCCAAGCTGATATCTCAAACCACTATCCCTTACTTCTTAGGGCTCACTGTATTTTTCACAGTCATTTGTTCATAAAAAATTACTAAAATACTATTAAGAATAAAAATACAACAAATACACAGGCATTTTCAGCATTGAGCATACTACTGGACTAAAAACATTCAAAGCTCAGCAAAAGTAAACGTCTGTTAAAGCTTACAAAAATACATCAGATGTTTCTTTGACCGTAAGAGGGAAAAACAATGTACACTAATGAAAACAGGCCAACAGAGAGTTCTTTGTTTTTCAGTTTTAATGCTATCAAAGCAGGATTTTTCTTGCAAGTTCCACATAAATCTATTAAAGATATTAAACACTTGGAGAAAGCTTGCGATTTAAGGTAATTAAGATTACTCCTAGCCTCAGTAAAAGCAGAACACATTCAATTCCAACTTTCCCTACTGATTACAAAAGCCACTCTCTGAACTGGAAAACACAACTATTGGATGCCTCAGACTTATTTTATTTATTTTTGCTTTGTTTTATATAGTACACACGCGGACACATTTCTGTGTTTCCACTTAATGGAAGCAAAACATTGTAAGACAAAATATGCCCCCCAAAAGCTAACAAAGACTCTGTATACAGAGAAGTGACATTAAGCATGTTCCCTCCTGTTTAAAATTTCCCAATGTCCCAGATACATTGTTTTTTAGAATGACCCTACTTACACAAATCTCCACCTACATCCATTTGAACGTTTAAGTATTAATAATGAACTAGTTAACCAATGAAATCTATTTTATTCATGTAAAATTCATTTGGGAAAATGTTACAGAAATCCTTCAAATAAATGTATTGCTTGCATGGTCACTTCTAGTTTACTCCATGATTCACACAGCAAATTGTGTTGGTTTTGGTTTTTGCTGCTAAAGGACCACATTTCTAGGTTATTTTATATAAAATAAACACAAGGCATAAACTGATAAGTGTATCTCCAAATTCAGACATGGCAGCAGGACTTAAAGCAGTCTGTGTGAACGCTTTGAATTCAGACTTATCATTTGAGCATATTAAACGTGTTCCTATGCTTGTGCACAGTTGCACACACACTTCAAGCTTCTGTACCTTACTTTTTAGGCTTCCCTTTTTTTGGTGCATATATTTATATAAAACAACTCAGACGTATAGCTGGAAATGAAATGAAAACAGGGACAGGTCAGTTAGCTTTCAGAACACATTTTGTGGATTTCTAGAAAGAAAATGCTCAAGTTTCACTTGAGTGGATGTGGGTGAGAGATGATAGAATAGGCTATGAAAAAGAAGATTTTTTCCATTCTCCTACATTTACTCCTCTGCAGAGGACAGTCTACTTCTTCATTTAAAGAAAAACAGAAACAAAAACAAGGTTTTTTTTTTTCCCAATTCCATTTGTTTTGATTGTGTTTTCCAAAGTCCTAATGAAACCAGGACCTGCATTTATTTTAAAACTTTATTTATTCAATATGCACCATTTGTACATATTCTTAATCCACAAATATTAACATGTATGATTTATGAAATGTTATTCCTAGAAAAACTAACAGAAATGAATTCAAACAGTTTCTTACTTTTGAGCTGAATGGGGATCATCTGCTTTGAATATGTAAAATAAAGTGTTTTTGTGCAGTAAATGGAACACTCTAGACTCTGAGTTTTCATCTCTGACTTCACTGACTGTGAATCCCAGTAAAGGCTGGCTCTCTAGTGCTGCCACATCCTATTTGATAGGAGGAAAAAAGTGAAAAAGACAACATTAGAGCAGGTAAGATATATTAAGCAGTGCATTTAGACTACATTCATACAGCAAACTATAGCAGCAGATTATGCAGCAAGCAAGCTGTTAAAAATACTCATGCACAAAATACTCTGCTTTTTCTTTTTTTTAATAATCTCCATGCATCCATCAAGGAACAGGAAAAATAACAGATTTATGTAGACTTCAATGCTTCTTTCTTTTTTTTTTTTTTTTCTGATAACATCTGCCTTGCCTTTTTTTGTGTAGTCTAACTATTCTGCCTCCTAAGGACCTCTCTCATCAGAAGACCAACACCTGTCTGGCAGCAGACAAATGTCTGTCTAGCCCAGTACTCACTCCAACAACCTTACTAACGTCTTAAGAGGGACACAGGATGCTCACAGTTGCACTGAATATACTAAGAGCTATGGATGTAGATGCTGCTCTCAAGTACTGAAGTCGCGCTCCAGATGGTTTTGATGGCTAAATGTATTTTACTTTCTGTTGCTGAAAATTAAAAGGATGGAAAAAATAAATCGCCAAGTGCTTGGAAGTGGGATGGCAATACCTTTAACAGATGCTTGATATATTTTGCTCTTGAAAGCTGTAATCAAGCTATCACATGTGATAAAAAAAACTAAAAAGCAGATCCTCCAGCTCTACAATACATTCAATACATTCAATGCAAAGCATTAAAAGATGCATTGAAACAACAGTATCCTCAGCACGCACTGAGATTATTCTTCACTGCAGAAGGATTAAACATCCTAAATAAACAAGCAAACGCCATTAGACAAGATGCCATTTCTTATTTTCTACTGCAGCACTGTATATTAAATGGTAATTCACAGATTCCTGGCTGTGGTACACAATTTGAGGAGAAATCAAGAGATTTAGTTTGCTCCAAGCATTCAAAGTACCTTATGAAACTATAAAACAATATATTTCCAGATGCTTTTATCACGTTGGCTTTGTCACCATACTTGAGTGATGCATCTAAAACTGACCCCCCTCATTTATTCAGCTGACTCAGAATGTGCCTACAGCTGCAATGGTGTGCAGTGCAGAGGTACTCAAAGCTAAAATCTGGAGTCAGAAACATCATGGCTTTATCTATATTACAGTACCAAGCTCACCAGGCCATTTCCAAATAAAATATTGCACTCTGATCAGTTACTTTGAGGTGATCTAACTTTACAGCTTGTTTCTAGATCATAAAAACAAACAGATGTTACAAATATGGTATTATCATTGACCGTTTGATTTCTTATATGTCATCTCTTACCTCACTAGCAGCATATGTGTACAGCACCTTGTTTTTTATAACAAACCATAGGTGCTTCCATGGTTTCTTACTGCCCTTAGATCTGTGTAAGTAGCCACTCATTGTAGAGTCTTCTGTATTTGCTGAAACCTGAAATGAAAAGAAAGCCCCAAGAGTATGTACGTGTTTATCCAGGTTTTTGCTGTACAGCTTTTTTAATAACAGATCTCCAGAACTCTGTTCCGTCAAAGACAGAAATTTTCACCTTAAGTTAGTACTGATAATTAACACAGATGGCTGAAAGAAAAACTAATTTGTCTGCCACTGTCTACCCAGTCTGGAAGAGAGACTAAGTCACTAAGAACTTCACTGTATGCAGTAGGACAGAAGAGGGCTCGAACACTGAGGCCCACAGACATCTGGAGAACACACATTCCTGTGTAAGAAGGCAAAATTACTTCCTCCTTTTCCTAAGACCTCCAGTGTAGGAAGGCAGAGCTGAGCTCTATCTTTTCTAACCGTAAATCAGCAGATGAGTTGGTGTGGGAGTTCCTTGAAACACAGGGAAACAAGAAGCAAATCACAATTCCAGACTGTATGAATCCCAATCTCACAGGCTCCCAACTCAGTTTATACACTGCTTCACAGTTCAGAGTCCTGCCTATGTAAAACTGAGGCTCAAACCATTTTTACAGATGAATTGTGACTTTGATTCTAAAGAAGACGGCTAGAATATGGAATTATTTTTTCATTGTTAAAATTGATGACACAATTATATTTGGTCAATAAAGCACTTACTTCTTTGAGGGCTGCAGGAATTTTTTTCTGCTTTCTTCCAGAGGGAATACTATGTAATACTGTAGACAAGGCACTTGATGGAGATTTATGGTTGACTGGGGATCCAGTCTTCGGAGAGCACTGGTTATCTGAAATGCATAGGATGAACACATTGCTTTTATGTCACAGATGACTAAACAGAGGCAATGATTCCTGGACTTTTTACTAAAAAGCAGCTGGCATTTCTACTCTGATTAGAGTGTTTGAAATGTAGCACCTCATCACATTAAATTCAGTGTTAACTTTTTCAGTATTATCATTACCACTATGAGCTAGAATCCCTGAAGTCATATTCAAGATAAGTAATAATTTAAAATATATATAAATATATATATTAAATCAAACAGATTGGTCTTGTTTGTTTCCAAAGTATGATTTGCTGATGCAAAACTGCCTTTATGTACATGCAGAGTGAAAATTCAAGTCTTAAAAACCACACCAAATTTTCAGAAATGTCCTTTGCAGCTCAGTCTGTTTTATCTCTGTTCCCCAACTCTTCCAGTTCTCTCCATCTGATATCTTCTCTACTTTTTGCAGCATGGATGCTGCGGGGTTTCTCTTCCAGCATTATGCCACAACATGCACACAAGCTTCTAGATTGTTCCCATCTCCAGAGCATCCACTGTATTTTCTGTATTTTTCTCCACTGCACTACACAGTTCCTTTACTTACTTTGGAGAACTCCTGCAACACTTCATTCCTATAAAACTATTTTTCTATGGCTACATACCACTGGTTTCCAGCCCAGGAGGAGGGCTGCCCTAAGCTTCATTGACTCCCTTTCTTGAGATGTCCCTGAACTGGGTGAAGCTCTTCATGAGCAGAGAAGGAAAGTAATTGGATTGCCAGCTGTACTGCACCTGCTCTGCAGCATTTTTTAGCTAAAAGCAACTGCAGTTGCCTGCAAAATAGCAGCCCCTACTGCCCAATGTGCAGACCTGCATCCAACCCTGGCAATCCATCTACCCTAGCTTCACTGACTCCCATGGCCACACAGAGAGATGTGGTTGTTGCTTCCTAAATCCCCATGACAGCTGCCACTCCCAGCATGCTACAAGCCTTGGTGTGATTATTTCAATGGGGCAGCACTGATTTCTTCTTATACCCTACAGAGGTACTGTTGACTTCAAGCCTCTGCCAGAGGGATGGGTGGTGAACAATTTCAGTCCCTGACTGTCCCTCATTTGTGTATCCTATACTGTAGTCTTTGGACAGAATTCAGAGCAAGGCTTGTGAGAGAGGACTGAATCCCCACCTCATCCAGAACTTCACCTATCTCAGCAGCTTCAATGGCAAAAATGTAGTCTAGAGGCATACAAGTTACAGAGGATAGAGGTACACACAAACTCACGGAGGGGAGAGTCATAGTAAGTTCCAAGGACTTCAGTGGACACTTCTATCCTATCGTAAATGAAAAGTAATGTAACTCAAGTTACCCCAGAAAGAAAGGATGAATAAATGTATTGCAAATTCACTTCCTAGCTTACTCCACAGAAATGTGTTTGGGCTCCTGTCATCTGAGCTGCTTATAGCTTTCCAGACGCTAGCAGAACTAGGCATTTGAACACAGCTGTAATGATGTGGCACACAAGATGATAGTAAAGAGCAGAGAGATAAGATGGTTTGGTGCAGTTTTTTTTTTTTACCTTGTTTTTGTAGCTCTCTGAAGCAATGATCACATACTCTTGCTGGCTGGTTTTTCATATAGTCTAAACCATGTTTATTTGATGAACAAGCTTGACAGACAATCTGGAAACAAACAGAAACATGATTGTATATGAAATGCACCTGTAAATCAACAAATGCTCAAATATATTTACTTCAGTACTGTTAAGAACTGAACCTCAAACAGGCACTATTTGACAATGAAAATGGTTTAAGACCTTGGCTGGTCCTATGTTCAATACATTGCCCTTCTCTCCTCTAAATAATAAAAGAAGTTAACTCAATTACATGAGTTAATCATAGAATCATTTGAATTGAAAGGGACTTTTGACAGTCATCTAGTCCAACTCTCCTATAGTGAACAGGGACACCTACAGCTGATCAGGTTGCTCAGAGCCCCATCCAGCCTATCACTGAATGTTGCCAGGGATGAGGCATCCACCACCTGTCTAGGCAACCTGATCCAGTGCTCATCGTAAAAACCTTTTTCCTTATATCCAATCTAAATCTCTCCTCTTTTAGTTTTAAACCATTTCCCCTTGCCCTATCACCACAGATCCTGCTAGAGAGTCTGTCCCCTTCTTTCTTACAGCCCCCTAATAAGCCACTGTTAATAATGAATGAAAAGTGAATTAAGCTTACTGCGTTACTAAAACACTATATTCAGAAAATTTTAAAAGAATAACTAAAAGTAAACAGTGCTCTCTTAAGACTTTAACACAGATGTCTCAATTGAATCCATATTCACATACGGTTAACACAAGAAAATAAATATTCTTTAGATATATCTGCATTTCATACCAGTTAAATATAGGATCAATTTGGTACTAACTTTAGAAAACAATTTTTTTCTTATCCCACAAATTAGCAAGGAAGATATTTTGAACATTTTAACTAATATTCTTGGTTTGTACTATGCAATTGCAGAAGCAGGAGACAAACATAAATAATATCCCCAAATGCAAACTAAGAAACATGTACCAGATTTATTCGTCTGTCTTAACCTTGTACTCTACACTAAACAGCCTGGTTTTGATCGATACAATTGTTCCCACAACAGTTGCTGCAGTGCAGTCAGGCTATGCCTGTACTTATCACACAGGAACCCAAATAATTTAAATAAAAAGTAATTAGAAAATTGTCCAACCTTTCCACATGCTCTGCAGTGATGCCTTCTCCACGTCAATGTGAACTCACTTGTACAGATCATACACATAGTGGCTCTAGTATCAGGAATCCAGATAGGAGCTTTTGATCCTAATGGGCTAGTTTCTTCCTGCTTCTCAGTATCTGCCTAAGAGAATATAGGCAGAACACACACATTCAGTGATGAAAAATAACACAAGTACTTATCAGTAATCATAGGTTAACTTTCATAACGTCAGAAAGCCTTCTCTGATAAACTGCCATGGCCTTCACATTACCTACTAATTCACTAGTGACCAGTGTAATGCAAGCTTAAAGACAGAGTGGTATTTCCTTAGTTCAAAAAGGCTGTGTGACTACCAAGCTTTATCAGCCTATTTATATCAACAGATGCTATGTTTTAAAATATTCCCCAGTTATCTTTCTGTTTTCAGGGTTACAGAGGCTGGTTCAGGTTCTTCGGAAGTAGGCAATTTTACATTTCTGAACTAGGTAGTGTTATGAAACATCATTCTGTTCTGCCATCACCTATTCTCTTACCAATTACTGTTGTTCTGTTATTTATCATGGGAAGCCTCGTGCGTCTCTAGAAAGCTGCAAATAAACTTTTTATTTAAAAAGGAAACAAAGCAGGCTACAATAACAGCGTGATATACCTCTTCAAGACTTTTGCTAGGATTAAACGTGATTCTCTTTTTTGTGTAGTCTTCAATTGACCTGGAGATAGCTTCTAACCATTCATCTCTTTCTGTAGCAGAACTGTTGGGTTAAAAAAAATAATAAATCAATTTATTAACATTTAGAACTAAGAAATGAGTGTCATTTAGAATTCTGTTACCTTTACTACACATTGATTTAATTCTCTTGCTGTTTCCAGTCTCCAGTTCCTATGAAAACTAGTATTACTTTTATATATATTATAAATATACATATATTTAAGCCAACTGCACGGTGACAGTTATTTGTGTTAATAACGAAAAATGATCCTCAGTCTGTTGTTATAATGTGGATTCCTTTCCTCCTTTTCTTCCTCCCACAGTAGCCTATGATTGCTTCACGGTTTGTACATCCTTTCTTCCTCCTCTTCCTCCATGTACCCATGAACTGCTTCAATACCACTGGTGTAAATGGAGCTCCCAGAACACAGGCACAGGTTTTTCATCTTAAGAAGGAATCTGAAATGTCAGCAAGTATTTGAAGTATTTTTCCCTCCTTCCATCTCATGGTGCAGTCTGTTATACCTACCCTGTGTAACCCCAAACTTTTGCCCCAAAAATGCAGTTTCTTCTCCAGCCCTGTGCTGCTGACTCTTTGCTCCTATAAAGTCTTTATAGAATAATTAAGCCACTTTTATTTTTTTTCCCAGAATTTTCCATTGGATTAGCCAGCCTAGAGAGAGAAACATCTTCTGATGAGTAAAGCGCAGCTTACCTTTCAGCCACAAGGACTTACCTTCTCCCTTGTGCCAGAACATACGTACACATGGCTACACAGTGGGCTTTAAGTGCAGTAAATTGGACTGGGAAACCAATTCAAACTGAAGCAAGCTCTTTCTCAAGATCAATTTACTGCCTGGGCTCATCAGACCACTGAACAATTGCCTGTGCCAGCACAAAGGAGAGGGAGCCAGGGGGAGGAGGATGCAGTCTGGCAGTGGAAGAGCTGGACTGCTTGTTTAAGATGCAACACCAGCTTAGAAAGGGCTTGTGACATTTAAACCAGAAGTGTCTATCAACCACATATCTTATTTCTCACTTCTTAAATAGTATCACATATCTGTATCTATCTTTTTTTTTTTTTTAAGCAATAATTGAACATGATGCACACAAAAACAGGAGAGTTAGGGAAGATGAAAGCAAATATTTAGGTGTGTGACATTAATTATTATTGTTTAATGGCTGTTGCAGGTGAATTTGAAAGCTTTGATTCTTTATATTTTGAGTTGAGGTTTTGACCTGCATGAAACTGGGTACTATATAGTTTCACAGGACAAATATCATAAGGCAAATGCAGAAGCCTGCAAGGCACAGGGAAAAACATGATTGAGTGCACACAGCAACAAAATCAGAACAAAAGGAGAGGAAATAAGATAGAAGCAAGGGCAAAGCAGTGTGTTATTGTCTGCCTTAATATCTCACAGTCTGGGTGGAACATTTTGTTCAGTGTATTTATACTTGCTTCCTCATTTGCTAAGAAGGATGTAGCATTAGCTACATAGCATTCTTAACTCCAACCAATTCCTCTGGCTTTTTCAAAATCTGGTTACATTATTTATGTTCCTAAAGCTATATTAAATAAAGCTGTTTAAGTCTTGCAGATGAAGCATCCTGCAGCCATGTGTGGAGCGTTACAGACGGGGTTTCATGGCTCAGGTCCTAACCTTTTCCTTGGGAGCATGCACTCAGTAGGCCTGCTGGTACTAGGCCTTTAGGGCTGTTTACAGTTCTCTAAAACTTGAGAGCAAAGGTGGTTTCATTAGGAACCGGGCTGATGTCACAGTTAGCAGCAGCACAACGGGCAGCGCTCCTTCTGCCATCCCTCCCAGCCACACAGCACTGCCACCTCCCATGCAGCAGTGGTTGCTTCCTTCCTAAAGCTGCCTTGTTCACTAAAATTGCAGAGTTTTCTTAATTTTACCCATCTCTTTAAAACCTTAGCTAATAAAACAGAACACTTAGACTGCAGAGTCCCAAGCACTGCTGTTTCTGGCAGACGTGTGTGAGGAGCACACATCTCTGCTGCTCCACGCAGCCAAGCTGTGAAGGGTCCCAGGAGGACACCCCAGTTGTTTCCAGGCTCAGAGCCCTCGGGCTGCTCTCGCAGCTGCACCAGTCCTGCATCAGCTGCCTTTTGGTCAGGAGAGGACCCAGCTCTGACTGCCTGCTCTGGCAGGGGAGAGGCAGGGCCAGCTGGCCTTGCAACACGCAAGCTGGTCTAACTGTTGCTTTCAGGACCTACGCTTCACCTCTGTGCTGTACCGTATCATGAAGATACTCTCATTGTTTTTTTGGTTTTGTTTTATTCTTTGCTTTTATTACAAGATTTCTAGTACTGTGCTGCATTGTAACAAATAATCCATGTTCCTACAGGCAACCCAAGAAAGCTGAAACCTCAACCCAGACTAGATAAAGCAGAACACTAGTGCAGTCAGCAAAATTAAACCTGAAGCAAGAAAGCCTCTTGTTTGGGCATTAATCTGTGCTTCTATTATTAGTTGGCTTAGTAGTTTACTAGTTATTACTAGCTATAACATACTACTATAATACTACTATTATATACTACTATTAAATATTACTATATTACTAGCTATTTTTCACTAGCTTAATTGCTCCCCCCAGAGTTATTTCAAAGTCTCTTCTTCAGTGTACACATAATATCATGTTTGTTATCTGAAAAATTATAGAATATACGTTTGTCCCCGATATCTGTAAGATTAAATCGTTTTGTAATAGAGGGCTTTTTTTACTATATAGGAACCAAGAAGCCGCTGCAATGAGGAATCAAATGGATGATGCAGTCTGTATTAAGACACCAATTCTCTACACACTTGTGCTATTTATGGTAGGAGCAATGCCACAAGCAATGCCACAAGCACGTGCAAACAGCTACTGCTAATAGTATTGCTTCCACAACAAACCCAGGCCTTATTTACAGACAAATAACAATCAGAAAGTCCTCATTCACAGCTGGACCCCCCAACTTCTCTTTCATGCCAAGAAAGTGCAACCTCTCCATGTCACAGCTGTGCAACTTTGGGCTCTTGCACACACACACAGTTTCCAATAAATACAAAAATAACAGAAACAAATGATATCCAAATGGGAGGCTGACAGTGTAAGAAAGAAAGAGCTAGTCAAAGCAATTTTAGTTGGTAACATGAGGCTAATTTCAGGAATTTCAAGGACAAGTGAAAAGTGTGTCACAAATGGCACTCAGAGTAATGGAAAGTTACAGGTTTTCTCTCATGCACCAGCATGTATTTCGTAGGAATTACTTTTAATTTACCATTTAATCAGCTCCTCAAAAAGAAGAGGCTAACGTCGTCTATAAAAAGTATGTATTTCAAGATGATCATCTTTTTCCAAGATCCAATTAACCTTTCTACATTACTTTTTACATTACATACATCTTTATGTATTTGTGCAAAACCTAATGACCAAGGCACCTAAGCAGGCCTTATGAGGCAGAGCTGCTCATGTAGCAGTGGTGCAGAACCATACATTAAACATGAAATGCATCTTTGTTCAAAAGAATCATGAGAAACATTTATAAAAATGTGTTGGGAAATACATTAATACTTCTTTCAAGCCTGTTGTTATAAATAATTACTGCTCAGACACAACTGAGCTGCTTCCTCTGGCTGCTCTGCCAAGGCTAACCTTGGTTTGCCCCTCACTAGAGATACTGCTATCTCTCAGCAGACATCCTCATGTCAGTATTTACAAGGTCACAAAGAAAGCAGCAGTCTACCCCTGCTCAGCTTTGCTAAATAAAAGAGAAAACATGTCTTTTTTCATTGATATCAGCACTGTCACAAGTGACAGACTGTATCAAACTCCAAACACAGTAAAAACAACAATCCCCAAACCAGGTCTTTGTCAGAGGCAGCTCACTGTCAGTAGCCCAGAATCACTCCAGTTTAGTGGCTGTTAGATGGAAAATGTATTTATCTAGTAAGGACAAGCTTCATTCCTGTTCTTTCTTTCATTTCTGTAATTTCATGTCCCATTCAGCACTTCACTGAGATCCATTTCTCATGTCCTGAATCACACTGTTATTTTAGCTAGATGACCAGAATGACACCTTACAACTTTTATTAGTTACCAGAAATGTCAAATGCATTTGATATGCCTCATCCTGTCCTGCTAATACACTGACACAGAATATCAGTTACTCTGGAAGAAAAAAAACATATGGAAAAGCAAAGCCTAATATTAACTGAAGTGAATTTTAATACTTTTTCATCACAAAGAAATGCAGTGAGAAGATAATATTTCAATTTCCTTAAAAGTTTTTGAGGGTGCAGCAAAGCTGAAAAGGAAGAAAAATCAGAGTTTTGTTCAATCTGATTATTGTTTTTCTCTTTTGAGGACAGCAGAATCCCTACTAGCTGCACAACCTTAAGCCTAAATTGCTCAAATACCAGCCATATTTATTACAGATTTTGTGATTCCATCTATTACTTTAGAACAGGGAATCTTCTTTACAGGTCAGAGTGGACTGTATTACAGACTACACATTCATGTGGTATCTGTGAATCTGATTATGTACAAGTGGGTGTCCTTTCTGCCAGCCCATTACAAAAAGACTAAATATTCAAAATCAGTTTTTAAATGTGAACAAAACCAATTTAGAACAAAGCTCACTTTATTTCTAGAAATCCATCTGTCAGTCTCTCTATTCTTCTGCAGTAACACCAGCCAGGAGTAACTTTACATTATGTAAGTGTGGAACAAGCTGTAATGAGCTCAGGTAAAAAATCTTTTGAGGCCTGTTTGAAATCACATAATTTTAAAGTCATTATGAATTCATGAGACTCACCTTGCTGAAAGAATGAAGGATCTCTCTACACTTTCTATGTTCAGTTCATTCTGATAAGCTTCTTGGGATGGTTTTTTAACCTTCAATCAAGAGAAAAAAAAAGGTGACTTTTTTTTTTTTTTCCAAACTGACATGGTACTTTCATGCTACTTTATTTTTATTTATTGCAAAGTCTCATATGTTTACCACAGAAGGGACAGATCTCACAGGGATGAGATTGTACAACATCCTTAGAGCCAAGGTGCAGCAAGATTACAGTGAGCCCACCATTTTATTTCACTGTGGCAACATAGGAAGACTGGAGATTACAAGGGAATGAAGTTCAGGGGCTGTCAGACACCTCCTGCTGTGCTTCAGTATTCCCAGACCCAGCATCCTGTAAGCTTCTCCTGCAACTCTGCAAGAAAGCACACTGCAGGACAACACACAGGCCACTGGTGTGCTCTACATGGGCATCTGTCTGATATCCCCATAGGCTGCATCTCTGGTGATTCTTCTGAGATACCAAGTTTCAAACACACAAGATTTTAAAAGTTAAGGGTGTTTCTGAGCCACGACAAGACATCTGCTGGCAGAAGAGAGGCTGCAGCTCTGCCTGTGAAAGCTCAGGCCTGGGAGCCAGATCTGTATTCTAGCTGAACTCGGTGCTCATTTCTGACAGAACCAGGGACAAGGCACTTGATTCCTGAGGCGGTGGTTTGTTGTTCTCACTGTCATGCCAGACATTGTGTCAGTACATGGCATACATGCTCCTTGTTACTACCTACAGGCGTTGCCTTATCTTTGAAGCTCTTCACAAAGACTCAGAATCAAAAGCCATATCTTCTCTCCCTCTTAGCAGATCTCTGTAAAGCATGGAGTTTTGACCACCAGAATGTTTCTCAGGCAAATGTACCAAATCTCTGGGTGTCATCAAGAAAAAGCACTTGCAAAGCAAAAGATAGGCAGTTTAAATATAGTATAATACAAAAAAAGGAGGCAGACTACTTCTGAGTAGACCAGCACTACATGAAAAGCAGGTAAGATGATCCTGTGACAACACAGTTATTTAGGAAAACATAAGACAGTACTCTAACAACATTATGCAAGAAAATTTATGCCTGTAGAATTGTTCTGCAATACAAGCATCTTTAATATCCCTTTCCAACAATAAATGCAGCTGCCTTTTGAAAATTTGAAGACCCAAGCTTAAACACATTTAGAGGAAGACTTGTTTTAGCAAATGACTCACCTTCATTCCAGCCAATGACAGCATGTTGTTGAGTTTGTACATCCCTGACTGAACTGGAGTAGTATACAACAGGGCATCATTAAACTGTAAAGCAGAAGCAATATTTATTAATGACTAAAGACTGCTTAGAGACTGATAATTTCAGATGCATTTTACAGAAAGTACAAAGCACTAAATTCAGCTGTCCAAGAGGGCATCTTCTACATCTTATTATTCCACTTAGAACCCAAGAAACATTTTCTTGCAAAAATTCAGATAACAATAGGTGTCTATTTATATCCTTCCTTGTGTAAATATACATTTGGCGATGAGTAAACAGTGCACAGATGTCAAAGAACATGCTATCAAGAACAAAAATGTTTCTTGTGTACACAACTATACTGCATAACAAACTACTTCAGAATTAGGTTAATTGAGGTTAATAGAATTAACCCTCAAAACAATGTAAAATATTCCAGAAACTAGGAGATGGCAGAACTTAGATACCAATTCACGATTATAAAGACAAATTTGTCCCTATGAAATTTACCAGTTTAAATGTGCTCAGCTGATGTTTTACCAGACTTATCTTCATTTGATACACCTACTGCTCAGCTGTTAGATGTTTTATTTCCTGTGTTGTTCAACACATGGGTCCAGGCTTTATTTACTAAACATAAACATAGATCAGAAGACTGAACTGTCTCAAGAGTTTTTGCTATGAGGCTCTTTGCAACATAACCAAATGTTTCAAGAGCCTACACAACATGATCAATTAAAATCACTGCCTAAAAGATCAGTCCTCTGCATGCTACAAAGTCATCTCCAAAGAACAAGACAGGCACTTCCAAGCTTAGAATGCAAACTTCATGACCATCTAGGGAAGTACTTGTTCTACGGTAACTGAAAGCCAGATTTCAGGCAAGACTCTGGGCCAATAAAGTCACAAACTAAACACAACAGTTGTTTTACTGTCTAAATAGAAGAGAGAAACAAAAGATTCAACTGAAAACAGAAACTTCAGAAATGCACAGAAGTTCTAAAACAAAACAACAGCAGGACAGGAAGAGAAGCCAGCACTTTGCTTGCAACTCAGTGCTCCACTTGGGAGGCAAGAGGAGGAGAGGAGGGAGGGAAGGGTGCAATAGTAGCAGCTGAGCTGTAGGTTTTACAATCTGGTACAAGTGGGATGGAGTAATTGTTTTAGTGTTTCAGACAATGCCTTCCCATAAAACTGCTGAAATTTTAAACAAGCACTGTTCAAAACAGTACTTTTTGTTGAGAAATTGTTTTCTATTAAAATGTTACTGCTCATGCAGCAAACAATCTGTCTAAACTAGACTGAGCAAGTGTAACAGCAACAAATGGTCATTTTTTCCCATCCCTGAAGTTACTACTTCTTCACATTTGTGGTGCAGCATTTCAGTCCCTCAAAATTACACTGACGTTTGGCACACAGCAGCATACACACCGTCTTACCAGAAAAAACATCCGTGGCTGCATGACCTTTCGAGATAGCTTCATCAGCGTTCCTTCTTTCAGAAATATCTAGCACATTAAAACAAGCAATTCAAGACTCAGTTTTTCAAGGCATAAGCTATATAAATGAACTGATATGTTCCTTCTTTCTTTTTTTTCTTTTTCTTTTTTTTTTATTATTACACCTGAAATGCTGTGGATATTTTTCGATTCGTGGTCTCCCTCCTCAGAAAGGCTGTTCATTTGTAACTCTTCCTAAAAGCTAGAGGGACTGAGTGCACTGCATTGACTTTCTATGCTGCATTTGGAACTATGACAAATAAAAGGTTAAGTTTGAGGAAAAATACTGCCTGCAAGATCAGGCAGAGAATCACATTCTAAAAAATGTAAGTTTTCATCAGATATATGTTTAAAAAAAATAAAATAAAATAATTATACATACGAGGAGATAGAATTTGTTTAACTGTCAGCATCAAATAATTAAGCGACGGATCATTTGTCTCCTCCATATGTGTCAGCTTCAGCACTGTGTTGGCATGTCATCCATGCTACACTTTGGTTACAATCATTTGAATGCCATCTGGAGGACTTACCCTTCCTGGCTGTACAATCTCATGGTGTCCATTTAGACTGTACTGAATCTGCATGAGCTTCTGAAAGTTATCCTACAGGGGGAAAAAAAAGGCAAAAAGATAAGTAATTCCTATTGCATCCGTGACTTTTTTTTTCTTTTTAAATAATAGAAAAGGTTTTAATCAGCTAACTTCCTACGTCAAAATACTTACTCCTTGCTTCATGATGTCATTGGCATGGTTTGCAACCTCTATGACAACAGCTAGAGCATCTGAAAAGTGAAGAAACAATGTGTTATGTAGACCAGTTAGCACTGGTGTCATGGAAAAAATGCAGAATCATAGAATCATTAAGGTCAGAAAAGACCTCTAAAGATCATCTAGTCCTACTGTCAACCCATCACCACCACACCCACTAGCCATGTCCATAAAAATATTCCCCTTCTACCCTTGCCTACACTGTGGCAAGATTCAAGGACCTCACTGAACAGTCACTGCATTCAAGAGTGTTTCCTGTGGATCCCAGAAGCTTAGGATCATGGTTTCACAGGTGTGCCCTACCAAATCATTGCTTCAACTAGCAGTCACAACATCAATCATTTCCTATAGCTAATAAAGCTGTTTACAAGCAAAATTAATTTTTAGGTTCTCACATCAAGGATTGCTTTAATTTCAACGTCTCTACTTAGTGCAGAAACGTTAACAACATTTTAACTGAGACTATACAGAGGTTAATTGAGCTTTTTCAATTTTACAAAACCGCCCCCATTGCCAGTCATGGAAGGCTGCCTAGAGAAATTATCCAAATTCTTGTGATTTCTTTCTTCTGCCTTTAGTTTTGTGGTACTTTAAGGTAACAGTATAAAGTCCAAGCTTCTAAACTTCAGACTGGAAGAAAAAAAATCTCTGAAGTAGAAGAGTTATGAAGACAAGAGGGATTTTATTAAGTACTGATGTTTAATAACTAGCAACTCTGCTGAAATACGCATTTAGGTGTAACTGCAAAAAAGGAGTTATATAAAAGGATTATGTAAGTTATTGAACAGAAACTCTGTATTACCCAGAACCCATCTAAGGATCTTATCCAAAGACCTGTGATTGATTTATGTAGGAAAAATAAACCTCATTTAATTGAAAGCTAGCACAACTGCACTGATATAATGTCATTTAGCGCTGAGTAACAGTTAAACACTGCAAATAAGTAACTGCAGTTAAACACTCCAAGTAAACATTGCGTAAAAGTACTCAGAGAAGCCTACCGACCCAATTAAACCAAAGCCTTGAGTTGTTGTAGGTGTTTTGTTTTTTAAGATATCACTACACTGTTAGCACTTTAGACTATATATACTTCCTTTTTGACAAGTTCACATTAAAAGATACAGATTTTTGAACAAAACAGTTCAGAAGGTTATGAAGCTACATATGAAACTAAAGCACATACTGTATGAATACAAACAAAAATCTCCTCCTAAGTCAATCTACGGAGAATTTTATTCAAGAGTTTCTTTAAATAAAGTGATGTGAACACAGGAGTCAAACTGTGAAAACACAAAGCACAGAGCAGGCATTTGATAAAAAATTAAGTTTAGATTTAAACATCATGATATTAACTGAGCCTGCTGAAAAACTGCTAGTAGTCTCCTGCTAGGAATTTCTGGGGCTGCTCCAGCCAAAACTCCCCAGCTTCCTTGAAAGAAAATGAAGCTAAGGGAAATTTAACTAAATCCACAAAGAAAGGAGTGAGTACCTGACTTTTTGTTGTTGTTGTTGTTGTTGTTGTTATACTTTCCTTCATCTATCAGCTATTCTATGTAGCAAAAACTTTAAAATGTACTCGTTGACTTAAAAAAACTGAAGAATGTTACAGAAAATTGGTTGGTTATTGAAGAGAAACTTCCAAGATCTCAGAGCTACTTACAGAGCCAAGACTCTAAACAAATCTAAACAACAAAACAAAATAATCTATAGCATCAAAAAGTCCCCAGGCAAACAGCTTTTTGGAAGGGAAAAACATTCCACTTCCTATATCACTTAGCTGGAATAACGTATTCAAAGGTCATCAGGAAGAATTGTGTTGTTTTTTTTCCAAAAATGCTAATCATATCCAAATCTTTCTCTTTTTTCCTCCTTTTTTTTTTTTTTCCTCCTAAATTGAATTAAACAACAAAGCAAAGCCAAAAAGAATGTAATTGTCACAACAAAGGCTTTACTGAGTAAGGAGAAGATTTTCTTAATCAGTTTCAAAGACTGTCAAACATGTCTAATAAATAAAATTAATATTATCATTGTTACAACTGAGCTTCTGCTTTTATCTTCAGCACAAGCAGTGAGACAAAAATACTGTGGAGTGTACCACTATTAAAAAAAAAAAACAAGAAACACAGAAGCTGGAGAAATCACGAGAAAATGTAACATAAAACATACTTCTTTTAAATTGTTGACTTTTTTGAATGCTCAGTTGCTTATCACACAGTGCAAGCATCAGCTTGTTCACAACTATAAGAAGTGGAAGACAAACTCAAGACTCTGAAAGAGTCATTAAAAACATTTTGGGGATTATATATTCACCACTGTCAAATAAACAAATATATCTGAATGTCTTAAGAATGATAAATATTCATAAATTTTATGGCACTATACCAAGAGACATAGCTGTAAGAAAGTGAATTTGGCTCAGCACATCCAAGGCACATTTACTGCATTCCTACCAGCTACATTTCCTCCTGAAGATATGGGCTTGCACAAATGCCATCAAAGAGAACAAAAGAAACGACTGGGGCTCATGCAAAGGGAATGGAACCACTGAGTAGACGCACTCCTAGTACTGCTGAGCAGCACAGGCACTTAGACTAAGTGCGTGTAGAACTCAGAACCAAACAGAAAATATTTCTACTTACCAGCTTAGCATTCTGCGTGCATTTAAAATTTAGAAACTTTATCATATTTACATAAGCTGTTGTTTCTTGAGAATAAAGAGACATTTACCTTGAGTATCCCTATAATCTGCAGATTCTTCTAAAAGGTTTTTTAAATAATCTGTATAAAGAAAAAATAACAGTTTTTTTTTGTTAAAGAAATAAACAGCATCAGAAAGCATTAAAACCCAACATTTTCCTAGCAATCTGCTTTTGAGCACACCTATGCCACAAAGGTCTATCACCACATAAATTTGTCCAGGTAATAACATAGGGAAAACTAGCATTTCCACAGTAAAAGTATTTAATGATATCTTGCTCAGGGAAGAACAAAAAAGCACTTCTAAAGGGAAGTGATATGTTATAAGTGTTATTCTGAAACAAAACAAAACAAGCAGGTGGAAGACAAGTACATACTTGCAATCATTCACATTTAAGATGACACAAGAAAGTTTGAAGATTATAGATAACTGTCTGAGCCTTAACTTGTCTACAGGAGCTGAGAAAAAAGTAACCCAATACATTAAATCTGATTATGATCAATATTTTTCAGTTAAAAAATTGTAAGTTCATAAATTATTCTTATAAATTATAAGCCAGTTCTGATGTTCACATAGAATTGTTGGTTTTCAATTGTAAATTTAGTTCTTCAACCACGAGATGGCACTCTCAGTACATTCAAGACTTGGTAGTTTCTCTATTTTACTCAGATAAAATTAACTCCAAATGTCTGACAAGATGAGAAAGCATCCCTCCTAGGATTCCATTCCCTGGTCTTGTGTCCAGTTCACCAAAAAGTATGATATCCTGTCAAAGGCAAACATATGGCCTCAGTACTGCTCTAAACTACTTAAATTTGAAAGAAACAGAACTTTCTAAGGAACTTCCAAGGGAATACAGGTTTTAGATTGATATTATCAATAAATACTAATTCATAATTGTCTTTTAAACGAGGTACTCACATTCTGGCTGATTTATAGAAAATTGATTGTATATGATCTAGGAAATGTTTGGTTTCAGCTTAGCAGTTGTACACATCTCATGTAGGAGTGAAAGAATTCAGCTCCCAGATGTTTGCCCTACCCAGATTCATCCTTTCACTCAAGAAGGATTGAGAGCCAATTGTTCCTGCCTTCATAGGATGTCTTGCTTCATGCGTGCCCCTCAGAGAGCACTCAGAAAACTGTAATGGTTTCCTTATGCAAAATAAGGGAATTCTGAAATGTGTTTCTACAGTCAAAACACCATGAAGAGTGAGAAATCTTGTCAGTTAATGAAAGCTTTGAGAAAAACAAAACTACAGGAAGAAAAATATTTGGCACTGAAGCTTTAATTTTTGGCAAAGACCTAAGGGAGGATCCAAGGGAAGCATGAAGAGCAGGTTGGGATGAAGGAGCAGGGCCTTGCTGGGGGCAGCTGCGGGTGAGCTGGGGGTGGGAGTGCTGGGAGGTCTGGCTGGGCCTGGGAACACCCACAGCCTGCTGCTCCACTTCAGGTTGTGGCTGATCCTTATCAGAGAATGGCCGACGCCTGATTTTAACATGAGCCTGACATGGCACAAACTTTTCCAGCTCCACAATACTGCATCCTTCACATGTCTCCACATCTTTTGCTGCAGTAGCTACCAGACCTTCAAGTGCAGCATTTCGGTGTGCACAAGTTCCATTAAAAAATGAGTTCACCTTGCCTCAGCTTGGGTTGTGCTTATAAGAAATTGGCATAAGACTAAAATCAACAGGAGGTATTTTACAAGGAACTGAGAGGAGTTCACACGGTTTTTAACAGGGTTCCTGCAGGAACCCACCTCACACACACAACAGCTGCTCTCCCCTGCCTCTGTGTCATTAAGTAGGAGCTGCACATTACCACCCAGGCTGAGTGAGCATCATGGGCACCTTTCATAAAGAAAGCAGGTTGAAGTTATATTGCAACTCAGCCTCCACCAGGGCCAGAACAAAGGAGTCCAGGAGACACCTCCCAGCACAAAAGCATGAGTCCCTACAGCTTATAGAGGGACTACAGCTTCTTAAAGCTGCCAGCCAGTCACTTCTCTTGAGGACTGGGAACAAGAGGTCAGGTGGATATAATTCACTAATCTGCAAATGCTCCACTGGCACTTTCTAGTACATGGAAACATCCAATTTAATATTCAAAGTAACTGCACTGAAAACTTAAAACCAGAGACCCAACACGGGAGCTCATTGCTTCTTGGCACATTCATGCCTTATGACACATTCCCCCAAAGAACAATACTTTACCTCATACCTTTTGTGGGGTTTTGTTTTGAACTGTACGTATTAGCACTTTATATCATATCCACAGATAACAGAGGGAAAATTAAAGAGAGATTTTAACAGAGCAACCTGATCTAAAGGGAGGTGTCCCTGCCTATAGCAGGGGAGTTGGAACTAGATGATCTTAAGGGTCCCTTCCAACCCAAACATTTCTATGATTCTAACTGCAACCATTTCAAACTCTGTATTTAAAAAGGAAGACAGCTCTTGTACTGCAAGCCGGAAACAGCCAAAAAAAACTTCCGGCTGTAAAATCCTGGTAGTGGTAAATATGTAATTTTGATCTCTTTATGTGTATCTGGCAAGTAAACAGCTAAAACTCAGCTTCAGAGAAGCAATGTGATAGACTGTTTTAGTTTCTTCTGCGCATACACACTGGAAATTCTGTGCTTGCAACAACTGTCTGCAGGTACTGCATTACACTCTGCAAACAGTATTTCACAGACATGAAAAGATCTGGCAAAAAACATTCCTAGATAAAATAAATACAGAAGTTAAATACTAAGGTGGAATGGTATCTGTGGTCTTCACCAAATTTTTTCCCCTTTGAAATTACTTCAGTTGGTCAGACATTTTACTCACAGTTGTTCTACATGAGACACTGGTTTCTAGGTGAAAACATGAAACACATATATATATATATTACAGACAGCTTTCCACAACTGCAGAATAAAATATAAATAATATTGAAACTATCAACAGTGTCAGACCCTCACACCGGGGTTTCCTTCTGTTGGTTTAAACAGAAAGGAGATGATTGGTATGGCTAGGACAAATCTGACAGTAAGCATGGGCCTGCTTTAATATAACAGAGAACTGTACAAGCAATGTAACAATAAAACAGAAGTTGAGACTATGCAGGAAATTAAGTGGAAAGATTTTTTTTTAAATTACAGAGTGCTGAAAGAGAACTGTAGCATTGTAAATGGCACAGAGGTCTGACTAACACCCAAGCAAGTCACAACCTCTGTTTCACAACTGATAGCAACCTCCCAGCTGTGTGACAATGCAAGCTTCCCATTGATCACAACACAGCAAAGAGGCCATCCTAGCAAAACAAATCTTATCAACACATCTCCAGGAGAACGAAAAACCCATCCAAAATCCTTGGTCACCCAAATACTATATTTCATGTAATAGAATAACTGACTTCATGTAAAGATGCATGCATTAATTTACACAAACCACTTCAAGAGGAATAAAAGTATTTACACTAGGAAATACTACTTTTCTGAAAGAGTGGTCAGGCTGTGGAATGGGCAGCCCAGGGAGGTGGTGGAGTCACTGACCCTGGAGGTGTTCAAGGAACATTTGGATTTTGTGTTGAGGGACATGGTTTAGTGAGAACTATTGGTGATGGGTGGATGGTTGGACTGGATAATCTTGTAGGTCTTTCCCAACCTTGGTGTTTCTCTGATTCTGTGAAAAAGAACCACACTACCAGAGAAAGGCTTTTTAATAGAAGACATGCTCATTTTTGTCTGACTTCTTCCTCCTTATGTTCTGAAGGCAGACCTTAAACATGCCTTCAGAAAGGTAGACTTAAAAATTAAAATTCATAATTTTGCTAGATACCCCAAAACACACCAAAAATCGACACACAAGCATTGGTTTATGACAAAATGTTCTTATGCCTTCTGTCCACCTGACAGCAGCCAGTAATCCACTTTTCCTTCATCCTAGAGGCCAGTAGCTACCACTTCTACTCTTGATAAAAATTATCTTCTGCTTCATTAACTACTTCTTGTCTCAAATTGTCCAATTTAATTACATTAAACTCAAAGCACTCATTCTCAGAATGGAATTGGCCTCAAGTCTGACAATTCTATTTCTGAGCTGAGAAAGAGCAGCCCGCGCTCAAAAGCAGATTTTTCAATCCCCTGCAGCCTCCCATCACTAGACCTCAGCTGAGGATAATAAGAGACACCATCTCTCTCTCTACAAGCCTTGTGTTGTGAAAAAGAGGATAGAAGCTTAGCATATGACAATGAATTGCTTGCTTGCACCGTACAAGTCTTCTACTCAAACCAGATTTTCTGGAGAAGAGATTCACCTCACCTTCTTTTTTTTTCTGTTAAAAATACTAATTAACCCCCCCAGCAACCCAGTTAATATTTGCTGTATAGAGCTCAGGGTTATGTGGGAAACTGGAAATTTCCTTGGTGGGATGGAAAAGCTGTATAATTAAATAGAAATACAGATGAGTTGTGCCTCTCCTTGCCTGATTTATAAGTCCACCTGCTCCTCTTTTTGTTAGCACAAAAGCAACTACACTTCAAAGCACAGCAACAATCTTGTAGCAGCAGGTTACTAGTACAAAGCTGTCCTACCGACACAGCATCTAAATAACAAGAAATCCCTGCTGACTCAGGCCTCCAGCTTCATTTCCTGGATTGTTTTTTCTCCTCTAAGCCACTGCCCCCTCCTCAGCCACACACAGATGCCCATTGTCTTTGCCTGGGGCTGCTGCTGCATCTCTGCAGCATCATTTTTGTTTTGCTCACTCCAACAGCAGAGCCGAATAGTTGGTATACCCTCCAAAGGCTTCGTACAGAGATTACTCAATATTATACAGAGCTGTCAGAAGGTAACAAAGTGAAGAAGTCATCCACTGAGATATAAGAGAGTGAAAATCTCAGAAGACAGTGTGAAACTGCATGAATAATAGAACACAGCAAAAATGAAGGAGATCCAAAATAAAAGCCCCCTGCCACAGCATAACTCATGTCTTAGTCTGATCTCTTTCATTCCTCTCACGGGACACGAGAAATTTATTTTCCTAAAGCAATAACCAGCACTGCAATCCAATTCATGTAAATAGCATGTGTATTTACAGATTTTTTTAAAGCTGGGTGGCCCCAGCCAGATCTGCAGAACTCCACATAACGCCCGCCAACACAGGATGAGATTTTCAGGTCTTCTCTAAAACAGCTGCTCCCTGCCACAATGACAATTAATAGTTACAAAAAAGTCTCCTTCAACTTCATAGTAGTCATGTTTCTGTGCCATTCATCACCGACATCTCTCACTTTGCTATGTATATTGACAAAGGAATTGCTCCTCTGTTCTGCCTTTTTATTGGAAACCTTTGAACTTATCCAAGGCTTCTCCACTGATTGAGGAATATATAACAAGCCTACACAATGCCTTGAGCCAGTGTCCTTATAAAATAAAGCAACTCCTCAAATGCCTTCGTGTGGTTTAATTTTATCAATTAAAAGACACTAATATTTTCTCCCACAAAGCAGTTCATTTGATAAAGGCCTTTAACCCTTTTTCCCCCCACCTGTGACTTCCATGAGACAATTAAAAAGAAAACAGTCCAGGTTAATAACTTAGCAACTTCTCAACAGTGCTGAAGTTTATATCTCCCACAGCATCAGTAGTCTAAGTACTTGCTGGGGAAATGCCAACAAGCTGCTACAGAGCCAAACAAAGGGTCATACAGCATTTTATTCTGCAGTTACTGCATAAACAGAGGCTATTTTTAAATAGGTCATCAAGAAGCAACTTTCAAAAACAATGCCTTAAGTATTTCCAAATCCTTACAGGAGCCATCCCCCTCTTACAACAAACACATCTCAAAATACTTCACAAAGGAAGCCTGTACCACTGCACTCCTTTTACAGAAAATGAAAGTAGTCCATCAGGGAGCCAACTTCCTCAAGGTCACCTGGACATGCCAGTACCAAAGCTGAGTACAGAGCCCAGATTTTGTAGTCCTGTACCAAGTCACGCCCCTGCAACAAGTCTTGAGTGCTTAACAGTAACATGTACCAAACCCACACTTCCTGCTTTTAAAGGAGAATGGTTTTCAAAAGTCAAAACACCTGGGCAGGAGAGAAATGGAGAAACTACTTGCAAGAAAAGCTCACAGCTGTACAGACAAATCTTTCAGTTCCTTCTCCTTGTTCTAGTTTTCCATACTACTTTTTTCCATTAAAAAAAACAAAACAAAACAAAAAAACCCCACACACACCAAAATTCAAAAGAGGAGCTTTCCAACCCTCTAAGAAAATTACTGTCTTTTATTACCACAGAAACAAGCAAAAAACACCAACAATTTCATGTTTTCCAAGTACTGCTGAATGTACCATCACAGAACACACCACAACGCTGGGAACATTAGCATCTCACTAATGAATCTTGTTGCAGTCAGTGTTACCAAAGAAAGCCTCTAAGCTCATGCTGTATTTTCAAAAAAGCTTTATATAACTTTAGTCAGATAAACATGCTTTGCAGATGGATACAACCACCTGAAAACACGTTTTCTGGAATACACGAAGACTGGTTTCTTAAGATTGTATAAAAGCTTGACTATACCTGTCAAAAGGAGTCTGTACTGGGGAATCCTCTGAACTGGCTTGAGCAGATAGTGCTTGAGGGCCAGACTAGCACAGCGGGGGCTCATCTGAAAGAAATAGTCAACATAAGCAACAATTCTGTGGTAGTCACTAGCTCCAGTAAAAGCAAACTTAACTACAAAGAGTTGCCAATAATATCAGATAAGCTGATCTTAAAGGTGTGACTCCTGTAGCATTACATTGCACCACAAAGCAAGTATTTCCCTGTGTGGAAGATGTATGTAAAATTAATCACGAGTTAAAAGACATCAGTAAGCATCCATACTCTCTGCAAATTCAAAATAGGTTATTTTGCTTATAAAGGAGAGGAGTGAATCTTCCCAGAAGTAAAGGAAAGGGCAGTTGCAAAGACATGCTAATTTGTAATCACTGAAAATGCCCATTAGGAAGAAAGGCAGAGAAGAGGGCAGTAATCACTCAAGGAGTTTTAATTAATCCAAAGACCTAAAGACAGCATACAATTAAAAGACCCGTACTTTAAAAAAGAAAAAAAAATTATCTTGACTTTGCCTTCAAAATAACATGTATCAGAAACACTGAGTCCTTGAAAAGACTTCTTACTGCACTTGTGGACTCTACCTCAAGCTCTTCCTTTGCCTGCTCTAAGTAGCCTTTTTAAGGATTTGTAAACCACCAGAGAAGGGATTACTCAAGGGGAAGCTTGCATCATAGGACGTAAATTCATAGATTGTGTGGATCGCATTCTGATCTCCTTTCTGATTTAAGGGGATTATTTAAAATCTGGCATTGCTTTCAGTGACATGAATCAGCTTCCAACTGACTGCTGCATGGGCTGGGTTTAAAAGCTTCTAGAAATATGTAGACTGTTAAGAGTCACTTTCGTATGTTTCTAACTGAAATGAAATATGATTCCCATGAGTAAGCTACTACCCTGTAATGTGGTGGAGAAATCAACCTGCTTAAAATAAGACAGCTAATCACTGCATTACGGTCAAGAGACCAAACCCAAAAAAGCAACTGGTGATTTTGCTAGTATGCCTTTGACATTACTTGTAGCAAGTACTGAATTCTACGAAAATGAAGATCTTTTGGCAGCCAGCATCACTGGTTACTTTGGAAAATTTGAATTTCTTTTCACTTTCACCCTATAAGGGCTCAAACAGAGACCCAGCAGAAAAAAAAAAAAAAAAAAACAATTTTAGAGGATGGTCTCTAAAATCTTACATAAAAATGACAACTGCTGAAAAGTTACAAAATTGGATATATCTTAAAAAAGAACACAGTACCTCAAAGTCTTTCACTACCGAGGCAAAACCTGCGTTCTTCTTACATTGTTCATCTAACAGTGCAATATTTTTATCAAATTCTTTAATGTAAGTTGAGTACATCTTTAAGTAGGGGCCCTTTTTCACAAATATGTCAGCAATTCTTTGATGTTCAAGCCTAGAAACAAGAACAGAGCAATTAGTCACAAAAAGGTATACACGCTAACCTTGCAGCAAGATATCGATCATCTTCACGGTAAGATGTGACAGTTTATTTCTGAACAAAAAGCTTACAGTCCAGCAGGCAGGTGTTCAGCTCATAAGTTATTCTGAAAAGTCTTAGCAGGCACACTTCTGCATGCTAATTTGGAATTAGATCACAACCACTTGATTCACAGTGTGCTCTAAATATCTGGAACCATTTGAACACATTAATACAAGCTGGATTTCCAAGGAAATGGATCTTTAAACTTTAAGATGGTGTCTACATCCCACAGTAGGAAGCTCAGGATTACAGTCTTTACTCATTTCAGTGCTTCTGTCTGTACTCTTTCTTTGGCTGGTTTAGGTCCACCCACCAGTGTAACTGAGAATGGACTTCAGCAGGACTGCCCATCAGCACTGTCTGGTTAGTAGACCTCAACTACTTTTGAAAGGCAAGCAAAGCTTCAGAAGAGCCTCCTGTTCCTCTCATGAAATCAGTCTGTTTATCATGCCCACGCACACATAGAAACAAGAACTTTCAACTGAAACCTATGTTTTAAACAAAAAAAGTGTGGTTAATTAAAGCATGTGCTGACGTGCCTTCTGGATGCCCCTCAGTGCCAAATAAAACAGCAAAACAGAAAGGTACCCCCTGTACCTTCAAAGCCAATTCTATCATTTATGAAGGCATGTGAAAAACAAACAAGAGTCCAACCTGGAGTCTTTAAAACCCCACAGACACATTTTAACAACATCAAAGGAGTGGTGTTTTTTCACTGATAGTCACCAATGAGACAATCGCTCCTCCAGCTCCCTCAGGAGGTCCCGGTTGAGCTCGTACAGCTGAGGTAGGTAGTAGAGGATCTGATTCAGGATTCTGTCCTCAATCACAGGCTTCCCGAGCTGCCTGGAGGCGTGTGCCACTGCGTCCCGGAAATCCTGCCAGAGCACAAAGAGAAGCCCTCACCATCAGCCAACAGCCTTCAAAGCACAGTTCGGGACATCAGTGTTTTCTCTTCAGACATTCCAGGCCCTGCTCCCTATTACCAAAGAGAGGAGGGTGCCATCTGGGTTATGTTTCCCTGCAGCTTCAACTCACTCCCTTGGGTCAGCCTTAATCCCTTCAGTTTGATGCTGGAGCTTGGCTCTCTCACCCCTGGACATACGCTGTGGAGGTTGTTCATTATTTTATACCACAGCCTTAAGAAATGAGCTGATACTACACACGAGGGAACTAGAGTGAAAAAGTGCTTCTATCTGCAAAGGTATTGGTAGCCTTGAGCATCTTCTTGATAAGATTTGGGTCAAAAAGCAAAAACGTTTTATCAGCCAATGCAATCATAATAATCATAATCTAAAACCATATTTTTTGTTATTTGGAAGTTACTTACTTCTTACTGCATTTTAGGAAGATATGCCTCCTGGATTAAAAATGCTGTGTCACAAGAACTTTTATAGATAGCAGCTCTCACAGGAAAATACATTAACAAAGAGCTATTTTAACAACACACTAGAACTGTGAAATTTCAAATGTTGTCCATTATCAAAACAACATTGCTACCTTCAAAACATTTCCAGGAAGGAGGAAAACTGCATTAACTACTGAAGGATCCTGGAGTGTTTTTATGCTTCAACCAGCTCTCAACAGGGCAGAGCTAAGTTTATTGGCCGTTATTAAACTACTCAGAATTAAAATCTTGGCCCTGGACAAGTCACTATGGCCAGGATTGTACACATAATGAAATGTGGTATCCATTAGGAAAGGTATTTTTCCTGATCACAGAAATTTTTCAAAAAAGGCTTAGTAATTCAGCATTTCACTCGAAAAAAATAATCAAAAACTTCAAAATGAGAAAAAAGAAAATCCAAATATCTATTTTATCATGTCTCACTTGAAGTTGGGCATCAGCATAAAACAGTCATTAGTTTGCATCTGCTGAAACCTAAATCTGCACACAAAATCTGTAGGTGACCCAAAAAAGGTGACTACATGGCATGTTCCTGTGTGCAGTGATGAGGCATATTTTTAAATACACATGGGTTTCACATCTGCCTTTGAAATTTTGTAGGGTTCCTTGGTTAAAATAATAATAATAAAAAAAAGAATTAGGCTCACACACACACAAGGCTACTGCTCCAGGTCTCACTGGCTATCTCATCAGCCCAGCATCTGGCACTATTTAGGGTTTGTCAGACTCCAGTCTCAGCTTTCTCCTGGCCTCTCCTCATTACATCAGCGAGCTCCAGACAGCTTCTTGCTCTGTGACCCTGGGTCGCGAAGGCTGCGCCAGGGCACAGTTATGACAAGAAACTGAAAAGAGATACAGGGCGATGGCTGTGATGGGGAAGGCTGAGAACTAAATGCAAGGGAGTTAAAAAACAGATGGCGTTATTCATATGGAAATGCTCTGTTTTACATCCTCTGTGTAGACTAGTGACACATAGGTTAACTACCAGCTGCATCTTATGCGTTTTTCTGACCCTAGGGCATTGCTTAACACTGAAATGATACATGGAATTACAATGGCAGAAGCTCAAATGAGGCCTTCTGAAGAGCTTCATGCAAAATGCACCATCATATTATGATAATATTCCCCTCAAAAAATCCCATGCACAGACAATATACTGTATATGCTCCACCATGGGGTGGAACAAGAACTTTCTCCGAGCACTATAAGCCTACTTGCACGATGAAAAGAAAAGTGGTTTTGTCTGAAATCAACAAGCCCAGCATTTCCCTGACCACACAATAAACTGCGAGCAGGGAGCCAGGTTTAAGCACCAGCAGATAAGACAGGAATGTCACTTGTAGTTAAGAGCATTTATTTAACTTCTAGATATAGCATTCAAAGAGCCTGCAGGATGCGTTTCAAATGCAGGGGGTTTGGGTTTCTCTATTGGCTTGATCCAAAGTCCACCAGCCTCTCTGGGCTTTGGATCATGCTGTCAAAGACTGGGCCATGAGCAAAGCCAACCCAAACTTTGTTTTCTCACCCCTGTGACTCCCTCCACAACCGAGGAAAGGGAGGAAGCCCTGCAGAAAGGAAACAGAGGGAAGAAAGATAACATGAAGCTTTCAAATGATGCAAACCAGACTGCTGAACAACAAAGGCGATAAACTACAGAGCTTTTTTTCCCCTTCTTTTTTGGAATGATCAAGTCTTCACTTCAGAGGCGGTGCAATGTATTTGTCACTGTAATCATATTAAGATTTATTTATAACCTGGCAGTGGGTGTGAAATAACTGTCATGCCAAGTTCATCTCGAGATAAACCTGGGAGGTGAATGCAGAGAGCACATGCCTGAGGAGAAGGGGTAGGAAAGCCAAACAAATGGAGCGGGTCTCCAGCCAGCAGTGCTGCCATTCAAGTACCGCCTTCCCAGAAAGTAACTTCTCATCTAAAAGGACCAGAACCTACAGCGGGTCTGTTTTAATTACTAAACGTAAAACATGTTAACTTAAATAGTAAAATCTGAAATTTTACTCCAAATGGCAGAAGCTATTCAGTCAAGTTCTTTTTTTTATATGGGAAAGTTCCTTTCTTACATACAAGTGGCTTCAAAATTAGAAATTACAGGGATACCAATTAAACACACCAGCACCTAATTCCTTCCAAAACTAAATCCGTGCACCAGATTTATAAAACCAGAATAAAAACAGAACCACTGCTGCAAATAATACATGCACTGCTCTGATACCTATAAATACCTACAAAAAGTGACTCATTACAAAGAAATTTAGCATATAGCACTAACATAATGCTGCTGACAAGCACTGCTTTCTTCAGCCTGTTCAAAGATGGCCACCTGAGATGTCCTAGAAATTATTGTGTTGGAAGCAAGGCAGCAATTCACCACAGTTAATTTTAAAACAAGGTTTTATAATTAAAAATGAACCTTCTGAATACTCATAAACTTCTTTGCCATGCTTTGGAATTACAGTGTGCTTATTTCACTAAAAAACACCGCTTGCAACTCTGGACCAAATATTTCATATGCTGTATGACACAAAACAAGAGATTATGAATCTGAAACTGGGATGATTCATACACTTTCAAGCTTGCTGTTTCCTTTCAGAAGACGAGAGGCTGTTGTACACTTCCTGAAACTGCTTTCTGAACTACCGGGTTAGAGTTTCTTCATTGTGTTCTGGTCCATTGGTAATCACAGAATCACAGAATGGTTTGGGTTGGAAGGGACCTTTAAGATCATCTAGTTCTAACCCCCCTCCTATAGGCAGGGACAGCTCTCACTAGTCCATGCTGCTTATGCAAAGACAATTGCCTTCACCCAAACACTTGAAGAGGATGGCACCTATAGCCATCCCTGGAAAGCACGTTCTTCACAGCATGTCTTGTTGCTGAATTAATGCCTGATAAAACATTCTCAACTCAAAACCCTCAGAGAATTTTATTTATTCAATCAGTATACCCCCCTGCTAGAGCTGTTCCACTTTTTAAACAGGAAGATACCAACACTGCTGTTTCTGCTTGACCCTCTCTCCTTCAACCCCTCCTTTAATACAGTTTCCTTAAATAAGCAAACAGCAGTGATATCTGAAATAATTCTGACCCCATTATGAATCATCTGCGCCCAGCCCACGCACTTCCCCTCTGCAAAGGCCCTGAGTCACAATTCCTCTCTTTCCACTGGAGGATTCCCAGTGCAGAGCCAAGCAACCTGCCCCATCTCAGCAAAAAAGGAGCAAAAGAAGATGTTTAGCTGTGTACCAATGGGACTAAATACCCACCTAATTGCTGACTGATTAACTGCACCTTCCGGTATCTAACATCTGAAGGAAGACAAGTCAAACTGGGTGAAATTAAACTTTCTTATGCATTTAACAGGAAGAGAAAGATCAACATGATCTAAATTTGGCCACAGATTTTACTCCTAAGGTTTCAACCAATATTCATCTTGGATCTGTTCTCCTAGAACATACCATCAGCAAAGCAAAAATAAGCCATAATCTCTTCTTCTGAAGTATAACTCCAGCTAAATACACCTGCAGATAGCTCAAATATCAGTTTAATTTAAGGAGAAAAATATCTTTGCACTTGGACGCTTTTCAAGGAACACACACACACATCCTATGGGGGAAAGGAGCAAATTTCCCTGTTTGCATTCCAAGGAGCAGCCAGTCTGCTGCACTGTGACAAACTGTAACAGAGCTGCCAGAAATACACTTGCAGAAGATGTCAAAACGCATACTTAAAGCAAAATATAACTAGGCAATCTTAACTACAACTTTACAGTTAATAAAGATTGTGAATAAGCATGGATCACAACATCTTACAAATCCACGAGGTTGCTTCTGGAAAGCTGACAAGGAATTCCATACCTTTTCTCAATAAAATCATTTACAAGTTTTTAATAACATAATATAGCTATTTTTACAACAGTTGTTTGACTATGACATATTCTAAGAACGCGACGTCAAGCAAGTGGGGGTAATGGACCAAAGTTTCCTTCCAAATCAAAACTATTTCATCAGCCTTTTCAAGAAGATAATGACAGCTGCAATTCATTGTCAGATGCCTCAGTCAGAAATTCTAAACCACTTCAAACACTAAAAATTATCATGTTTTCACCTCAGACTAGTCCAATATCAAAGTTGGCAAAAAAAAACCAAAAAAAAAAAAAACAAACCAAAAACTGAGAAGTTGAGAGACATGTATTTTTTTAATATATAATTTTGCAAATGTTTTCTGAAAATGGAAACATATCAAACCAAAATTTCCCATTCTTCTAAGTGCCTGTGTAAGGACACAGAACAGAAAATAGAAAGATGTTTGACCTCTGATCTGCCTGCTGCAAAAAGAGGGTGACCTTGTGGCTGCAGAAAAGTTGCAGGTGCCTTCTGACAACCTCCTTCTGGCTCTCAGAGTCCTAATAAGGAGAGAACTGGCATGGAAGTTAGAAGCACTGACCTAAAGGCTCAGGCAAAAGCTTGCAGGCCTAAGCTTTCCTTTTCTAAGGTAGCACGAAGGAGTACACTGAGCTTTGCATAAGAAGGACCCGTCCGAAAAAGCACATTTACTTGCTGGATCAGAAACCTCACTACCCCATACCACAGCAGGAAGGGGCAAAATCTAAAAGAAATGGAGAAAAAAGAGAGTAGGGGTTTTGGGGGAAAAAAGACCAAACATATATTTACATATATACAGACACTCATATACACAAATACACACACACACACACATATATATATTTGTTCTTATACACATATAGGACAAAAATGGATACAAGAGCTGACAGTAACTAGGCCAAGCAGTGCATCTTTACAGCGACAAGGGTGGCTTAAGGAGCTCCCACTTGTGGAAAGCATAGCATTCCCAAAGAATCCCATGACAAAGAGGCACAAAGAGCACTGGCCCTACATTACTCCCACCCAGAAACATGTCCTATTTCCTCACATCTCACATCCAGCTCACAGCTCCTTTCTTTTTCCTGTGCCCTTAGAGAAAAAGTAAAACTTCTCATTTCTCATCCCTCTAGAAACTACACATGGGCCACAACTCACAAAGATGCATACAGGTGTGTTGTTTTGATTTAAGTCCCTTTGTTTTCTGGAGCTTCTGAGCATTCTACTCGAATCTCATCCACTAAAACAGATTTACAAATAATTACAGAAGTGTAAGGAATTCAAGATTACAATTCATGTTCGATTCCTCCCTCAAGCAAACCCATGTGAGAAAGCACCATTGTACCAAGCCAGTTAAAGTACATTATTTCTACTGTGACTGGCTTACTTCATGGTATAGAAATGTTTCCAAGCATTTATCATTTTGTAGAGATCTTTTGTAGTCTGCCTTCAGCAGAAGAAGCCAGGCATACTCACAAAGCACAGCAGTGTCCAGAGAGGCACCCTGATAGTCCAGAGGAGCTGCACTACCTAACACAACTGTATTAATATAAAAGGGGAAAAAAAAGAAAAGAAAAAAAAAAAACCCTCTAAAAAAACCAGTGGTGCTTGTAACCAGTTTGCAATCACATTCCCACCATCTCAACAGCTTCAGGTTCTACTTAAAATTCTTCAAGCATCAACAGTTCTGTTCCCTGGCTGTAGTAAGAGCCCCTATCTGCAGAACTGGCTTTGATAATACAGACTGAACAGAATCAGCAGAATTAGTCACTACATTTCAGGTATTTGCTTGAACCCTGACAGAGAGTACAGAAAGTGTAATGGAGACTTACCTGACAAACTCAGTAAAGACCTACTCTTCACTATTAGTAAAGTAGCTCAGTATGGGCAGAGCCTATATTTTCAATTTAAGTCTCTCAGTCTCCTCTGTTAGGCTATGTTGAATACAACCTGATTGTTACTTCTAGCCGACTGAAACATTTCTAACCTGTTGGTACTTGCCAGTTACAAACTAGCAGACTGGTTTCATGTGAGCTATCCAGTAAAACAAAGCAAAACACACCCCGGAACAATGGATGGATGTTTACAACGCTTGGACAGCCTTAAGCTTACACCAGAAACTTCCGTAACTCCCTACTATCTTCTTTTTCCCACATTCTTCCTCTGTCTGTGTCCTCCAAATGGACAGCCTTTGCTTCCGAGGGCTTTACCCAGATGTCTGTTTAACACATACAGGCATGGGGCATCAACTGCTTTGCTGGGAAACCTGCTCCAGTAAATACCATGCATGTTACCTGAAGCTGGATTTTCAAGAATTGGCACACTGGAAAGTGAAGACACCTTTAAAACATAAACTGATGCTGGAAAAATGTGATAATTAAAAACATATAGCTTAAAAATTGTCTGTACTCATTAGAACAATTCTCTTCCTTTAATCAGCATTTACACTTGTGTTTTCCACTACAAATAATGCTGAAAATAAATTATACATTGGCCACAACTGCCTGACCTAGCATTGGAAAATCAAGCCTGAACAGGCTCAATTACAAATAAATTACAAAAACGGAAGGCAGAAGAGAAATCAGCAAGTGCTGTGGGAATTTTTTTTTGCTTCCTTGAAGATCTCCATATTACAGCACTGTATACATCCATACATAAGAGTCTTTGTTCCCAGTTTCACAGAACATGCTTATCAAGAGACCGACATGGACAAACTCATCTGTTTGTAATGGAGCTACTTCTGGCACCCAAGGAAAAATCACTGTGCTTGTACTTCACAGAGTGGCAAAATGGTACAAATAGATATTACTTAGAAGTTGATAGAAATTTTAGCAAATGAAGCTAGAGAAAGCTAAAGCTAATTAACTTACTATTTTTTTTCCATCTTCTACAGAGCACATTTAACACATGACTGGTTTGCATAAACAAGGATTAAATACTTAACCCTTGCTGTGGACATCATGTTGTGTGTACTGCAGTCACAGCTGCTATCAGAAAACAAGCACCTGTCAAAGAGCTGCAGCCTAGAAAAGTATGCCATATGATGGATGCAAGAGAAAACTAACTAATTAGGTTATCTACATAATGCATCCTTTTACTTACTATTTCTAATGGCAAATTGGTCTCTTCCTCTCCCCTTTACTTTAAAAATCATTCTAATCAAAGATTCCATTTAGGTTGATACAGTAGAAATTGGTTTATAAATATGGTGCTGCTCAACATGTATGGATATATATCCATATTAAGTATTCAAGCAGTATCCCCAACTCAGCGGGAAGACTGTATACGTTAATAAAGGAGACACAGAATGAACCATACTCATCCATTATTAAAAAAAATAGGAATTTTAAATTATGCAGACACTGCAGGGAAAAAAAAATCACATTCACTGCAATAAAACTGAAACACTAAGCTTTAACAATTTTTTTTGTACTTACAATGTGTAAAAGCTTTAGCACGTCCACAAACCTATCAGAAAAGCAAGAAAAAGCAGACAGTTAAATCTGAACTGCCCAATTAAAATAAACTGAGAAGCTGTTCAGCTTAGCATTGACACTCACACTTTCTCTGAGCTCATGATCTCCTTGGCAATATGGTAAACTTTTGTCTTCTTTCCAGCTGCCTTGCTCTGTAAATAAAATGATATATTATACTATTATTTCAGGCTAGTAGTTCCTCAAATCCAACATGATTATTTAGTAATTATTTCTAATAATAATAAGTGTAATAAGTGTTTTATACTGTTTTAGAATCTCCTGCCTTTCCTGAATCCATGTGAAAATCAATTTAACTTGTAGCTAGAAATAACACTAATTGTTAGCAGCAGTTTTTATACAACTGCCAGCCTTTCTACTTAATTGTTAAAGGAAGCACTGCTGCCATAATGAATGAAGCAGTAGGAAGTGACAATTACTGGTTAGTGAAAGTAGTGAAGTTCGGATAGTAAGTGCATATTATACTTTTTTTCCTGATTATTACAGCATTAGTATTTGCAGTAAACTCAAATGGCTTTCTTAAACATCTTAAAACAAACACGGACTTCATTTTTTGAAAAAGATGAAAGGAAAAAGATGTCACCACAGAATAGAAAAGTCAGCTTCTGATAATTTACTAAACAAGTTGCTAGAATAAGAAGCAGCCTTGCTGTAAAGTTGTGTGAGCCTTACCATGTACTTGTGACACAGTTTAGATGTTGCTGGTTTTTACATACACAAATACAGCTTCCAAAAATCAAGGCTGCTGTTCAACGCCAGACAGAAATGAACAGGAATAGCAAAGCAAAAGGAGGTAGGTGCCAAGATGCAATTATTTTTTTCTGCACAATAACTCCCGTGCATAATTTCCTTCAGATAAAATACACCTTTTTTCATCACAGCTCTCACAGTTTGCCATATGCCTCTCTAGTGCCAGCTGTCACTACATCTATTACGTATTCAGGCTTCCATTTCAATGGGCTGCAAAGAAAGCATGAGGAGGACTGAGACATCATGAGGTATAGAAAACACACACAATCAAAGTTGTGGGGAGGCAGTATTGAATACAGTAGGCACAGCCATTAAACAGTTATTTTGAAAATCAGGCCTCGGTGGCATATATGAAAGATATATATAGCATATATGAAATTTCGTCTCATAAGCCCTAATGCTGCCAGATTCAGCTATGGTTATAATTCTTAATATTGTTTTTAATTTAAATGCAATTATCAGTCCCAAATTGCTTAATTAACTTCTAAACTCAGTAATTTAGTGTTGTATTTCACATATGCTAAATATATTACATCTTTTATTTATTTTATATACACACTGGGATTTTACTTCAAAAATTAAGCTGATTTCCCAAAAGTACTTAGATCTACCCAGTGAGGGTCAATCAGCTGAAGGCAAGACTGTAATGCTCATCCTCAAGCCTCAGTGACATTTCAGACAGCACAGCTGATACATTCACAGCAAGACTGAATTCACAAACACTTCCATTATGCAAAGCAAGGTATTGCTGTGCTTCTGGCAGTTGCAAATTAGAGAAAATTAGTATTTTGAGAACAAGATGCTAATGCTAAACAACTACAACATGTAACATCACAGTCCATTTTCAGCTCCCTTTGGAAGCCTTTTCATGTACCAGCTGGCACTGAAAAGACCACTTGGCATTTGTTCAGCCAGAAGATCCTCTGAGCCTAGAGGAATATAAGTTAGAAAGATCAGAACTGGGCTCCCTCTCAGCCGCGCTATTGGAAGGGAGCCTTGTGACTTCTCTAACAGGCAAAAAGCATCAAAACACCCAGATGCTTGTGGTGGGGAAAAACAAAAACAAAACCAGCTGAAGTCCAAGGCAGGGATTGCTTCATTCTCTCATGCAGCTGCAGGAGCTGTGAGGAAGTTGGAAGCGAGGAGTGGGTTGCTGCTAATCCCCAGCTGCCGGCTGCACGTGCCACAGGCCAGCTGGCGAGAGCCGACCAGCAGATGCTTCACAGTGAGCTCTGAATTACTTGGTGGCTGTGCACATCCATGAAACCTGTCTGAGAGCCTCCTAACAGGGACATTTTTCTAAAAAACTCGGTCATGGAAGGTTGAGGGCATTTCTAGGGCCACACGGGTCAGCAAATCTTGTAAAGTGAAACTCAGACCTAATACCACATCATCAAATCTTCTTTTCCAGCATTAAAATATCTCACTTTAATATATATATATATTTTTCTCCCAATAGAGGAGCCAAATACAAGTCTACCACTGTAGGAAACAACGCTTCACTTGCAAGGAGATGAAGTGCCACCAAAGCTGCCAGGACAGCTGCTGAGAAGATGCAATATTCTACAGGCATGCTGGTATCAGAACTTCCAAGACTACAAAAAAAAACTCCTAAAAATGCAACAAACTGGGAGAGGCGATCATTCTGATCTGCTATTCACAGAAGTTAGAAGAAAGTTGACAACTATGACTCACTCTCCTCTGATGGCCATAGAAGACAGAGAGCTGCCTGCAGAAACAGAAGTAGTTACTGAAACACAGCCTTCATTACACGGCCAACCTCCTGATAAAGGACCACCTATGCAAAATTGCAACTTCTAAGAGATTTTTCAGAAGGAGGCTTTTGGACCTTTCAATCTTCATTTTACTCCATTCTCTGCGCTTTGCCAATGCTAACAAGTAAAACAATTTTACATTCAGTGCATGAGAGACGTGATGCACTCGAGGATCTGCGAGTAGATACCCTCCTTAAAATGTATTTACAATCCTGATCATTTTAAAGTTGAAGATCTGTAGATATACACCCGTGAATGCAATTATTAGAGGGGCATGGTAGGCAGTACGGCAGCTCAGTGAAAGACAAACTTTCCAAAAGCATATGTATAAACTTGGTCTCTTAACATTAGGATAATGCACACAAATCAAAGTTTTGCAAATAGCACACAAAACAATAAAAATGGAGAAACTGAATATATCTAGTTATGTTGACTCAATGCTTTACTTGAAAATACCTCAACAGGTTCTCAGAAAACAGCAAAGGAGTGAGGAGCAGCTGGAGAAGATAAAGATGAAAAGATACCTGATCTTGAGAATCAGGCTCCCCTTTGCTGGAATCTGAATTTGTGTCGTCATCTTCATCAGAACTGTTCATGATATCTTCCTCATCTGACTGAAGATCTCCTATTACCATGCCAGGATGATCACGTTGCTCTTCTAAGGACCTAAAATTAAAATAACAGACAGTTAATAAAAATACTACATTTTATTGAGGTAGAGCCTTCTGCTTTACCCCGTAACAACTAATGTGCCTGGTCTCAGAAGCACTGAGTACAGTAGCACATCGTCTGAAGACAATGATGACAATGGTAGCATTTTCCACAGAGGACCCCCAACTCTGCAATGTTTTATCTAATTTGGTATTTGTGCAGTGCTCACTGACAGCAGCCAAATGCCACAGGAACTTTGGAGTATTTATGTTATTTTTGTCCTTCAGAGTTTACTTGACAGCAAATTTGATAAGTATTCTCTTTTTGCTACAACCATCTATGGTGTAATGTTTGTACCGTGTGCCAGAAGGATAAGGAACCAGCATAATTGTTTTGCCTCCCTCTTTCAAAACAATGGGACTTATCCAGATTGTACCAGTACTCAGATTGGAGCTTTCTGTCTGGAATTTTAGATGCATGTATGTGTAGAGGTTATTTATCACTGCATAAACTAGCTGTACATGTGCATCTAGGATGGACCAATAATTCTCAAAAAAAAAAAAAAAAAAAAGTAGAATCTTTTGATTTAAAACTCCCATTCCTGAGAGCTACCTTCCGGGTAGCTGTCAAAGCTATAAAATATATGCATGTTCTGGTGCTTTACAAAGATTACAGAGGCCTCTTTTCATTAATTTCAGCCACATTTGCAACATGGAAATTGCATGAGGCAGGCACACAACCTTCTTCCTCTAACTAGCCTTGACAACTACAACAGAGAAATGCATTTCTAGAAGAAAACAAGAGGGGGTAGGGAAAACTAAACAAGAAACTAAAATGGCTAGAGAAAGTAGAACCTGAAGCTTTCATAAAATCATGTTTAGCGCATCAAATTCCTGAGCTCCTATTTTTAATCCTTAAGAATATCTAAAAATTGCAAATTACACTTAAGCAGCATTGAAACTCATGAAATCGGTATTCAAAGCTTACAGAAAGATGCTGCGATACCACAAGCTTGTAATATGAAATAAAAGCAACCAGCTGTTCTGCAAAACATAAAGCAAATCCAGAAACCCTATCTCCAAGGCTGTTCCAGCCATCATAAATGTTAGTATACTGACCTACACATGATTTTGTGCAGCTATCATTTCTCACAGCTACCCATTTCTTCCCATAGATGTCCTGAGACACCATACGCATGGCTGAGACTTACTGTTGTTTTCCTAACTTTGAATAACTAGCAAGCAGAGATGGAGGGCCATTCTCCAAACACGACAGCTACCTGAAAGAAAACATGACAGTGTGGATCCCATGGCAGGTGGCTGCTGAAGTAAAGGACACAGCTGTGAGAGGATGCTCTGGCAGCCACCGCTAGTGTTTATTAGCCAATGCTCAAGGCAGTCTAAAAAATAAAAGCTGATTGCAAATGGACAGATATTTAGAGATGAAAACAAGATAAGCTGGCCTGTGGACAGACCTTGGTCAGCCATGAAGACACAGAAAAGACTAAAATAACTCGGCTCTATTGAAACAAGACAGGAAGGACTAGGGAAACACCCAAGTACTTATTGTCTCCTGTATTCGGAACTGGGGAAGGGGAAGAATTGCCTAGGAGATCATCACTGAGTCCAGACAAGAATCTGAGACAACCCCAGGATACAGCCAGGTGTTTCAGCATGGAAATGACCGACTTCATGCAACAGTGAGTGGTCACCAGAGAGCCCTGATGCAGAGGATGCCAGGAATGGCTCCCGCAGAGGCTCCAGGAGGGCAGAAACAGAGGCTTTGCTATGGAGCTTTCAACTGCAAAGTGCATTCAGCACTTTCTCTCTTACCACAATGGAATTCAATTTTTAGCCTCCTATTCATTAACATTTACCTTAGTCAATAGACATCTTTTTGCCTTTTTTTCCTACCCTTTGTATTTATTTTAACCGATGCTTTAATTTCCTATAACTAAGATCAATCACAATCCGGTCATAATTTGATCCTCATCATGAGGATTAAATTACTTATGTTGGGTGAATAATTTCCTAAATGCAAGATTAAGCTGCTTATTTAATAGAAGGTTTTAGTAAAAAACTTGAAGTTTTTAACAATTAACTACAGACGATTTAGGATGTTTAGTAAGTCTGCAGATCAGAGCCATTCAGCATACGTACTTTTTTCTTCCTGTGAATCACATTAATTCCTTTCTTGAATTCATGGTGCACATGCACCTGCTATTCCTGTAAAGGAAACTGTGACTGCTGAGAGAAACTGATCCACTAAGTCTTTCTTACTGCATCTCCCCAAGAGCCAAAGCACCTCAGCACAACTCCTGTTCATCTTCATACTGTATTTCTTCAGCTCACAGTCCAATGCATCCCTCAGGTTCTTCCACCAGATAAACTTATCTTTTGAGTGATTTGTTTTGCGTTACTATTATTGTTGTTGTTATTATTATTATTATTATTATTATTTGTAAAACAGAACCACAGAGGATGAGCGGATGGCAAATGTTCAAAAGGCAAAATAGACAATTTCTGGAATCAAACAAGCTGCACGTTCAGAGATCGAATGCAATACTGTGAGTGTGGGAAGATACACTCTGTGGTTTTGTCTTCTTCTAAAAAGGCTGTGGCAGTGTCCCTATGTGGCCTGGCCTTTAGCAGACACGTGTGGGAGAACACACGCTTCTCCTCATTCTCTCACCATAAACACTGCTTTATCAGAAGAGCCATAAAATAGCTCTGTATATACCGCATACTCTCTCTGTATTTTTACCTCTTTAGTCATCTACATCACAAATGCATATATGGTTTCCTTAAAATCACCTCTGGACTAAGTGAAATTCCTGGTAACATAGATACAAGTTTGGACATAATAGCACAGGCATGCCTAGTGGTTATTTTTTAAGCAGCTCTACTGTCAGTTCACAGTATCCCCCAAATACCCATCTCTATCTTGCTCCCTCTTCATCACAATTCTTTGTCCTACCAAGAGAAACTTCTGCATTATCTGTCATGTGAAACACCATCAGTGCCAGCTCACTGTGCTGCCCACTGAGTAAGAACATCTTGTCATACCATGTGAGCAACCTACCTAAATATAGATGCGGGCCTTTTTCGACACTTAAAACCCAATAAATGCTAATTTTTTTTGTAATTGAGCAGTTTATGGAATGAAGCTTATCACTGCGCTGTACATTCTTAATGCAATACTAAACATTACTGAAACAAAACACGATAGTCTTCGTCAGACACACAGCAAGATAAAACTTTCAAAACCTACACAGTTACTACCTGAATTGCCAGTTGAAAAGTAAATCGTGTACTTCCTGGCTTAAAACATGACCAAAAAAACCTTAGAGCAAAATACTGCAACTTAAAACTGCAAGCATTCACTTTCACCTATCTTTCTTTCATGTAAAAAAAATATACATCTGGCAGTTCCACAGTTTGCAGCTTTACAAATGAAGGTATTCCATTATTCAGTGAGGTTTGTACAAGCAAAAAACATCAAAAAACCTAAATCACCAGCATCTTTTTTTAACAAGCTGTTTAAACAGACTGGAGCTGTAGATTCAGATGTTTACGTTGATCAGGATAGGATTTATTTTTCTGTCTGGAAGAGCTTGGTAGCTGTTCTGTTTGTTTGTATTATGGTAGAAACTCCAAACAAGCCTGAGGCCTTGCTTTCAGGCAGTGCTCATTTAGGACCTGCATAGGACACTATAGCCTGAAGTCACAATAAACATTTCTCTGCTGGTTCCCAAATCATTTAGAAGGCAATTATTATCCTGAAGAAGACAACTTTAGCTTGTATTTTGTTTTCTGGACTGTAATCTACCATAATCTCATCAATTATACTTGATATTCTCTGATGACAGTAACTATCAACCATCTTAACTGTTACTGAACAGCTTCACTGTCCTCTTCATGTCTCCATGCTTTTTGTTTCTCATTCAGGCATGCCAGAACAGCAAGTGAGGATGAACTGCAGCCTGGGCCAGGTTGCTTACTTATCTTAAGTTATTCCTACAGCACCTGTCACCTCTTGGGTTAAAGGCAGGTTCATGGATGGGAAGAGCTCAAGCTGACTTCATGTCTTTCCTCTCCAGTGTGGTGGGCAGCACTAGAAATGCCGTGGGCACTGCTGCAGCTATGAGCGCTTGGCACAGCTTGCCTTCTTGTAAACAAGCTACTAGGGCTCTCCTTCTCTGCCCAAAATGGTGCCTCCCTGCAGCCAGAGACAGAATAACATGTCATCCCAAAAGCATTTTACAAAGTTCCTTGAAGTTACACCACTCATTCTGCCCAATGACAATTCAATGGTTTCATGAAGTCCTTGGTATTACTGGGACTAACGGGAAGGAAAAAAAGGCAACAGATTAGCAGTTTTTGTAGGTTTGACACTAGTGAGCACAGCAGGCAGCTCGATCTGCCTTTTCTCACTCTCTATTATTTATTTATTTATTTATCTTCACAGTGAGAGTGACAGAGCACTGGAACAGGCTACCCAGAGAGGTTATGGAGTCTCCTCTGGAGACGTTCAACACCCACATGGACGGGTGCAACCGTTTTAGGGAGCCTGCTTTGCAGGGGGGCTGAACTAGATCTCAAAAGGTCCTTTCCAGCCCCTACAATTCTGTCAATCTGTGATTCTGTGATTTTTCAGACCACCTGTACAGATTACTCCTTTAAGATCCATCAGTTACTCCTGCGATCTGTTCTTCCATAGATGACAATGCTGAGGAAAAAAATCAGTCTTATATAAAACATCATAAAAATTAAAAATAAACGGTAAGCAAAAAAGATCAATGACTATTTGCCTCACTTATAATTACTCTGACCTATTCTCTCCAGGCTGGCTAGGGAACTTTAAGGATGCAATTACCAAATTGTTCCTCAATGATCACAGACAGAAAGCAGAAACAACCTTCCTCTGACTGATCAGCCAAAAGTGGAAGCATTTTATGCAAGGAACAGCCATTTTATCCTGGCCTTTACCCTGATCTGCCCCTGCTCACTCCTAGATTTTCAGGGCATGGGTCTGGCTTGTCCCACCAGGCACCAGCAGCTGATTGCATGGCAGGCACCTGACCTGTAGGCACCGAGCCATCCGAACGCTCACAGCCAGCAGCGTTTATTTGTGTGGTCATTCTCCCAAGGTCAGGACAGTCGTTATTTCTTTCCTCCGCAACAAGGAAAAAAAAAAAAATCCGATTCTCATTCTAAGTACAAATAAACAAGGCATCTGTATCCAGTGCCGATGTCACCAGAGGCCCATAAGGCCACGAGTCCACCCCTGGCCCCAGGCAACCTCCTATGGCCTGGCAGCGTTTCTCAGTTTCTGCTCTGCCCGACCATTTGTTGACAATTCTCTGCTCCATGTACAGCTCTGCATAAACACACACGCATGCTTCAGATGCTTCCACGATCACCACAGAAAAGTTGTGTATAAAAAAGAGGTCTCCATTTTACAAGTCTCAGGGAAAAGCATTCTCTGACATGACTCAGTGATCAATTTAATAGAGGAACTAAAACAGCTTCTGCCACATCACGGAGACCCTCCGAACCTCGATTCATCTGCCCATCACCATAGCACATTCACAAGCAGCAGAGCATGCAGTCAGATCACTCTGCCTGTGCCTGAGCTGCTGTGAGAGATGGCTGTGCAAAAAAGGACTCTGTGAAGTTTCAATGGGGCATTACCCACCCCAGTGCCATATGCCAGCCTTCAGCCTTAGGACTGGGCAGTGAAACACAACACTAAAACGCATGGATTTAAAAGCCTGCCTTGAGACCTGTATAGGGGAAGGACTGACTCTATCACTTCTTCCTGTCGCCACCCAAAAATGTCAGCTATTTCTCACCTTCAAAGGTGGGTAAAGGGGTGAAGTGTTTGCATTATGTGCAGCTTTTCGCCTCCGCTTACTGTAACACCATTTCCAAGCCCCCATTTCATAGTGACAGCGGCAAATCCAGAATACTAATGGCCAAGGCCTTCAGAAAAGCTCCGGGCAAGGAAGTGTTAACAGACAGTATACAGCATCATTACAGTCAAGACTTGCTCCTCATCTTCACTCACCCACACAAAACACAGACCCCAGTGAGAACTGCTTACTGGGAAAGAACAGCAGCATCAGGAGAAGAAAACAATACTTAACTTCTCCAGACACATAGAAAAGAGATAGAGAAACCACCACACCAGTCCAGCACACACTGAAGAGACTTCTAGAAAACTGTGACAAAATCTCAAACTAAGCGCATCAAGTAAGAAAGGGGAAACTTCCACCACAAATTCCTATAGATACTAATCTAAAAAAAAAAATGACCATACCTTGGCAGGACCACCGTGAAATTCCAGTGTTTAACTACTTTTCATCCACTAAAATCAAAGTCCATCATTTGTATTGTTCATTATTTTTGTGACTCTTTTGCTTACTACCTCTGAAATCAGGGCTGTAACACTCTTCTTCAAATGTTGTTTGTTCTATTTAAAAATAACGCACGGCCTACTGGAGTGCAAGTTTTATATGTCAGATACTTCCAAGATGACGAAAGCAAGCTAAATATCAGAGTACTCAAAAACTAGTGACTTACAGCTAAAATAAACACAGCGTGACTTAACTCTTAAACACATGTCTGTCTGCATGCACGTTAGCTGGCACGGCTTTCTGGGCAGCCTGCTGAAAAACACTGGATGCAGTAGCTTGGTTGAAACCAGCACGCACTCATTGCAAAGAATCACTGAGTTGTTTGCAAGGTCGGATTTGTGCTCCCTCTTCCTCCAGTATTTTGCATAGATCAGAAGAGTGACACTTTTTCTAAACTTTTCAGCTCATCTCAAAATCAACACAGAACATCTGATCCCCAGCAATACCAGTGGAAAAGAAAAATATCAACTTGCATTTGAAATCACTGAGATCCTCAGCTCAGACTGGAGCTGTTGAATTGGTGGTTCTGATAAAACTCCTTTTGTCTACTCACATGCACCTGGTACGGTTTTACTTGGTCCACTTCTGCTTAACTGGGTGGAACAGTTTTACGTAAGCACAAGGAGAATAATATCAAGGAAAATTAAAACTTGAGTAAAATTAATATTTTTAAAAAGGAACTTCTTGGATTCTAGTATCTTAACAGACCTACATTCCTTAATCTAAATTTTGTCTAGGGGATTGAGGCAGGGTAGCTGCAGGCAGATCACTAACTTTGTTCATTAAAACAATGGAACAAACATAAATGTGGGGTAAATTATGCATAATAATACATCACTGTTGACATTTAAATAAAAACTGAAGTTAATATTTTGACCGTTTTGTTTCCCAACATTTACTTTATGCCAAAAACCCCTACTGTTTTACATATGTAATTACTTTAGACCTTTCTGCTGTTAAAATATCACCACCCGTAACAGCGTACTAAGGAGCTTCACAAACACATTTTCTGAGCCAATGCTGAAAATAACCCATGGGAAAAGGCTGTTGTTGAGCATATAATTGGGTCTTTCATCAATTCCCATCTGAGATACTCTGAAACTACCCGTTGGGAACCTGCAGCATATAGCACCATTGGCAATTGGAGACAGGGAGGCTTGTGCTTGATGCAGGGAGCAAGGCCAGCATCAGGTGACAAATGCTGCACCACGTTAGCTTTCCTCTTCTTGAGGAACAGAAAACATGTAGAAGGAATGCCGAAATCCAGAAAAAAAGCAACTATAGAGTAAAAGCACAAAGAAAAATAAAGCCTTGTAGATTGAATGACACTCGAGCTCCCATACCCACATGAGAAGGAGTGGACTGAAAAAGGTGGCTCCATGCCTGATGGCCTCGGGGCTCCTTCCAATGCCTTGTCACTTCCCCACAGCCTGCGAGGCCAACACACCAGCCTGATACGACGTCACTGGGAGGAAGGATGAGGACATCCTTGTTTTATAACAGGAAACAGCACAGCTACAGCATTTTTGCCATCTGTAGAGAGTGCTTCTTTGGTGGGAAATGAATGACAGCGCAGTTTAACCTTAAGCTTGTTACAGGTAACATTTACACTCAAAAAGGCTCTTTTACTGCATATGGATGGGAAGTAAACCAAGATTAACACGCCACAATTTTCCAGACCGTATAAAACAGTGACATAAGGAGCCACACAGTGGCTTTTTGGAAGCAGCAGTGGGATTTGCCCAGCAAGCAGCAAGCACATCTCAGCAGGGCTGGCTTTGTCTTGGCCACCACAGCTCCCCTCACACACATCAACACACCTAGCCCAAACTGGTCTTCATAAAAGGCTAACATTAAGAAATTAAAGAACATCTACATACTTGTAAAACTGGATAAATTAGAAAGCATTTATCATTTCTCTTTAAATTCTGTTAAAAGTTTCACCATGTGTGGTGCGTAGGTCAACTTGCTGCACCTATTTCTTTCTATCCATTAACTGTGAGCCCTTCAAAAGAAGATGAAAGATAAACCAAATCCACTCAGAAGACAAAAATTCTCTTCCATGACAATCTCGGAGATTCTGAGTTGTTTTAATTTCCCGAGGCTTTCCAAACAATTTCAAGACTGGACTGCACATGAAAATTATAGACTTGGTTTTGGACAAAAGCAGTTTTCCAATTAATTTATGTCCTTTGGATCTGACAAGACAGCACTGGGTGTCAGAATCTCTCCCAGCATAAAAACAGATTAAATCACCACATCTCAAACCCATCTGCACAAGAATGTGTTAAAATTCTTTTAATGCAAAGAAGTTCCTGTTTATTCTCATTTTAAAAAAATGTTTGGTATACTTCTCCCAGGGCACTTTAGAACATACAACTATTGTCCTAGATCATGTATCTTCTTCTTATAATATATGTATTTTATTTCAAGTGATATAGCAGGCTAAACTATAAGCCTATATGACTGAAAATCACATGAAAGCTACATAAAATTCCTCCTCCAATTGGAAAACGTGACTGTGGAGACAAAGACTTCCATGAAGACCCCTGCAGGAAAAGAAAAAATAAGAGACAATATGCCCCACACATTTTCTTGAGCTAAAAATTCACTTTCCTATCCTATCTTTCACTGTGCTACACTAGCACTACAAAATAATTATCTTGACAATACAATACAGAGTACTTCCCAGGCCCAAGGACAACTGACTTTGGAAAGAGAAGGAGATCCCAGAGTGGTCAGGGTAAGGGTCCCTGAATATATGATGCACGTAAATCCCTCCCTGAGCAGAAGCCAGATGAAAGCACGGGAGAAAGCTGAGAAGTGGATGCAGCTAAGGAGCTGGTGGTGGAGAGTAAGGAACCTGACTTTTGGAGATCAGAAACTAATCCACTTCCATAACGAAGCTGAAATCCAAAATCTACACATTTGGCCTCTACTCATAAAGAAATCATATTCACTTTTTCTGAATTTTATTAAGTGAATTATTTTTTTAACACCAAAATGCAAACAGAATGACTTCAATACCTGAAAAGTATTTTATGCATTTAAACCTCAGTGTACTTGAAAAATAGTTTAAAATACTATTGAGACACTTTAGGGATTTAGTGTTTCCCTTTAAAAGTTTCTGAGCAAGAACTTCGCAGTTGCAAGACACAAACAAAAAACAACAACACTTCCCTAACACAGCCAGTCACTAAACACCACATTTATCTGGTGTTACACTACTTCTAAGAAGCATGCCTCAAAACCCTCATGAAGTTCAGCACATCAAAGAGGAATGAATACCAATTAAAGCCAAGTGCTTAATCACACAGATTTCAGTACTAAATTCGCTATTCCAGGAAGGCTTTCATGGAGACACAATTGTCCTCTGGGGACCCAGTCATCAGAGCAGAATTTACTCTTGATAACTAAACTTATAAGATGTTCATTTCTGGAAAATCAATGGGCTATTCTAAATCAGCACAAATGGAGGAAAATAGGAAGCAGGGTATACAGAAAACAACATTAAGATCTCAAAGCATTGTTGTCACATGGCACTCCCCCTCCACAGCCCTTTCAGAAGGAAAATCCTAGCAGGAAATACAATGACACAGCTATACATTTCATGCAAATCCATTAGTAAACATGTACAGTTGCATGATCTTGAAGGAACATTGCCAAAAATAGCCAGGAAATACATCATGCTCTTCCTGAAGGGTGAAAGAACAGACTAGCTGAACCGGAAGAATAATTCCATTGCCAGAAACTATGCAAAAAATGCAAAAAGGTAGCCCACAGAATCCAGAGAAGTTTATGTTTTCTGCACCATGACATATGTTTCAAGCCATTATTGCTTTTCCTCTGCATTTTTAAAGTACCAGACACAGGTATACTCAATTTTACTTTTAGTTTCAAGGAAGATTTTGCCTTCTTCTTCAACAGAAAGTTTGTTATTGAGAAGGATAACAGACGTATAAATATTTCTCTTTTATTGAGAAGTGTTACTTCAAAATAGAACTGCTTCAAATGCTGGGTTCTGGCAGTACTAACAAGAATGGCTGTGTTGGTACAAGCAGCGCTGACTTTTCACTCACATTTCAGGCCTAGACCATATTTCTCAAAACCACAATGCTTGGGGAAAAAAAATAAATAAATAAAAATAAAAAGCTGCTTTCCCTGCTGTTACCAGCAAGCAGATAGTGATTTTTAAAACTTATTTTACATGTTAACCGTGCATTATCAATCCCACAGCATCTGCTCCTCGCTCACTTCACAGAATCCTCGTAACAACAAATGCACACTTGCCAGTCATTTTAAAGTGGTTATCAAAGAGGGAGAGCAGGGCAAAACAAACAATCCTTAAAAACTATTTCAAGAGACTCCTTTATTTTACCGTGGAAACAATTCATGGATTATCTGCTACAGAGGCTCTGTGTGACTGTATTCAGAATATTCCCCTGAGGTGCTGATAGCCACCTGGGCCCACAAGCCCCCCCCCCCCCCCCCCCCCCGCCATGGCTCACAGCCCACCTCAGGACGCCCGCTCCCCTCCTCCTCAAGCCATCCCCACAGTGGCAGCAGGAAGGCCAACATCAAATAACTCAAAAATCAAGGGGCTAGCCACAACTGATACCCACACTATTAATTACCCAAACCTGCCATTCTAGATTTAAACTCCTGGGGGAAGGCCAAAGCAAATAAGTATCTGAATTTAGTAAGACACACGAATTTAGCCTAAAAGCAATGCAAGCTATTAACATTCTCCATTAAAGCCTACCAGTTTCACCAGACGGGATCAGGAGGAAACTTCTCAGTAGCTGCTGAAGCCCGGCGTATTTTCTATCTTCCTCCACACACACACACAAAAGTAACATTGGGTACACCCTACTGAACTCTTCTGGTAATGGCAAATTTTGTGTTCAGAAGGAATATTCTGCATATATGCTGTATGATTAGAAGTGTAAGGAATCAGACTGTGAATCTGTACACTGGCTTTAATCATAAGAAAAATTACATCCCATTAGCAGTGCATTACAGAAGTTCATTGTGCTTCAATGTATGGAAAAAGGTAAGCACATGTTCTGACAGGTTGAGAAAATGCTAGCAGTAATTATTACAATAACATCGGTACTGTTTCTCTAACTGGTTTTATAACATCACTTGGCACAGGGAATAAGAAAGGGAAGATGGCACTGATAAAGAGGCTTCGAAGGAGGTGGGAAAATAATGTATGTAAACTACCTGCTTGGCTCTGGGTGCTCAAGCAGCCCAGCATCTTCCGAGCCGAGCTGAAACCAACCCTGGCATTTGCTCCTCCATCTGCAGCTGATCAAGGGCAGCAGTTCCTGCCCTGTTCCCATTTGCTCCTTGGGATTTCTGTGTCCCCTGCCCTATTAAAGTAATTTCATGCATAAATCATTCCCTATGGTAGATTCTGATTACGTAATCTAGTTTAAAATAAAGACTTAAATGAAGTATTCGGGTTAGGTTTTCTATGTGTGCTTTCAAAAGAAGAACACAACACAAATCCAGTTCTTCCAAAAACACCCAGCTTAGGAAGTGCAGATACAGATTTGCCAGGGTGCAAAAGATCACTCAACCCCTTACATCACTGTTGGTACAGTGGGAGGTGTAGAGAGTGAATAGCTATAAACCTCACACGCTCTTCTAGGTGAGAAAACTGAGAAGCCACTGTAGGCTCATGCCTGCTGTGCTTCATTCAACCAGCAAAACATTTCTTCATGTTTCCTAAAGCAAAGATGAACAGACACCGAGCCACAACCACAACACAAACCTACAACAGAGTTTGGTCTTGCTCTTCTTAGGTAAACCTAGGGAATACTAAAAGAATTGGGTCAACACTTCCAAAAGATACTAAAAAACAGCGTTTAAACAAAAAGTCATGAACTCATAGCATTAAAAGAATGCGAAGATGAAAACAAAAAGCAACCTACGGTAAACAAGAAAAATATTCAACATATGAACAAATATACCAATGCCAAAAGCTCATAGCTAGAAATCCTACTTCCCACAGTAAAGCTTCATGCTTTCCATCAGTCCAGTGTTGAGAATATCAAGCCTATCAACAGTTACCAACAAAGGATGCCACTTAAAATATTTGCCTCCTCCTCTAAAAGAGAACAAGCTCCTCCAGATAATGGCAAGCTCCGAGTCTTCAGAGCATACATTTGCAGTGCACACATCCAGAAAGAAGCTTAATAATCCTAAGTGAAAAGTAACTTTAAATGTGATTATAACCTAGCTCATTTGTTCTCATCAATATGCATATACTCTCAAGAGTATAAAGAAGCTTGCTGGGAACTATGAATTATACAGACTGCCTATTTTGTTTAAATCCTTCACAATGCTGTGAGACAAAACTTAGGGATCTCTAAGACCGACAGATCAGCTGAAGTTAGGAAGTTAAGTAATACCAAGATGGGTCAAAACAATGCTTTACCCATTACCACGAGGAGAATGTGGGAGCTTCCTGCTCCACGTGGCCCACTCTTCTTGCCAACACCCACAATCACAGCACCACAGATGTTACAAGGTCTGCTCCCACCTGCTCCATTTAGCATCTGTTTTAGACATGTCTGTGAATCAGTCCAATCCCTTTTTTGAGTCTGCTGATACTAACTACCTCCTCCATCTGCTGGGACAACGAAGCCGCAGCTCACTCCCTTCCCTGCAAGGAAGTGCTTTCTATCACCTGCCACAAAACTCTGTATTTTAGTAATGGTCACACTGAACTCCTGCACTTCCACTAGTTTTATTGTATCTGTGGGCATAGAAAGGTACAAAAGACTCAGTGCACGCACAGAGAGGCACTATCTTTTCTTACAACACAAAAGCTTTCAAGATCCAATGAAGAATTCGCATACCCAAAAGTTCGCCTGCTTTTTCCAGCTGTATCAGCTGATCTAAAAATATATTAATTTCCCCTACAAAAATAAAAACTTTGGACTCTATGAACACTTATTCCACTTCATCTTCAGACTGGAGTAAGGTTCATTCCTCCCTATTTAAGTGCTCTTGAATACAAATATGTGACTGTATCAAAACGCTTTAATTAAATCTGGGAAAGCACGTGCATGCATTACCTAAATTTTAATCATATTTGAAGAAGCTTATTTTTTCTCTTGACTCTCTTCACCAAGTGCAGTTTTCAGAACTTCAAAAGCAAATGCAAAGATACACATCAATTCAAACAGATGTTCTGCTGACATCTAATAAAAGAGATGTAGCCTCTAGGGTCATCCTCTAAACACATTTACAACAACCAGAGCTGCAAGTGAGATGTTTAACCACTCCTTTCTTTTTATTTTACCTGCCATGCCTCACACGCCTGCTTGCTGCTTGAAAAGGCTCCTCCATCTCATACAAGCTGGGGCTCGGGTCTTCCACGCTGGAATTCTGCCATTCCAAAGACAGATTTTTCCCAGCACCCATAGCAAAAGGCAAGTTCTCATACTCCGGTATTTCCTCATAGTGACGCAAGTTCTCATACTCAGGAGCACAATTTCTGGTTACAGAATTCAAATGCATTTGGGATAGATTCTCTCCTGGCAGTGAGTGTCCATCCAAAGATTCCAGCCTTTGGTTACTTCGCATCTCAGGCTGGCTTCTATTTCTCTGCCTCTTCTTCTGCAGTGCAGGACTACTTATTTCTATGGAGCGTGCCTTGGCAGATTTTGCTTTCCTTTCACTGCCTACAGATGATACATGTCTGTTGTTACCACTCCCATACCCTTCCCCAGTGGAGAGGTTAGCAGTAGAACTATCCATTGACTGGCTGCCTTTAGACAGAAATTTTTGGAAGTCACTTTTCATTAAGCAAACCGACAGTTTCACATTGAGAAACTTTTTCAAACTGTTTTTCTTCTGCGGGTCTTTGCAAGGCTTGTCTGTCCTTTCCATGTCCACAGAAGAGAGGGATTTGGCTCTGGGCTTTGTCACAGCACTCACGTGGCTGAAGCTGGGAGCAATGCTGGCAGTTTTTAATGACTCCGAATTTCCTGAAAACGGAAGAATAGGGTGAGGTAACTTCCACACGGGTTTCTCAGAGGAACGTTTGGGTATGTCACAGGATGATAGCGCACCTTGCTCCCTGGCCTCAGCGTGTGTGAAGTGAGATCCTTCCAGAACGCTGCTTGATTTGTCTTCAGAGGAGGCATAAGAACTTTTCTCAATCAGTTCTGCAGACGCAGCTTTTTTCAGCACTCCTGCAGCCGGTAGGCTGTGCCGCTGTGGTTTCTTAGGAACGATTTTTGGAGAACTTTCATCCTTGATTTTAGCTTCCCTATCTTCCACTTTCTGTAGGGAAACATGGAGGCTATTAGCAGCAGGTGAGTGCTGACTGACAGTTAATTTTATTTGCTTTGGCAAACTCATGGACAAAGCATCACATCTGATAAAGCTAGTCCTTTTGTCCACAGTATCTGGCACACTAGCATCATCTGTCATCCTTTCCACTGAGCTACCTAAGTTATGGTCTATATCTAAGGAACATTCAACATTTTCCACCAAATCAGAGGTTTTTTGTGATAACTGAGGCAAAAGATTTTGCAGTGTTGACTCTTCAGTATCAGCCTGCTCCTTCCTCAGATGCATTCTGTCTGTAACACTTTGAGTTATCTCAGATTTTTCAGGATTAAGCGCTTCTGCATGATCGTTATAGCAAACGCTCTGACCAAGGACATTAATTTTTGCTGCCTTTTTAAAGCTGCGTTCAGCAGGACCAAGGGAATCATTCTCTGAACTAGATGGTTCCTTTGTTCCTTCTCCTATGCTGTCTATGCCATCCTGACGGACAAGACACGCAGCACGTGGTTTTCTTGGCTTAGGGATAGGAAGCATTTTTGAGCTCAGGACTGAACATGTTTCAGAGGAATTTTTATCAGTGTCTATTTTCGTGCCCATTTCACCTGAAAACAAACTACTGCTATTTGCATTTTCATTTTCAAGGATTTCCTGGTTCAAAGGGGAAGAGCAACTGTTGTGATCTTCATTCAAACTAGAACAAGTTTCAGATGTCTGAAACTCATCTTCAGTGAGCTTACCACCAGTATTTTGTTGACTCCCATTAGCTACCTCAGAAGATGACTGTACAAGTTCCAAAAACTCTATTTTAACATCGTTCCTGGAGCTGCTGCCATCCCCTTTGCAAAGTCTGTCTGCATACCTGTGCCTCACAGGACTTCTGTTGGGGAACACACCATGAGTTAGAACGTCTTTAAGTTTCTCTTCCAAAATGCTGGCTTTCACAACCACCTGGCTTCTATTTACCATTTTTTCACTGGGACTACTCCCCAGAGCCAGTGTAGTTTTTTCACCTGTTTTGATATTCTCCAAGTTTTCAAAGTGCTCAAGAATGATCTGAGTTTTACAAGTGTTCTCCCCATTTCCAAGCTTATGAAGGCATTCAAATTTGCAAGATGACATTGGCAGAATATACGCTGTGTTATCAGTACCCCCTTCTGAGACTTCATTTTTATAGTTCAAGTGGTCCAGTGTTTGAGAAGAATCTCCTCTATGTTCTTCAAAGCTTTTGGTGCCTTTCCTTGCACAGGATGCAGGCTTAACTTCTGGAATGGATGAGCTCTTGAGAACCTTCGGTTTTGGTGCAACAGCTGGCTTAGTTTTCCTTGCTGTTTGTAAAACACCAGAAAGCATGACATCAGGCTTCGGTGCAACAGGTGGGGGTGTTGCCTTGTGTCCTACCACAAATTTTGGTTTGGGGGCCACAGGCGGCTTCTTAATTTCTAGGAAGGATGGAAAACAAAGACGTTAGTCAATATCAGCCTACAGAACAACTTCACCTGCACCACAGTCTTTATTTAAATCACATCATCAGGATATTAATATTGTATATGTATATATTTTATGTATATATTTTTCTCCTAAAACCATGACTCCTTTCCCTACCATTGGTTTTTTGTGAGTTGCCTTTCTTCTTTTTAACAGGTCCAAACAATGGGTGATGGAAGAAGTCTTTAAGGGTGACTTATTTGTCAAAAAAAAAAAAAAAGTTTAACTTTATGAAAATGCAAGTCCCTGATCAGATACTGAAGTATGATGCCAAGTAAACAAAACAGATTAACTTGGTTTTGAAGTCCCAATTATTGTAACACCTTCCAAAAATCTTGCAAATCTACTAAGTGCCTGGTGTATAATTAGCAACAAAGATAACAGAATAGACAGGGTAAATAACAGGACAGTTCAGTTCCCCTCCCCTTAGCATCTTTGGAAAACTGTAAACTAAAATTTCCATTCCCTTTCCTCTTCTTTTCAAACAGCATGTAGATGGATTGCTGTACTGTCTGTAAAACTTGCACATCACCACCACCAGTTAAGTGTAATGAGCTGAGGTGTGAAGTTAATGCAATAATTTGCAGCAAGCCAGTGCTTTCCCACTGTATGAGTAAAATGTTATTTCTGTGCAACTTATAAAATTACTCTTTGAACATGGTACTGTGACCTAGAAACAGCCACCACTGCTATCTTTGACTTATGACCCCACTGACTACAGCGGATGACAAAGCCCAAAGAGAGTAGAGAGCAGGAAAAAGAGAACAAGAAGAATTTGGACACTATTGTATTCTGGGTCTGTTCTATTTTGTTTTTGGTTTTTTAATATGACTGAAACATTTTCACATTGCAGGAGATAAGTTATGACCAGTGTATACATTAGAAAACAATTTCTAAGTGCTCTGAAGGATTTTGATATGTGAAGACTCACTTGTACAGTAATTGAGTTTCTCTATTTTTATATGTACTACCTCTATATTTATTAGCGGTATTTTGAACAGTATTTTCGTACATTTTCAGGAAGTCATACATATGTTAAATAAGAATCTCAAGAAAACATGTAATTGATCTTACACAGCACAGGGATTGGTTAAGCCATTTCTTAATTATTTCATTTGAACTGTGAGCTCGGTTGCTTTTTATTCTAATTCATTATTATAAATTTGCAACTCTATTCAAGTCTCCAGCTTGAAAACACAAGAATAAGGTTTCAAGCGTGAACGTTCTTCTGTTTTGTCTTTTTGTTTGAAAGGAATCTAGATGTTAAAACAAAACAAAAAAAAAAAAAAGGAAAGGGGAAAAAAATAAGGCAGATGCACTCAGATGCAAGCATTTCCCAAACACTACGCCACTGCTTGAAGCAGACAGCCAGGAACAATGTCTCCACTATAGAAACAGGAAAATGATGTTTTTCTAGGACATGAATCATTAAATGGTATCCAGACTGACTTTGCTTAGACTTAGAATAGCTGTCCTTGCTGCACTTCTATTAAAAAAAAAGAGATAAATCTGATGGCAGAGACAATTTTTTAGATATTTTGCAAGAGGGAGCGCAGAACTGTTTTGAAAGGTAAAGCTCCACATATCCAAAAATGAGAGCCACAGTGACCTGATTATCAGTTACTGCAAAGGAAGTACCACCTTCTATTTCCTCTCCAAAGACAGGGATTTCCCATACAGTGAGCTGTAAGCCAATAGTTTGCTGGGGGGAAAAAAAAAAATTAACCCTTTGGATGGGCAACTCCTGATCTATGGGGCCACGCTCAGTAATATTTATTAAGCTCTTACAGCTCCCTGAAAACAGGAGAGAGACAGACTGCCTGGGAATCCTTCCTGACCCCCTAATGAGAGGAACAGATTGCAGAAGATTCAGGGATGAAACGCCAACTAGGTAAGTGATATCCCACAGATTAGTTATCCCACTCTGTGAACTGATGCCTGCCAAACTCCAAAGCTTCTTTCATTCTAATGGAACTGCCTAATATTTCAGAAAGCAATCAAACCGGATTAACCTGCAGGGCTTTAGCTGGTATTCATAAGGGACGACAACGAGAAGGTACGATGTAATACTATGAGATTCACAGCTAAAACATGAGAACATAGAGAATGTAAAGTTGTCTGCGTGCCAATACTGGAAACCTGGGTAATGAATAGAGCCAGAAAAATTCCCTCTCGTTAAGAAGCGTGATTTGATAGGACTTCCAAAGCCTACTAGAATTTTTCAAATGACTTGAATGTTAAAAACCATTGGAACGGGAAGAAGAGACAAAGACCCCACTATCTGCTTTCACGTGATTGCCAGCTTCATCTAGAACGGATAAGGGTCAATGTCTTAACAGGCATGTGACAGTCTCAGCATGAAGTGATTTGCAGTGAATCAGGAGCTGTGAGATGAGCCCATTTATACATTTATGTTGTAAGAGTGAAGGATACGGGAAGGGAATGCACACCAGTAATTTTCTTCAACCAAACATCGTTGAGTTTGTAAAAAATACAAGTGATGAACTTCTTTACGACAACAAAAAGTAGCTAAGATAAGGTAAAAGTGTAATTACTTGACAGCAATTAGAAACTGGTAATAGAAATACCATTGATTATAAACGTATTTAATTCAGTGTGTGCAAATCCAAACCAGGTTTATGCAGTGTAGTGTTTTAAAAGGAACGTTTCTTCCACCCTGAAAAGAAGAAAAAAAAAAAAAAAAAACTAAGTAGGAGGCAACTGTTATATATAAAGGTGTAAGGAATGACTGGAAGTCGTGAAAGAATGACTCCTTGTTAAGAGTGAAGGCAAGCCTTTTGGTGAAAAACAAGAAATATAATCAAGGAGGAATTACAGAACAAAAGCTCAATGTGGTGACTTGTTTGAATGACAGGGTTTCTCCTGGTGCCAAAATGAACTACTCACCTAAGAGCAGAAGCCGTTGGTTACATTTAAGAGAGCAGAAACTGGAGAGAATTCAGGAATCGTTGTAGATAGATATTTTTAATAAGATAAATGCAAGTCTACAGCTAAGGTGGTTAAATAATCTTTCGGATTACAAGCAAGAGAAATATTAAAAGATGAGGGGCACTGAAAATATTTATATGTCCCACACCTGTCAGACACCTGTTATAGTTGATGTGCTCTATCACCACTGGCATTCTTAGAGGAAAACTTGGGATTAATCCAAGAAACAGCTATAAATAGTATCTGAGGTCTAAAAATCACACCTCAAATGCCAAGAAACCTCATCCTGCTTCCTTTAGCTGAGAATTTAACAAGTGAGATAGTGACAACATATATTTGTGGAAACGTGAGAGATTTTCATAGTAGATGGCTCTTCAATCAAGAAACAAAGACACACTGAGATTCCACAGCTGAACAAGAAAGAAGTGTTATTATTACACCTAGGGATAACTGACTCCATGAACATCTTGCCTTTGGTTGTGATTGAGTCATCAGCACTCACAATCAACCCAAACTCACTTTCTGAGATGAGTGGTAATTTCAGAGGAAATTTTAGACTGAATGTTAGATTCCCTACCTTGTGTTACTGAGGGGACTGAAAGAGAGAATCGCCATTTCTTCCCATCCAATCTTACCCAATGTTCAGAGAGGAACCCTGCATCCAGACTAGCATCACAGGTTACCAGAAAGAAAACCAAGTGTAAGAACAGAAACACAAAGTTTTATTTGCACCAGTGGATTAAATAGCTGGGAGAAACTGAAGTGGGCAGAGATATCCTCTGTCCTGCTTGGATAGGGAAAGGAAGAAATCCATAAATAAAACGACTAACAAAACTGCCACCACCAACAGGAAATCTATTGCTTATCTGTAAACAGCCAACACTACGTACAGTGCTAAAGGGGAAAAAAAATGTTTAAAAATACCAAAACACCCAACACTTTAAAAAAAAAAAAAAAAAGTTGACAAAGGACATTATTTTTCTAACAATAATAGCCATTAGCACTGTGGGTGAATGCATACACTCCCCCTTTGTCCATCTTCAGGTCACAGTACAGAGCGGACGTCTGTCCCTCTGGAGAATTATCTCCTCCAACGTGCTGAGGAAAACGTTACACCCATCCCATCCTGCTGAGTTTCTCTGTGATGCTCAGCCTTGTTTAAGGAAACCATGTTCCTGTCCTACCTACACTTGGTTTTACAGGAGGAGAGCAACATCCTGGAGCAACCTGCACTGAGTACTTTGGTCTGAAAATGCCTGCTTCTGTCCATCAGATGATCAGATTTGGCAACTAAGGACTTGACTTAAAAATGCTCATCTATTTACCTATGCAACATCGTGAATGAGCAGGAAAGCCAGTATGACAATGCAGAGATAAAGAACTGTAACAGAACAGCTCTAAGTCTCCATCATTTTGACACCACGTTATCTTGCCCAGACAGCATTTATACATAGGAAAAAGGCAGGGAGAAAGAAGCTGAACAGAGTTGAACAGTGGGAAAAGCACACATAGCACTGTGTCTTATGCAAAAACCCAATGGTGTTAAAAGAACGTTCCCCCAAGTTGTGACTTTGAACAACCTCCACACTTGGGAATAGCGAAAGAATAGAAAAAGGTTATGTTCACCTGCATCTGGCCAAGAAAATGAGGACAAAAGATTCCAGCTGCAGGAAAAATTTGTGGTCCGTGATTGATTACCCTAGTCCTCCTTCACAAGCCAAGCCAAAAGGATACTGAGTAAACACAAAAGCCCAGTAGCCCGTCTGTAAGGCAGCACAGGCCATTGTGCAGCCACAGCCATATCCTGCTCCTTGTGATGCTCCCATGGGCAGGGGCATCTCTCCCAGGCTCCACCCTCCTTGGCACGGGCTCCAGCTACCCAAGGCCACTCTCCTCTATGGCCCTGCAGCCTGCCTGAAGGCGATTTTCTTTCTGAACACAGAACGGCAGGAAGGCAGGGAAGTGATTCATCAAGGGGTTTTTATGGGACCAGGTCCTAGATTTAAGGTACAGGTACACAGTCAAGTTGCTACAGGGTAAGCCAAAGTGTGAATCTGATAAGTCAGCTACTCTGTAATAGCTGACCCTATGCATATTCCTGCCTTCCCACACAGAAGATAAGGCTATATGTTATTGCTATATGTTCAGGACAGATGCAAAGATCAGTGATGGCAGTTAATACAGAGAAACAGAGTGCTGCAAACCTGTTCTCAAGCAGCTTAAATTTTCATGACTCGAATACACATTTCAGTTCAATCCCTTTACTTTCATTTACACAGAGGTTTTATTAGATGAGCACCTCAAAAAAGTATTTTGAGCCCATTAATTTATTTCCTGCGAATGCGTGCTTGTTTTATTAAGCAGAGACTTTGATTTTTTCAGGTGTCACAATGTTAAAATGTAAACGAGCAAAGGAGTGAGTCATGACATCCTGGAAGAGAACACGTGTAGTTTTTAAAATACAAGGGAGAATGATGGTTTCCAGCCACCACATTTTTAGAAAACATCCTAAACAAACTGCAAAAGGAAAACATTAATTTCCAAATCTCAGGTTGTCCAGCAACTTGTTGAAAAAACACAGGAAAGTTGGGGAAAACTTTAGGATAAGTGCAAGAGACACATAAACAACCTTTTAAGATCACATCTGGAGATAAAGCCAAGTAACTGTAATAGGAGTTGACATATAGGAGGGTTAAATTGGAGGGCATTAAACCCCGTGGGCTCCATTTCTTCAGTCCTCGGAAGCAATGAGGTTTGATTGGAAAAGTCACATTGCTTTTGTTTATTGTTATTGTTCCTGCTAATTTTTTTTCTCTTTGATTTACATTTTTGACATTAAAATGCATTACATATTTCTCATTGCTGCTGTCAAGACAGATTTTGAATCTGAGCTGTATGTTCTGCCTATATTAAATAAGCTGTATCGATTCACAAATAAGGGCTGTTTCTTCAGCAAGAAATAATAACTGTCAAACTCATAACTCAGCTTTTGTTTTTCCCTTTTAAAGGCAAAGCACATACTTGGAGACAGCACAATAGATCCAGGCAGAAAATGAGTATATGTGATTTCATCAGCATCACATACAGTAACGTGCAGCACACGAGCAAGCTCTGTAACATTAGCTGCAACCGAAAGGTGAAACCATCCACAGGTTTCTCACTGCAGCACGATTGCTTTTAAATTATCTACAAGTGTGTTAAGTAAGCGCTACAGTTACTTAACTCTGAAGAAGTCCAGATTTATGTATACATTTCTGTAAGTGAAGGCAACAGCTATGAGAGAACTGCTTCACCTATCGCTGAATAACAGCCAGCTTTGGGCTGAGATTTAATTGAAACAATTTTCTGGAGGAAGCAGAAAAAAGCACGGTGTCACGCAGAGAGGCACAAGGCAAGCTGGAGCAGAGCTGAGGCTGGGCCACTGCTGCCTTCTGCAGCTTCAGGCAATGGGCAGAAGCTGTGCTCAGTACTTCTCTCCCACCTCTGGTACCACTGTCCCTTTTAGAGTCCCGCTTACCAAGCCGAGGTCACACATCTCTGCAAATCTTAACCTCAAATACTGAATCAATACTGATGACACTCTACCAAATTGCTTTGTTACAGAGGTACCTTAAAACAGGACACCAGAGAAACCCTCCAGCCGCCCTCCAAGCTGACCTGGACGAAGAGCAGAAGGCAATGCAAGTCCCACCTGAAAGCTTCATGTGAACACTTGTACATTTAATCCGCATTATCACCTAGTTACCAGAAAGCTATTTTACACAGCACAAAACCAGCATAATGACTGAATTAGCAGTTTAAATGATTTCAATATAGAAAATAGATCCCAAAAGTCACTGGACTGAAATCAAAACAGAGGAAGTGATGTGTTTCTATTTAAGCACCAGCCTTATAAGGCACGTCAATGTAGTTCAGCAGTCTAATTAATTCTGCAACAACACACAGAGGCAGATGTGCAGCCTTTACAAGTGTCTCCTCAGTGCTCAGTTTCCTCAGCCATGCCCTGCCCGTGAGCTTCTTATCCAAAGTGCCAAAAGCTGTCACACTGCTGTCAACGAGATCATGAATCTCTGATCCCGTTCTGCCTGTTCCCCAGATTATGTGAGGGTAAGAAAATATCTATCACATAGCATATATTCTTCACTCCCCATCAACACCCTCCACAGCCTCTCACCTTCACCTTCCTGCCCGCAGCACTCCCTATGCTTTCCCCTTCTAATTCCACGCTAAAGTTGACATTTTCCAGAAGCCTTCCCACTTTCCCCTTACCAGTATTCCTCAGCATCCCTTTCTCTTTTGCTTTCCAAGTGATATTGCTCATGTGAATCCTCCCTTCCCACCTTCCGCACTCCATCAAAACATGACCCCTAACAGCACAGCAGACCCTACAAGCCCTGCAGTGACTGCTAGTTGCTGGCAAGCCACCCAGCCTTCAGAAACTTACTGCTGAATCCAATTTAATTTTCACAGCCCAGCTCTAAGCTCTTGGGCACCCCCTAACACAGATCTTCTATTTGCACAGCTGTTTAACTCCTAAAAAAAAAAAAAAAAAGAAAAAGCAGCAGTGAATTGTACTACCAGTAGCACTACTTAATAATGTGAACATGCAATCCAGCTGTTAAGTGGGAGGTGATATGCCGTTTTATTACATGGCTTTCAGAGCTAACCAAAATCAGTTCCATTGGGGATAAATGAAATGGAGCGGAAGGATGCATTCTATGGCTCTTTACTTTCCAGTAAATTCTGATTAACTAAAAGAGCCCAGAAAACTTAATTAACGCTAGATTAGAAAACAAATTGGCATATTTGAGAGGAAAACACTGAGAACCTGGTTTCTGGTTTTGCTTGAAATCCGTATTCCTTTTGGTTTAGAACAGCCCTCCCCCCAGATCCTTACAGGAAACACTTTGCTGCTCCAGGCTTGCACTGCAATTAGTCGTTTCCACTCAATACATCATGATTCCACAGGGCATCTTTTCAATACAGAAATGACTCCCATCCCCATCTTCAAGCAGCCTAAGAAAGGAACCCACTAATGCAGCAGACGGGTGAACAAAAGTACTGCTAACACACAACCGGATAAACAAGCAGAAAGGAAAGCACCCGCAACTCCCCTCAGCACGGGGAGCTCTGCTTTTAAACCAGGAATTTGCCTCGAAGCTCTTTTGGCCACCGCGTTGAAAAGGGTGAAGGGAAGCGGGAGGAACGGCAGCAGGCAGCAGGCAGCAGGTCGGCACGGCAGGAGCGGGACGTCCTGCGTTAAGGGTGAAAGCTGGGAAGGGACCCTTTGTCAGGGGGTGCGGTGACAGGACGAGGAGGAACGGCTTTCAACGAACAGAGGGGAGAGATTTCGGACAGGCGTTAGGGGGAAGCTTTACACTGAGCGACCAGGCAGCGGCACGGGCTGCCCGGAGGCACTCACGGCCAGGCAGGACGGAGCCCCACGGAGCCAGCTTCACCTGGCGGGGGCTGGGACCGGACGGTCCCTTCAGCACAAGCCGTCCGGTGACCCTCGGGGCGCTTCCCAGCCCAGGGCCGGAGCTCGCGGGCACCAGCGGAGCCGGGGCTGTCCTGCCAGCAAAGCTCCCGGCCCGGCAACGGCTCCCGCGGCGGCGGCACCGAGCGGAGCGGTCGGGCGCTGACAGCCGCCGCGCCGGCTGCCCCGCGGCGCCGGGAGCGAACCTCGGGGCGGCCCCGGGGGCGCCGCGCTGGGACGGGACGGGCCGGCACCGGAGCCGGCGATGCCCCGCAGCCGCCGTCCCGCCCGCCTGCCTCCCCTCCGGCCGCTCCCCAACTTCCCCCGGCACTCACCGGCGGAGCTCATGGCGCTCCCCGCACCGCTCCGTTCCGTTCCGCGCTCCCCGTCCGTCACGGCGCGGCCCCGCTCGGGGCCTGGCAGCAGGAGCCCATTGTCCGCCCGCGCCGCCCCCCGGCAGCGCCCTCCGCCCGCTCCCGCATAACGCCCCGCGGCGGGCGGCACACTGAGCGCAGCCAGCGCCCGCCGCGCGCCCCGCAACCGCCACTCCGTGCGCGGCAGCGCCCCCTGCAGGGCGCCAGCCCGCCCCGCCCAGCGCCCGCCTCCCCGCCCGGAAGCGGGCGCGGTGCCCGTCGGGAGCTGTAGTTCCTCCGGCCGCAAGGCGGGGAAGGTGCCGCCGCCGGCGGGGCGGACTCCGTTTCCCGGCGTGCCCGCAGGGGGTGGCATGGCGGCGGGAGGATGACAC